>CM074432.1:25841266-26441266 GCA_037101425.1 Elopichthys bambusa
AACGGCTCTGTTTACTCAGGTGTGTCCGTTTTCTCATTCCCTTCCCTTCAAGGAGGACATCCCCTGCTTTTCCTCTTGCCTCTGTCCGCCTGTACCGCCGTCACCCACAGAACACATTCCGCAACTCCCTGACAAATAGGAGACGTGGAGGAAGTGTGTTTGATGTGTGTGTCCGCCGCCATGTTTGCGTTTGATGTCGTACAGGTTAGCTGTCGGCGTGTTTGATTCAGCAGGAGAAGAGGAGCTCAGTAACTGGTGACACACAAGCTCCAACCGTGTACTCGCCAAACACGGGGCTCTATTATACACATGGGTCTCAATACCTCCAGATACACATACACATGGTGAAACTCTCAGATGTGTTGGCAAACACTCTTAACGTGGTTAAATTATAAGGATTTTTTTTGCTTGTCAGTCGCTCAGATTTTGCTCTACCAATATTTTCAGTAGCCGCACCATAGAAATAATTTTTAGTAGCATATTTTCATGTTTATTACATGAAATATTAGCATTTTTTTTTTTTTCATCATTAAAGCTGCAGCCCATAACTTTTTTGTTGTTAAAAATTATCCAAAATACAAGTACATAACCAGCCAGTGTTCAAAACTCTCCTTACCTTAGCCCGATTCACAACGGTAAACTTGTAGTAATGTTTTATAATAAAATCAGTACTGGTGGATTTCCGCAGGAAATCCGAGCATGCAGCCGTTAGTCTTTGCGTCATTACGTCACATCTGTAAACAGAAAGGAGTCCCAGCTAGTAGACTATATCACATGTGAGGATGCTGCAGGTGGTGGGTCATTTATAGCCTTTTCTCACAGCAGCTGGAATAATTAAATTTATCATTTTGATGGCGGATTGTAATCCAGAAATGTCCAAATGACAATCATCATTGACAACTGGAGATTCACCCGTAGTCAAAAGCAAAAGACTTCGGACTGTGGAGTGGCTACAGAAATTGAAAATTACAGGTAACGCTAATACACACTAAATACACATTGTCACGCAATGTTGATGTTGTTAAAATTAACAATTTGAGAGCAAAGAATAACACAAATAATAATTTGCACGGTTTGATGTGATCCGAGTTAAGCGATCGTTAGATTTAATCACCATTGGCAGCAAGATTTATTGTAATGCTTTTTTCAGTTGGTCAGAACAAAAGTGGCAGACATGTTACTTACTTGTTCAGACATTTTCCAGTAAAAATTCTGGTAACACTTTATTTTAGGGTTTTTTAACTAGTTGCATATTAGCATGCATATTACAAGAATATTAGCTGTTTATTAGTACTTATTAAGCACATATTAAGCACATATTAATGCCTTATTCTGCATGACCTTATTCTACATTCTTAATCCTACCCAATACCTAAACCTAAACAACTACCTTACTAACTATTAATAAGCAGTAAATTAGGAGTTTATTGAGGGGAAAAGTCGTAGTTAATAGTGAATACATGTTCCCTATACTAAAGTGTTACCAAAATTCTTACTTTGGTTATACTCCCAAGATGTTGAATCTGTGATTTCAAAGTACAGTATCCGGCGATGTGTTGACTGACAGCAAACATTAGATTCATCTGCGCTGAGGAGCTGTGCCGAAGCACAACCCACGTAAAGATGATAATTCTGCAAAGAACTGCAATTGCAGGTTTCAAACAGAGATGGCGACAAAGAGGCAAAACTTACGGACTGCAGCTTTAACTATTAAATTCTTTACATCAATTTACTATTTTTATTTACATGAATTTACTTTTTAACCCATTCTAACTGATTCTTTCAAGCTTGACAACATTGCAAGAATGATCATAGCTGTAGTGTTATTTTTATTTTATATATATTCACATATATATATATATTCACATATTTGTACTCTCTCTGCCAATATTTAATACTCATGTTTTTAATATACACACATTTTGTATTAAGTGTGTGTGTGTGTATATATATATATATATATATATATATATATATAATTTATTTATTTATTTTTACTTTTTTTTTTTTTTTTTTTTTTACATTTTCATTAATTTACACCATTGCATGTTGTTGTTTTTTCTTCAACTTTTTTTTCCCCCCAACAACTGATTCCTCTAAGTGTAAAATTTTTCAATTAAATTCAGCATATTGGCACATACATTTAAAGGTAATTGTTTCTCCTTGAGGTTTATTCATCCACAGTTTTGCAAGAACACACATATTTTTCAAGTTTGTACAAAAGGACACTTGCAATCCATTTGCCAATTTTTTTTTTTCCTATTTAGAACTAAAATGCAAAATTTATGTTGGGTTTATCTTTGACTGACTAGCATCTGATTTAAGAGGAGAGCTGTTAGTTTGGTTTGAATGATTGTTTGTGTGTGTGTGTGTGTGTCCCCCCCTTTATTTGTTTACATGTGTGCATGTTGTGTGTGTGTGAGAGAGAGAAGAGCGCTCGCTTAGGCTCATCTGTGGAGTAGAATGGGTCTGTCTCTTTTTTTCTTTGGAATTTGTGAGCAGCTTGATGTATTTGACATCTGCGTGACAGGCCACTGCTCCTCAAGACTAGCCCAGAAACTGTGCTGTCCAGACCAGCTGTGTGTGTGTGTGTGTGTATGGCATTGTGTTTGCACATCAGAGCAGCCAAGCATTGCCACTGGTGGAAAAAATACACAAACACACACATCCACTGGCCCTTTTTTAATACCCATCGCTTCTGTCATGAGATACATTTTGACACCAACAATGAGTGTGTGTCAAGTTGTCAGTTTATCTCTCTCTCTCTTCCTTTTATGCATCCACTTTGTCTCATTCTCACCCTTTTCCTCCGCCTCATTCTTCCCTTCTCTTCGTCTCTCTCAGGCCTTTAAGTCGAGACTGTCCATGAATAGTGCATGTTATTTTGTTTTGTAGATTTCTATTTGACAGTCTGTCTGTCCTTTTCTTCTTTTCTTCTTATTGACCTTAACACTCGGAAATAACTTGAAGAATTGGGTCCGGACTGGGCCGCACCGAACCCTCCAGAGCGCCTTTTTCTCAAGAGTCTCCGTGTGCCGTTATTGCAAAACCTTGCAGTAACTTTAACGATTATACAGCCCTATTTCCACTCATGAACACATCCGCACACTCTCGCACGTGCACCCATGTCCTTTCTCAAATCAGGACACAACCTTTTTAATGCTTTTACTTTAATGTTATTAACAGGACATTTTATTTTACTCTAAAAGTCAAGACCCATTTGGGCGAAGTCTAGCCGCTCGGCGCACTCACAAAAAGCCCTTCCCATGTGAAAACACTGCCATTATTAACATGGCTGAAATGTGAAACTCAGTCTCTGTAAATGTCAGGGAATATAGGGCATATATATATGGCCCTCTTTCTCTGTTAACGTCTCAGCTGTGTGTCTACGTTCTTAAGGGAACAGCGTGACCATTCTGACGTGCTGCTTGACGGGGGTCTTGGGCACGGAGGCCGGAGTGGGGGTCACTGATGTAACACCCCCCACCGCCCCACCTGAACGCCGTCTCTCTTGCACCTGCAGTGAAGAAATAGAGGACGTGTGTATGTCGGAGAAGGACGGGAGTGGGTGCACTTGTGAAATTTATTTGGGTATCAGAGTTTTACACCGGTTGCTGTTGGATTTACAGGTCGGAATGGAATGTAGCCCAATGAAACGCTCTTTGATGGGCAGAGCAGGTTGAGTTTTAACAGACGAGCGATGCATAGAAGGCCGTAGTTTATGTGGCTTTGAGAAGACCCTCTGCTGCCTGCTAGAGTCGTAAAAGCCTGAAATACCCATGAACAGGAGCACTATGGGATGGCAGCAGAGGGTTCTGGGATATGTGCTCTGACTAGAAAGAGACACTTGTCAAAGTGTGTGAACTTTCCCTCTTTTCGAGCTCTTTAATTGTGTAGAAGTGTGAATGTGTGACTTAATAAATGTTTTTACATTCGCTTTTGCATTAATTAGCTGGTAATCTATTGGTTAATAAAACCCACTATGGACTTTCCAATATGCTGCCTGATGAAAACATTAAAGAACATGTGAATAAAAGTTAATTTGTGTGTTTGTCGTTTTTTTGTCATCTCTACAGAGGCGGAGGCTTCTACAGGAACTGGGGGAGCAGAGGATTCCTTACCTTTCTCCTACAGACCCAGGGTTTCAGGAACTGGTTAGAAATTCATGCAAATCTCCACGATACTTTATAATTTCAAATCTGCTATATATACTCTACCATTCAAAAGATTGGGGTCAGTAAGATTTTAAAAAATAATACTTTTGTTAGCAATAAGAACATATTATATTGACATGATTATATTGATCATATCGTCCCAAACCTGTAAAACCTGTATTTTTGGCATGCAAATTAAGATATTTTTTGATGAAATCCAAGAGTTTCTGAACTACAAATAGGCAGCAACGTCATTTCACCTTTTGAGGTCCAGAAAGGTATTAAAGACATTGTTAAAATAGTCAACATGACTACAGTGGTTCAACCTTAATGTTATGAAGCGACTAGAATACATTTTGTGCTCAAAAACAAAACAAAAATAACTTTATTTAACAATTTGAACAGTTGTCATACACAGTGCAGGCTTTCGTGTTTATGTCCGATAGCGGGCTCAGTATTGGCCAACCTGTACAATTGAGCCACACGACGCATGCGTGTGATGTTGATGCAGGAGCTGACCAATAATGAGTCGATGTTCAGACGTAGAACACGGAAGTGCAACAGACAAGTGACAAATCCTGTGTATTGACATCACTGATTCTACCAGCACAGTTGTCTAACCAGGCTGAGAATTCTGGGCTGATAATGGTTTGTAATCATGCCGTGCCGTACCAGGCTCCAGTGGAAACACAACTGGAACCGTTACTTACCATTCGGCCAGATGGTGGAAAAGTGTGTTTCCATTGGGCGTATTTTCAATTCGCAATTTTAATTTGCGCAATTTGTAGGGTAATGGAAATGCAGCTACTGTTGACCCAATGTTATTGGTTGACCCAATGTTATGCTAGTCTCCAGCCCAGTTGGGCAGTTCAAACAGACTGCAATTCTGTAATGAATGTAATTTGTGAAATGCGGCTAGTAGTGCAGAAATGACACACTTCAAATTCAAAAGTTGTGGAATTTCAGTTTTTTTCTGCTCTAAAATATTCAACAGTGAATTGTTTTTCAGTGAATTGGTTCACAAATCAGTCAAAATGATTCATTAGCAAATCAGTCTGAATTTTTAACAATTTTTAAGAAAAAAATTCTTATCCAATTGTCACAAACAAATGGAAAGAAGGCATTGAAAAGTATTGGTCAAAGTGTGGAGACTCCCGTAAATATCTTGACAGTGATATTAGGACAGATTGCTCACATACTTTGTTTTTAATAATTACATTATGTTTGCTTGTGTCTGTAATCTAACAGTGGGACTCCAGTTATGCAGGACTGGCTTTACGGCAGTCTGGTACCCTGCCAGATGGTCTCCATGAGAAGGTGCAGTCTGCTCTGATAACTCTACAGCGGCGTGGATGTCTCCTCCGAGATCTTGTCCGAGTCCGAGACCGGGATGTCTTCACGGCTGTTTTGCGTGCTCTCGTGGGTCAGCCAGGCTACACGTACCGTTATCTGGACACCCGTCTGTTCACCATCCCCTGGCACTGTGAGGGAGAAGAAGGTCAGAAAGATGAGAAAGAGAAACCGTGCTGTGACTCTGACCTGAGGGACGCTTGCAAAGCATTGTGGGAGCTCAATCAGTTCTTTTGCTCGGACGTAAAGCAGCAGACAAATGCGAGAGGCGTCAAGCGTCCCCACAGTGACACCGAAAACAGCGAAGACACACCAGGGGAGGGGACGTGCGAAGAGAGTGTTAAGGACAGGTTACTTGAGAAGCAGGAGAAAGAGGAGAAGGAGGAGGAGGAGGAGGAGGAAGACAGCGGTCAGGGCTGCTCACATTCCTCACCTCCTTCATCCGCTCCACCGCCTGCTATGGCCGGCCTCGTTCAGTTTAATGTTACCCTCATCAATTACATGGACCCCACTGCCATGACCCAACTGAAGGAAGAGCCATATTACGGCATGGGCAAGATGGCGGTTGGTTGGCATCATGATGAAAACCTGGTTCCTCTGTCACCAGTTGCTGTCTACAGTTATAGCTGCCCAGCTGAGCCAAAGAATGAAGGTGAGAGGTTTCATTAAACATACTGCTTATAAAAAGCATATACAGGATAAAACATAGATTTACACTGAGATTAATTTTAGAATTTGAATCTTGACTCCTGAATCTTAGTTTTGAGTAGCAATTGGGCGGGTTTTGCTATGAAAACCTGGCAACCTTGGTGCTGTCGCTTTAATTCCAATAGTATCAGGTGCAGCACAGCAAAAATAGGACTCGTTGGAGAAACGATTGCTGCATTGCTGCAGATGCACCGCTCCTGGAACGCACTGCCGGACCGCATCCGTGTGCAGTGTGAACACTCTAAGTAGTGTCTCGAATACTCTATGTATACTGTCTGTATGAACGTGCAACAAGAGCCAAGCCTGTATTCTCTTACCAGTAACCATAGTGACATTGACCAAAGTAAAATCTTACCACTTTTGACACGATAAGAGTCCAATTGAGCCGTGAGTTCATTCGTCAAAACCGACAGAAGCTTCAAAATCTAAATTAAATAAACATGCGCTAGCTGGACGCCTTTAGCCGTTGCACTCCCGTCTCATGCTGCCTTTGGAGGACACATTTCAAGGTAGGAAGGCATCAAGGCATGTCCGAATGCAGTGTTAGCTTCACTTCCTGTTTCCTGAGATACCTTCATCTGATCGATTTTTGAAGACAGCATAGATGTATCCTTCACTGCCTTTGATATCCCGCAATCCTGTGCGTTCCATTGACAGTTAAGCTAAAAAAAAGAAACATGGTGTCCGAAAATTGCGTTTTCTGGTCAGTTTGTGTGTAAATGATCGTTTTTGACCAACATTTTCCACTTTTGGTGGAAAAAGATGTTGGTTCTGAAGATGTCGGCAGAAGCGAGTGGCTGTTTTGCAGAATGAAAAAATTTTCCAATTACACTTTTTAGCACAGGTAGGCAAGAACATTACGGTAAAATGTAAGCTATGTCCTAGGGAGAAAAAACTGCACGTGCTCTCTGAGAGACGGTCTTCAGTCAGTGCACTCGCAACCAAAGCGCACACACATAGCCGCCTCTCGCGAGTGTCAAATTTTCGTGGTTTATTATACATAAATGTTCAAATACACACACAGTTACGTCAAAATGCCCGTGCATATTTGCGTTGGTTATGTGAATGTGAACAGCATGTGTAACAGCATATTGTCTCCGTCCGTTAGGTCTTAGTGACAGCAGTCTTTAAAACATGCTACTGTCTACTATTGGCTGTCTGTATTATAAATGATAATCAAACAACAAAAGAAAAGCTTTAATAAGGATTAATCTATATTTAATTTATACAGTTATGAGTATGCAGAGTTATTTTATATTTGATTATTCCATTTCTGTGGTATTTTTACTTACTACTATTAGACCTACCTGAAAAATATATAGCATTGTTTTATTTGTATCTATATATATTTTTACCGTGGTATTGTGCACTTTTGGTGGTATTGGTACTGACTACTAGATTTCATCCCTATTTGTTACTAAAAAAAATGTAAGTATTATAGTATGTTTTAATAAAGCTGAAATGTTTTAAAAAGCTATAAAAAGCTATTTTTTGAAGTAACTTACCCAACACTGCACGCAGCTCATATATCCGTCGCTGTAAGTTACCGAAAGCAAAACCACACACAAAATCCCTTAGCAGAGCGGCTCTCTGCACTGTATAACGTGACAGGGACATACAACTAGTTGTCCCGTGTGGTTCCGTTCACACACCGCAGGTTTTCCGAGAATGCGGTTGTGTGTACTGAAAATTTACGGTTATGAGTTTGGTTATAGAATGTGGTTGTCACTTCCGTAAATAACTGTTCTGTGGTGAACGTAACCATATTAAGGACTCAAAGTGGACTGACAACCAAATTTTGTTGCTGTGTGAACATGGCCTAGGTGTGAACAAAACTGTATTAAGGACTCACAGAACTGACAATCGTATTCTGCTGCTGTTAACGTGGCCTATTGTCTTAAACAATTTTTACTAAAAATATCTCTTATTATTTACTTAACCTAATGTCGTTACAAAACTGTATGACTTTCTTCTGTGAAACATAAAAAGAGATGTTTTAAAGAACAACTTTTGTCCAAAAAGTGAATGTCAACATTATTTTTTTCAAAATATCCATTTAGTTTTCACTGAAGGGACAAAACAGTCCTTTATTTTTGTAGCTTACCCATGCTGAGAACCTAAAACATTTATTTTGACACCAGCCAGTTCAAAACCATCCTTCACTTGATAGCTAAAATGTGCTCATGCAATCATTGTATGAACATGCAAGGAGCCAGATCTTCCATATTTCTCATGAATCTCACTGGAGAAGTTTTTCTGGACATCAGTCTCTCTTCACGTCAGCCTAACAGCTTAACATGCAGCTGTGTGCGTGTGTGTGTCAGTTCGACAGAACAGAGAGTGGTGTGCTAACCAGAACCACCTGCCTCACGAGCTCTGTTTCGCCAATCTCTTACTGACCGATTTGACCTTTGACCTCCCCAGGGCCCGCTTCAAACAGTGCATGAATGGTTTGTGTGTGTGTTTTTGTGTGTGAATGTGTCAGTTTGTGTGGAATTATTCCGCAGCTGTTCTTTTGGAGGTAAAATTGACCCCTAAGTTCCAGACTTCAGAGAGACTCCCCTGATGGAACGCTTTTGCAGCGCGTACGCACCCGTGCAGAGCATCGCACAAAATGTTGCCTTCACTTTAGAGAAATCGCTGTGAAATGCTGCAGACCAGCTGAAACGGATTCTTGCTCAGTGGAATTCCACTTTGTACATCATTTATTTGTTGCTGTGTGTGTGTTGTATGAATGGGTATTATTTTTTATTACTCCTTCAGATAACATCTGTGTGTTGTATAGATTTGTGTTTCACCTGAACACACTTTGAAGAGAATGCCTTACTGAAGCTTTTCATGTTGCCTGCATCTTTTAACACATCTGTGATGGGTTTATAGAGTATGTTGGCCGTACTGCAGGGGAGTCGCTCGGTGACAAATCTGTTCAGCTCTTCATCCAACGCTGACTAGATCCAGCTCATTTCCTTTTCTAACAGGCATTGGTTTATGCCACTGTGATTTTGAAGTGTTTTAAAGGAATCTTTTCCGTCACTGCTGTGTTGGCTGCAGATGGCCTTTTGAGAGCTGTGTCAGAAATCACAGGCTGAAATTAAGTTACTGTTTATCCCTGCTGAGCGCAGAGAAAGCCTTGCTCAGGGCTCATGCTTCCAAGAATGCTTTAGTATTGATTTTACTGATAGGTGTCAGCCTGCCCTCTCTATTTTTCTCTCTCTCATCAGTTACACTTTTATTCTTTATTTCTTTTTGGCTCTGTATTTCTTTATTGTTAAAACATCTTTGGAATTTGAATGACATACAGTATAGGTCAAACATTTGGAACATTTGGAATTTTGTTATTATTATTGTATTGTATTATTGTATTATTATTGTAATACGAATCATTTCTTGCTCCAAATCAGCATATTAGATTGATTTGTGAAGGATCGTGTGACACTGAAGACTATGTAATGGCTGTTGAAAATTCAGCTTTGTGGTCACAGGAATAAATTAGCCTACATTTTAAAAAATATATTACAATTTTATTTATTTTTTTTAAATTGTAATAATTTTTCATTATATGTTTCAGTATTCTGCATTTTGAGCAAATAAATGCTGCCGTGGTGACCATAAGACTTCTTTAAAAAAAAAACTTAAACTAAACATCCAGTTGTTATTACAGTGGTCTCAAATTCAAAATAAAATAAAAAATAGAATTTTAAAGAGTTAGTTCACACACATTAAGTACTCACCCTCATGTCGTTCCACACCCGTAAGACCTTCGTTCATCTTCAGAACACAAATATTTTTGATGAAACCAGAGACTCGTCCATAGACCGCAATATAATCACCACATTCAAATTCCAGAAAGGTACTAAAGACATCTTTAAAAAAAGTCAACGTGACTACAGTGGTTCAACCTTAATTTTATGAAGCGACGAGAATACTGTGCAAAAACAAAACAAAAATATTCTCATATGTTGTTTATGTCCAGCGCTTCCAGGTTCTACGTCAGAAAGCTGACTCATTATTGGCCTGCTCTTGTGTCAGCATCACATGAATGCGTCGTGCTGCTCACGTGAACAGCGTGGGCTAATACTGAGCCGGCATTCTGACGTAAAACCTGGAAGCTCTGAAGGTAACCAGCATATGAGAATGACACAGAAGAGAAGATATTGTTGAATAAAGTCGTTATTTTTGTTCTGTTTTGTTCTGTTTTTTCATAAAATTAAGGTTGAACCACTGCAGTCACATCGACTGTTTTAACAATGTCTTTAGTACCTTTCCGGACCTTGAAAGTGGTGGTTAAATTGCTGTCTCTGGTGGACGAGTCATATACCTCTCGGATTTCATCAAAAATATCTTAATTTGTGTTCTGAAGATGAACGAAGTTCTTACGGGTGTGGAACGACATGAGGGTGAGTAATAAATGACAGAATTTTCATTTTTGGGTGAACTAACCCTTTAATATGGTCCATTTAATGGTCATAAAAAAATGTTGTGTATAAATAACATAGGTACATCTCTGTACTAAATGTCAAACTACATCTGTGTTTACAGGGGTGACTGAGAAAGACAGTGAGGAAAAGAGAAAAGAAAAAGAACCGGAGACAGAGGGTGAAGGAACAAGTAAAGAAGAACTGAAGGAAGAAGGAGAAGGTTCGGTGAAGGAGGAAGTGGAGAAAGAGAAGGTGTGTTGGCGTGTTGGCCTGAAGGTGGCCTGGGACATTCACACACCAGGTCTCGCTTTGCCTCTACAGTCTGGAGACTGCTACTATATGACAGGTACACAATCACATTCATCTGTGTCCAGAAACAGTAGACTCAAATACATGTGTAAAGAGGATTGTACCGTTTCGGTCATGTTAAAATGCATTAGACCGGGAATTATCTTTCCCAGAGGATGTGCACATCAACATCCTTTTATATACATGTGTGTGTCTGTTTCCCTAGGATTTTGCTTCCACATGTTTCTTTTATCAAGTGTATCAGAGAGTTTAAGAAAACCAAATGCTATGTTATGAATCGCTGTGAACCCTGTCTGAGAGCAGGACTGAGACAGAGATAGAATCAGTAAATCAAGACTTATATTACTGATGGCTACAGCAGATGCCCCCCGTCTACGACCCCACATTTGCACAAACCGTCTCTAAATATCCCATAAAGTGTGTCTGATGACCTTGATTAGGACACTATTTATTTCCCGATTTCTGTGTACAAGCATGACTAATGCTTCCTCTCCATTGCACACATTTATCATCCCTGTTTGGACATTTTCATCTATTTGGAAGGGCTTTCCAGTGGTCATGCCTCTTTGTTGCTGGCTTCTCTAAGCTTAGAGTTATTTATACCTACCTAATGGGGCTCTCAGTCCTGTGAAGTGACTTTAAGTGTAAAGCTAAAGCAATATAAACATAATGGGTCATAATGGGTTTTCTGGGCACAGGACAAGGGTGAAAGTGTGACTGGGAAACTGCCTCATGAACTGTTAATGATACTATGTCTTCTGGCTGAATTTTTTTTATTACTGTTGAATTTGTAGGAAGCTACATTTAAAGTCATATGGGATTGGGATTTTCAGCAAGCATCTATTCTTTGAGATGAGAAGAAAAGAAAAGCACTCTAATAAGATTAAGCCTATTTGGGTGCTGTAGTGTCGCAACCTACACCTCACAGAAAGTAAGGGAAGAAAAAGAAGTAAAAGAAGGAAGGTCCACAAGTTCACATCAGGTGCTTTTTCAAAGGAAAATGAAAGAAAGGAGGAAAGGAAGTAATAGAAGTAAACATAGGAAAGACAAGAATTAAGAAAAAGGAAGTAAAAAAGGTGAATAAAGAGAAAAGACGGATGGAAAAAGCTGTAGTGTAGCAACCCACTTCTAACATCAAGTGATTTTTCAAAGAAAAAAGTAAAATAGAAAGGAAGTAAAATAGCTAGGATAGAAGTCAAAAGAAGTTAAAGATGGAAGAAGAAAGGAAATAAAAGAAAAGAAAGGTTTTAGGAAGTAAAAAAGAAGTTAAATGAATTAAAGGGAAGAAAGGAAGGTAGGTAAATGAATTATTAGGAAAGTAAAAAGGAAGGTAAAGGAATTAAAGGGAAGGAAGAAAGGTAAAAAAAAAAGAAAGAAAGGAAAAGGAAAAAATGAAGAAGGAAGGAAAGAGAGACGAATGATGACATACAGTAAATAACTTGCAGGAATTCAACTACACATTCCCATCAGCGTCTCTAACACTGTCACAGCTCTTCCCCTCCATCCGCTGATGCCTTCTGTGTGCAAATCTAATCAGTGAATTCTCAAAAATGGAATTTGGGGATGGGTAGCGGGAGCTATTTGTTGGACCGACACCGGGCCCAGCTGCTAATAAGATTTCTTGTGCTCAATGCTCCAGGGACAGGACAGACCTAGGGAGAGGTTTTGACCCAATAGATTTAAAAGCCCACTTTCAACTCGAGTGCACCAGCCACCTGACGACAAGAGAATAATGATAAATATTTATTAGAGCAATTTGGTATGGCCCATGATTCACATTGAGGATGTGACAGAGACCAGGTTGAGAGATGCCAAGTGTTATTAGATAGCAAGTGTTTTAAACACAATGTAATGTGACAGGAAAGAATAATGGTGTACAGAGGAAATGAAACAGACGTTACTGTTGTGCTCACTCTAGTTTATGCTGCTGTACTGCTGTATTTCAATAGGGCATATCAGAGTCCTTTTCAAGGAAAGTCACTTGTCTGACATATTTGCAATGCCTCCTCAGCTAATTTGGGCATGCAAGACCAACTCCTATCTATTTAAATAGGGAAATAATGATTTCTCAAAAACTGTCTTATAAATGTTGTTTCTTATGCTCAAATAATGTTAAAAAAAAAACACACAAATAAAACAAACATATATTTTAGGTTGGTCCTGCCAGTGTGCAGCCCTAAGTGTGAGTCTCTAAAGGCAGTTTCATTGAATTTTATTTATTTATTTTTTGCTGTTTGGCTCTTTTTTTGGAAGGCGGGACTTGTATTACTAAATCAATCTTGGTATATTTACATTCTTTGGACATATATAAAATCTGAATAAAGGCCCCTATATACTCACAGCGAAGTTCTTGTTTGTTCTTTGCTTAAGAGTTAAAATAGAAGTCTGAATTACTTGAACAGTGGTATATGCTGCTGAGATCGGTGTTTAGATGAATGTGTTAATATTTGTTGTGCACTTTCCTCTTATTCTCTAAATAAATAGTGTTCAAGTTATATAGAAAATATCATATTTACGAGTTGGATGCACATTAATGTCACCACAAAGTCGTAATTACAAGTGGGAAACTAAATTTTCTTTGAGCTCAGAGTTTCCAAATTGGGGGCGTGTCAGTGAGAAATGTGGCAGAATAAATGGATGCAACATCTCTAGTTAAATTAATTAAAAACATAAAGCAAAACACATCTGATGTTCTTCATTTTCTAGAAGTAGAGTTAAAAACATTGCTGTATTTTTGAATAGTTAATTAAGAGAAGGTTTGCTTCGATTTAAGCGACTTGAATACGACTTCCCAACTTGTTTATAGTAATGATACTCTGGCATAATAAAGAGCCTAAAAGACTTAATGTCAAACTGAACATAATTACAACCCATAAGGTGTAATTAAACATTGTCCAATATGTGACTGAGGACAAAAAACAAACAGAAACACTGCATCTTCTAAATGAACAAAATGAGTAGTCTGATACAAAAATGATCAGGATTATTTAGCAAGTGCTGAGTATTTGTGTCCTTCCTTCCTACATCCTACTTAAGTAGGCAAGGCAGGATTTTCTTTATAAATTCGAGCATTTTGGGAAGATTCCTCTTTTCATACAAAACTTATGCGGCTGTACTGAATAGTTGCTCACCATGAAAACTGAAGCGCTAAATTTCAAGCAGACTTTTGTATAAAGTAATGAATTGTACAAAATCAGTGCATAATCTTTACAAAAGTGATTTAGTTAAGAGCAATGAGAGACTGTTTGATTAACATGAATGGCAAGGGCAGCAGCAGCTTTATTAGCTTTTATTATGTTCACTTAAGACATAAACGACTGTGTTTACAAAGATAATCGAAAATAGATGGGCATTTTGACATATAAGTGTGATGTACTTTGTTTTGTCCTAATTTTGTTTAAAATGACGTCCCGCCAGTCCGTTCTTCACTTTCGCTTGAAGTATATCGGGAGTTTGATCGGCCAAGACAAATGCTCCCTCCCACAGTTTATGATAATGTTGAAGTGTATTTCTTCTGATTGTTGTCCGTGTGTGTGTGGCTGTTGGCATGTGGTTGTATAGATGATCTGAATCGGACACATCAGCACTGTGTACTGGCTGGTGACACTGCTAGATTCAGCTCCACTCACAGAGTCGTACAGGTGAGCGTCATCTCTCGAGTTGTCCTGATCGCTCATGTAGCATCATCAACTTTAATGTCCTCAACCAATATCACCCAATTTCTGCCTTGAATGTAAATACCACACTATTATCTGTCGTGTTCCTTCAGTGTTGTACAGGTACGCTGGACTACATACAGAAACGGTGCTCAGAGGCATTAGAGAATTTACACACCAACCCCGAGAAGAACACCAAGAGTCTGAGTTCCCTCCTCCCTTCCACCCTCCAGTGCATTGAGGACATTCACAACGAGGTGTGTATGTGAATGTTTTTTAAGCATTGTAAAATGTGTACTCATAACACCGAATCCCAAACGTGTGTCTCAGGCTATAACAGATGAGGTTGCTCTGAGGTTTTTTAAAGGTTGTAGTTGGTATTAATTTTTCAAACCCCTAACAATAGCTCTTTCAGAGGGCCTAACCATCAGTGCGGCCTTGTTTAGGTCTCTGTTGAACCCCAACTCACCTGGATTATCGCTCAGCACCTTAAAAACTCTTTGAAAATATAAAGTGTTATATATATAAATATACACCCCTGCCCGGGGGCAGCAGCCTCCCTGGAGGTTACCGACCTCAACACTCTGACCTGATTGAGGCTATTTTGTTGAAACTGCCCATGAGGGCCTGTGTGTGTTCTTAAATGATGTATTGTATTATATATTATTGATATGTGTATTTATCCCAGCACACTGTTCTAGCAGAGCTCAGAGTCTAGCTCTTGTTTAGTGTGGTGGACTGCATGGAGATTGCAGTAAGCAGTGTAGTGTGCATGATTTTGATTTTGTGATGTTGATAAAGGCAAATGTTTACTTGTGTTTTTAGGGTTGGTGCTGGTATATAGAGGTTAAAGGGAGAGTTCACCCAAAAATGAAAATTATCCCATGATTTACTCACCCTCAACCCATCCGAGGTGTATATGACTATCTTCTTTCAGAAGAACACAATCAGAGATGTATTTAAAAATATCCTTGCTCCAAGCTTTATAATGGTTGTAAATGGGAGGGCACATTTTGTAGCCCAAAAAAAAAAAAAAAGCATCCATTCATAATAAAAGTAATCCATACGGCTCTGGGGGGTTAATAAAGGCCTTCTGAAGCAATGGGTTTTTGTAAGAAAAATAGCCATATTTAAAACTTTAACTATAATAACTAGTTTCAGGCAGACGGCTGCATGCATCGATTTACGGCAGAAGAGTATCCTCTGACCCTACGCACAATGTAATGACGAACACGGAAGCGCAGAGGAGAGAGCAAAACAAAACACTGGTCACGAATTAGAAGTCTACAACTATACTTTTTAAAGAGAAATGTCGGAGGATTTCGATATAAGAGAAGAGGAGCTTGAGTTTGTTGACCAGCCCTATTTGTTTGAACCGCAAGAGGCTTCTAAGCTTACGATACTCCTACATCCTGCGTCATAAATTGCTTCAGGGTTTACTCATTTGGCGCAAGTCGACTTGCGCAGTATGCGTACAGTCGTCCACCTGAAGCTAGTTATTTGAATTTATAAAGTTTTAAATATGGATATTTTTCTTATAAATATGCATTGCTTTGCTTCAGAAGGCCTTTATTAACCCCCTGGTCAGTGTTGGGTAAGTTACTTCAAAAAGGAAATTAATTACTAATTACTAATTACATCATCAATATTGTATTTAAAATACTTTTCTAATTACTCTGTCTGAAAAGTAATTTAATTACTCAATAAGTAATTCAGTTCGTTACTAATTAATTCTTAAAATCCCTATATGACCGGATAGACAATAGAAAGGAAACTCTTTTAATAATTTAAATATGAGTCAAACATGGAATAGTTTAGCCTTTTATAGCTTTTTACATTTTTTTAGCTTTATTAAAACTTAATATTTTAGTAACAAATAGGGATGTCATGATACCAAAAATCTTGTAGTCGGTGCCGACCAAAAGTGCACAATACTCGATACCACGGTAAAATATATATAAAGATACAAATAATACAATGCTATATATTTTTTCAGGTAACGTTAGATCTAATAGTAGTAGTAAGTAAAAATACCACAGAAATTGAATAATCAAATATAAAATAACTCTGCATAGTCATAACTGTAAAAATTAAATACAGATTAATCCTTATTAAAGCTTTTCTTTTGTTGTTTGATTATCATTTATAATACAGACAGCCAATAGTATACAGTAGCATGTTTTAAAGACTGCTGTCACCTAATGGACTAATGGACAGAGATAATATGTTGTTACACATGCTGTTCACATTCACATAACCAACGCAAATATACACGGGCATTTTGACATAACTGTGTGTGTATTTGAACATTTATGTGTAATAAACTGCCTTAAATGAACTATTAATGTGAGGAGAAAGTTGCAATCATTTTTTTTCTTTTTTATTGGTTAAAATGAATTGAGAATATCTTGTGTTTTTCCGTAGGTGCTCGATCACTTCCGTGGGTGGTGCTCTAGCATTCACGGGATCGGCACATGTTCATTGGAAATTTTTTTTTTCATCAGCATGGATGATTACATGCTTTAATTTGGGCAGTTTTGAGCAGCTCTTGTGGTTCTTATCCAGTATGTGTGATGAAATCCTTGCTGGTGTATAGTTGTGTTTACTGACTTTGATAAAGCCCGCACTCACACTTCCTTTGCGCTGTCCACTCAGTTGTTGTCATCAGTGGGAAAACCTCTCTCCTCTCTCTATGATTGCGTTAGTTGGTTATTTTCACAGCTAGAACATGATGTGTGACGGGTGGTCACCCAACTTCAGACAGCGACTATACAGCCAACTGTTGCGGAGTTGCGAACTCACGCGCAACTGCACTACAAAACGATTTTAAAGAGGCAGCGTTCACTTTTATCTTTAGACGACAAATTTAGATTTTAAATTCAGTATTGATTTATACAGAACTGTTACAGTAAGTACATTATAAGCGACTGTAATTAAATTACCTAAAAATGAACAGTAATCCCTTACTTTACTTTTTCAGTGGATAAATAATTTAATTACAGTAACGCGTTTCACCCAACACTGCCCCTGGAGCCGTATAGATTACTTTTATTATGGGTGGATGCATTTTTTTTACTACAAAATGTGGCCCCCCTCCATTAACAACCATTATAAAGCTTGGAGCAAGGATATTTTTAAATATATCTCTGATTGTGTTCGTCTGAAAGAAGATAGTCATATACACCTAGGATGGCTTGAGGGTGAGTAAATCATGGGATAAATAATTTTTGGGTGAATTATCCCTTTAAGGAGAGTTTTTGTTTTTTTGCTGGAGAGGTTGATGGTATCCTTTCCTCACACTCCCATTGTTTTGGGCCTGCAGAGTCTTCTGAAAAGGTGTTGAGCTTGCATTTTTGTGGAATTAAAGGGCTATTTCACATAACAATTTCGTCATTTACTCAACCTCATGTGATTCTAAACACGCATGACATTTCTTACATGGAACACAAAAGGAAATGTCTAAATTACTTTTTTTTTCTATACAATAAAAGTGTATTGAAGTTTCAAATGGACACAAGAAAACACTGTAGGGCTTTCACAAAATCACTACATGATTATGGACAAAATCATTCACTGTAACAACATTATCCTGATATCTATAGAAATTGTGAAAAAAGAAAAAATGCTATTAGTCAAATTCATCATCATCGTTTATTTTTGGGTTTATTGTAAAAAACTCCCACATTGGTGAACAATTTTTTTCTTCATGTGCTGGTGAAGTGTCTGATTTTTTTTTTTGTCTTCTAACTCTGCGTCGTCATTTTCTTTTTCTGAAGCCATATGGTGATAGCTTTTTATGTGGAACAGACAGAAATATAAGTCGTTATTCACTGAAAATCTATCCACCATTGCTCTCAAGTCTAATTTGCTTGTGCATATTCAAGTTTTACATCAGTAATCAGATTTCCATAAATTTATTTTTATCAACCGATCAGAATGTACCAGTTTTGTATAAGTACTAGAAATGTTTGTGTTCCCTTAGATATGTGCAATAGATGGGTTTCTAAACACCAAGATGCAAATAAAATTGCAAAAATACACATAAAAACTTGCATAAACTACAACATATTTATTAAAAAAAAAACAACAACAAAAAAAAAATCCTAGATATGCATCAATAAACATTTGCTTCAAGAAGTTATGTGACTGAATGCTTTAGTTATGTGTTCTTATGTTTTGCATCCCTACAGTTCTCATTGTCTGAGCTGATGTATATGCACATATATGGCTCTTCATTTGTATGACCAGGTGTGCATATGTGGGTTTACAGAGCAAACAGCACAGACTGGCCTCTATTGATCGAGTCACAACAGTTCTGGACTCGAGGGTGCCCTGGTAAAATTGATTGGTGGTCCTAACAGTGACTCGTGTAAGAGAGATGTCTAGAAACCTTAACCCATTTGATATTTAAGATGCCGCATTGCTATATCTACAGGTCACCGTGACGAGCACCTGACCAGTACCATAACTAACGTTTAGTTACCACCACGTTCAGTTGGATATATAGAAAGACAGACTCTCCACCTGTCACTGAAAGCCTTTTTGTTTCTGTCTGTTTCCTCTCTCTCTCTTTCTCCCCTCCAGCATATGCAGGTGGCATTTAGTCTCAGTACCTCACAGCAGCAGACAGCTTGGCTCTAAATGCCAGTCGCATAGTTTCCAGCTCTGTGCCTGTTGCAGGCCTGCTCTGCGGGAAACTGGCCTCCATGTTGGCTCAAAGCTCTCGGCGCTGTGGGCTTTAAACACAGAAGGACAGACAGACAATCAGCGTGGGGGGGGGTGGAACGACAGACACAAAAGCGGCTGCTAGCATTTGTAGCCTCCGGCGTCCGTTGAGAGGCTGTCAGCGGTCGGTTTTGGTCTGAAGCAATTGTAGGTTTGAACAAACACAAAGTGTAGCATTTCTTTGAAGATGGCCATATGTGAAAGTGAACCCTGGGTGTCTGATCTCAGTCCAACTAAAGATGAACCCGTTCAAGCCAGTTTGAATGCTTAAAGACAACACAGGTATTTATAAAGCAGAATAAGAGATTCAGCTGTGCAGCTTTACAGTCCATCAGATAAAGGACCTGGTCACCCCCTTTTTTTTTTTTTTTTTTTTGGTGCAACAAGATTTAAAAATACATGCAAATACTACAGTGTTATTAATAGTAAACATACTACTCAGAACTCAAAAGTAGCTAAACAGTGAGGATTTTTTTTACTGCTGCTATCCAGTTGAGCCACTGATATTTTTTACTTGCCTCACCATGAAACAATGTCTTTTTTGAGCTATGATGTAAGAAAGGAAACTAGCTATTTCTGTATTTTATATATATTTTACACATTTTTAAAAGAAATTGATACTTTTATTCAGCAAGAATGCATTGAATTGATCAAATGTTGCTCCAGATCAAACCAGGCAACTTTACAGTTAAATTCGGTGCTAAGACGTAGTGGATGATCTGGTTGCTGTTCTGGTGTTGTGTTGTCGGTATGTTGTTTAGTTTTAACTCTTAGCTAAGGCGCAGAGAGTGTCTGTTGTTTGGAAAATGAATTTTGGAGCAGTGCTTTGTTCATAGCTTGTGGGAGGGCAAATGTGAGGTGCTTACATTTACATGTGGGGCAGACACAGATACACACGTGCACGTGGCTACATTAAGCATCATTAGGAGGGTTAACTCATCACTTCAAAAGAGTCAAAGATGGGGAGATTCCCAGAGGAGAAAGGCTGAGAGCCTGTGGTGGATTCTGTTGCTCCCTGTAGAGAGAGAAAGTGAGAGATTGATGGGATGAAGAATGAAAGCAATGAAGTAAAGTATGAAAAGAAAGAAAGAGAAGTGTGTGTAGGTGCGATGTTTTTGGCGTGTGTGATAAATCTTTACGTCTCTCCTGGGTGTAACGTAGCAGCAGACATAAACAAAGGAAACGAAACAACAAACAGGAAAACAGGAAATGCAGATGTCATCACCCTCCTTCCTATTGTGATGACACAGTTATGATCAGCGCCACACAAAGACGCAAAGATGTCAAGTACAAAGCAAGCGGCTTGTGTATGTATGTGGTTACAGAGGTGTGTGATTTGTTCCGCATCTGTCGTCCTCTAAGAGTATGTGCGGCTACCTGCTTTCCCTTGTTAGTGTGACCTTAACGTGGGTGTTTAGTTTTGAAAATCACTCCCACCACCATATACAAATGCCCTTCCCCCAATCTCCCCACCTCACTGACTCAGGTGACTAGCACACAGTCCCCTCTGCTGTTCTATTCTGCTGCTAAATTGCCCACTGATGGATGGATGGAGTTTGATAAATGGATGGACGTCTGGATTGCTGTTGTTTCAGAGCGTGCTGATATAATACAGTACACATAGGCCAGAGAGCACGATGGTGAAGAATGACTGGAGCACAAAACATTTTTGTCCAACAACCACATTTTACAGACTATCAAACACACTTAACTGCTGTTTTTTCAGATGTTGTTAAGTAGATGTCAGCTGCTTGTTATGGTTTGACCTCTTGTTCAAGGACTGGACTTCACTGGCCTAGTTTTCAAAAGTCTTTCGGGTGCAGAAAGGCAAAATGCTTTGGAGTTTGTTTTTTGCTATGGCTTTTTTAATGGTCTTTGTATTCAGAAAACAATAATATTAACAGAGTGATGTCTGTATGGAGTGGTGATTCCAGACCCAAAAGCTTATGTCTTATTGATTAATGACTTTTTTTTTTTTTTTTTTTTTTTTTTTACTTAGTTCAGTGAGTGAATATTGTAATTATAATGCTATGATGTCTACATTTACATGTAGCATTTAAAACGAATGATTTTAGTTTTTAGTGTTTTTATTCCTCTAGAGAAAATTGTATAGAATATTCTATAGAATAACAATTATATTATATTCTATAGAATATTTAATAATGATTAAAATAGACCAGATAATGGTTTTTAGCAATAACATGACAATAATTATAGTAATTATTTACTATATTATTATTATTATTATTATTATATTTAATTTAATTTATTTTTTTTAAGGTAAGGCAAGTTTATTTATATAGCACATTTCATGGTATACAATGGTGCTTTACATAAAAAAAAATTGTCGTGACAGAAATAAAAAATGAATTTCAGTTAAATCCCATTTAATGAAGGGCAGGTTTATATAAACCATTCATAAGTTGTTTTCCCTGAAAAGTGAAAACACAGTGCCTCTTTTTTTTTTTTTTTTAACATTGTTTGAGCTATGTATAGTGTCATTTGTTCAACCAGTTGTGTGAGTTTGGGCCAGAACTGTTTGCTCAAACAATGGCAGACATAGGGAAATCAGTTTGAAAACATTTATTAATTTTTGCAGTTTTTTTTGGTGTCTCTAGTGGTGTGAAAATGACATTCTGCAGCTTTAACATCTTGACCCTGTGCTGCTCCTTTCAGGTGGAGTTTGAATGGCTAAGGCAATACTGGTTCCAGGGCCGGCGTTACGCTCGATTCTGCAGCTGGTGGACTAAACCCATGGAACAGATGGAGAAAGACTGGAAGGAAATGGAGCGAATGGTAAGAGTGATGGAATGAACTGTAAGCAGGCCTGCACAGAATATGCACCCAGATTTCCGCTCAATTCAGCATCTGACATTCAGCTCTATTTTGGCTAATTTGATTATGCTTTCAGCTACCTGTACAGTGTTGTAATCCCAGCACTACTTAACACATTTTACAATATTTAAACCCACAATCCATGCGGTAAATGTGAAACAAGTGTTCAGATTCTGTGTGTGGCTGGCTGTAAGTCAAGAATTATGGATGAAGGAAAAGATGGAGAGAATAGGAAGTATAAAGTAGATTTTGAAAATATGTGTTAAAACTATCACCACCTAGTCAATGTTTTTTTTTTTTTTTTTGCCATTGTTTAAGCAGTGAAGTTGCATTTGCCACAAAAACGTGAAGACACATTGTAATTTTCTCCCTCATATTTTAATTGTGGTGGCTTAATGTGAGGAATATTCCACATAGGTGTTGTGCATTTGCTGTCTGAGAAAAAGTAACCATTTGGTATTCTATGAGATAAACCTTTGCGATTACATTTTCCACTGAGGTAAATGTTGTTAAAAGAAGATGTGCAGCTTGTTACAGCTTTTCTGTAATAGATAGTGTGTATTTGTAGATGGTTGAAATGCTCGTCACATCAGCGCATTTCAGACAATTTTATTTTATTTAAACCATGTCGTGTTGCTGTTTTTAATACTTGCTGGCCAAAATGATTTGCTACAGCCATTTTTTGGACTCTGCCTGTCACCCATAGTCACCCTTCTGCCTGCAGATGACCCCAGTATGAAGGGCGGCATCAGGGCTCTCTGATGCTGGACAGGATGCACCAGAGGTTTTTTAAATCCAGGTGATCTCAACTGATCAGTACTGTCTGTTTGACACATGTTTGATCCATATGTATGTGAATGTGTTGGGCACACAGCTCTCCTCTCAGTGCTATAGTTACTTTCAGTAGGGGGCACTGTTGTATCATCACAGTCTGTCTTGTCTCTCGCTCTTTGAGCAGTAATCACATCTAATGTGCTTCTGGGGCTAAGGACCAGCTCTTGAGCTAGCCATTGTGTGTGTGTGTGTGTGTGTGTGTGAAGGGGTGAGACAATCTGAGGCTCACTGTGCAATACTGGTCCTCGTTCTGTCCAGAAACACAATTTCAAAAATATCTGACATCCACCCTTCAAAGATGTACATGTTTTTGTGTCTGTGAATACCATGTTAAACTTTTTTCCTGAATTATGACATAAAAAAAACTATAGTTTATATATATATAATATATGCGTGTGTGTTAAATGTAAATTTGAGGGTGCTTTAATATATATACATTTTTTCAATTAATATTTCGTAAATGTCGAAGGTTTTTGTTATTAAATTACTGAGTATATATTAGCTGTCACAAGAATAAAAGAAAATAAAAAGACAACTTTTAATTTATCACATTATATATATATATATATATATATATATATATATATATATATTACATATTAAATCATAAATAGACAGGGGAGGTAAAGGAGAAAAATTACAATATTTGCCGTATTCATTTGTCTAAACATTTAAAGGCATTTTTTAAATATAGATTTTTTTTTTCATTTATTTATTTATATTATTTATGTTAAAATTGTGGGTGGATTTTACCTGAGTTTAACCTGATCAAGCTATTTTCTAAGTTTTATTAGTTGTACAAATATTAAATTTGTAGGATTGTTAGAGCTTGAATGAATAGCTCATGAATGTGAAAGCACTTCGAAAATAAATATTCATTTGAATTCCTAATATCTGATATTTTCATGGCTGATTTAAATTCATTTAAGTATGATTTTGAGAGACAGTCATGGCATTTAACAGGGACATGTGTTTATCTAGATTCTTGGGAATTGTCTCGTTGGCCTTACTGCACTTCTCTTGATTTTTCTGCAGTCTGAGCAGGTCCAGGGTTGGCTGGTCCGTGTGTCTCTCTGTGTTTACCCTCTTCCTGCTGTTTATTAAAACCGCTCCTCTCCCATGGGGGTTTCTCGCTTTCGTTTTCCTTCTTTCTCTTTTCTTGTGTCTCCCTCTCTTGCTCTTCAGGCTGTTGTGATGCAAATTTTCACCCCTCCATTTGAATGACATCCTGATAAAACAAGTCTCTCTCTCCTTCTCTCTGTGGCTGTCTCTCCCCCCCCTCTCTCTCTCCAACCTGTACCTCATGAATTAATGTGAACTGCTTAATAGAAACAACATAAGAAAAATGGCAGAAAATAGAAAAGAAGAAAGAAAAGAATAAAGATAGCCATTTAAATGTGCTCTGATAAGATGAGGTAAATGTTATCAAACATCAGGTCTCAGGTCCTCTCCTCAATTTCTCTCTCTCTCACACACACACTGGGTGAACGTCGGGTCCCTACAGAGAAGCTATCGTACTCCTCATACACCACTGACATTTATTTAGGCTTTAACCAGTGACACTTTCTTTCTCTCCCTCTCGGTCTGTCTATCCTGGCAAAGGAGAGATAGTTGGCTATATATGCAAAATATTTTAAATACCATCCAAGCATTTTTATTTATTTATTTATTTTTATTCTTTTCTTTCATTTGTATGTGGTTGCAGGGCTGAGAGTGAGACAGGTCTGTTAACAATAGCACGGGTTTATTCTGATGTTTTAGGTCTAATTTGTCACTTTTTCCACTTCTGTCGCTCAGAGCATCACATCAAAAAGCTTTTTCCCCTCTAACCGCATCCATTCTGTCTTTCCTCCACATACGCTGTCATCAAATATTGCGTGCTGAAACATTTATTTTCAGACTAAATAGAAACTATTATATGTTTATGGGAACACTGAGCCATTTAGATGCATCTTCTGTTCCTTTTCGGTGGTGTTTGTGTTGGTTTTTATTTGTGTGTATGTGTCAATCCGTGCACAGTGATTCGTTTCATAATTTCATCCTCTCCGTCCAATGAAAGAAACCGAGAGAGCGAGAGAAAGCGAGCAATCATGACTGCAGGGGTCACCATTGATATCTGATTACGTTATTGACCTAGCGTGCGCGTGTGTGTGGCAGACAGGAAGGTAAAGACCTCTCTCCCCAGCGAGAGAGTGAGAGTGAGGGTCAATGTAAATGTTATTGCAGTGTGAGCTCATTTGATCAAAGCCACTGAAAGGTTAAGCGAATCCAATCTGGTTTAGTGTGTCTGAGGGTAGGGGGTGTATATGTGTGTGAGGGCAGCGGAGAGAGAGGCGGACGCAGTGAGGGGATTATCGTTTAGCCGCTGAAATGCTGGATGTGGTGCGGAGCGCTTCTCTCTGTCTCTAATGCGTTTAGACAGCAATTGGCCTTAATAACCTTTATTGACTTCACTAGGTCAGTGCCAAGGATCTAATTATTCAAGTGTATCAATTTCATCTAGTTTAGAGCTGCCTCGTTCTAATAATTATTTTAAGGTCGACCGGGGCAATTAATCTCTATTCACTTATTTGATGAGTTTGTAAAACATTATAAATGTAATAACTTTGCTGTGCATTTTCATCATAATAATATTCCAGAATGCCTTTTGCAGGGCCGCTGTGTATTTCCCTATGTAGCTCTTTTCAGTCTTTTTATTTATTTATTTTTAAATTTCTGCATGTTGGGGCAGTTATACATTATAAATTGTATTTGTGACATACACACACTCATACGATTAAAATATACAAATATTGCATTAAATAATAGTTATATATAATATAAATAACAATAGCTATAATAACAATTCATAATATGTATAAATAATATACATAATACAAATAATACCATATGTTGAACCATAAATCTTTGCGTATTTTCAAAATCAGCAGTCACACATATAAACAAAGGCATGATCCCATAGTTTCTTTCTCTTTCGGGCCATTTCTTTCGCCTTTGTTTTTTTCTCTGAGCAGTGTCAGATCAGAATGAACCACAGATCTATTTACCAGTGTTTCCCCTTTGACTCACCTGCTTAAATAACAGCAGAAATTACCTCCTAATTTCTCTTATTATACTTATAAACTGTAAATAAAAGGCTTCTAATAAATTTCACAGTAAGGGATGGTTTTTATTGGAGAATGGGAGGAAAAATGAGAAGAAAAGAAGCAGGAAAAGGGGGGCGAGCAGAAAAACACTGTACAGTAGAATTTGCGGGCAAAAGGTATTTATGATTCCCTTTGAAGTCCTTATTGAACAGGGTAAGCTGAATTTTAGCAGGCCTTCATAGTGGGGAGGGTAAATACTTAAACCCCTTTAGAGAATTTCATGCGCTGATATGCCACTTGCAGGCTGTGTGTTTGTGTTTTCTACCTACAGGGAGAGAGAGAGAGTGGTCGCTGGCTTTGTACCTGCATACAGAAGCTTTTACAGATTCTTTGGGCAGGCAGGGAGACTGGTGGGCCTGTTTTTTTTTTTTTTTTTTTGGTGGCAGGGATGGAATCTTTGGAAAGAAATATTGTTGTCTTTTCCTTTTTTTTTTTTAAGTACACACACAGAGGCTAACTGTTCCCCACAAAACCAGTTAAACACAATTGGCAAAAGGAAAAACGGCACACGTTATATCCCACCAACAATACTGAAGACATCTCTTGTATATATTGTATATATTGTGCTGATAAAAGATTTTGATGTGTCACTAATCACTAGATTTACCAAAGGTTGCCAGATTAGTGGATACAAATGTTTTAGACATGATGTTTGGTTGATTGTTTACATGTTGTTTTTAGCCAGAATAAGCTGCAGACTAGGCCAGACTCCATGTCAATTTTGTCTTGTTTTACCCTTTTATACGAGATCCTTAGTCCTTGATATACTTTTTTGCAGTGTTCATTTTGACAGCAAATTTTGATTTAGTTTTAGTCATAGTCTTTTAACTAAAATGGCATTTAGTTTTAGTTATATTTTAGTCATTGGAAATTGTTTTAGTTTTAGTCTAGTTTTAAGTCTACAGTAGATTTAGTCGACTAAATTCTAATTTAGTTAAATTGTAATGCATTAAGTAAGCATTTCTCTAACAATACACAGATGCAATACACTGATATACATCTGATATTCTCCAAACTGTTTATGTTCACTTAAGACAACCGACTGTACTTTACTTGCCAAAGCAGATGGTTTTCAACCGTTCAAGTGCAAAAAGACACGAAAGAGAGCTCAATTCAGTACTTGTCATTTCAATTCAGTTTTTGCTTTTAAATGTCTATATAGTTTGTTTTTTTTTTATTTCTGTTTTAGTTATTTTAGTACATCAGGTTAAGCTAAAGCTTGGGAACTAGATGAAATAAAATAAGTTTACAATTGTTATATTTTTATTTTTATTTCAGTTAACAATTATTTCAAGTAATGAAGATTTTTTTTTTTTTAATGGTTTTAGGTTTAGTTAACTATAATAACCCTTATACTTGTAAAATATATTGAATAATGTGTCAAATAATGTTCTAAGTCTTTCCTTCCTGTGACAGAAGATACAGTAGTTTACTATGAATTAAATAGAAATTAAATTAAGTTAAATACAGTTTATTGTGTAAACAAAATAACAATAATGACCAGGGAAAAAAAAATAAAATAAACCATCCTGAAATACACTGTGACTCTTGTTCTGAAATGTCTGCGGTCTGTACTGTAGTTGCAGGCTGCTCATTTAAGTTCAGGTGAGGGATAATAAAATGTGTGTTCTTACAACCGTCTAAAACATATTCCTGTATAAACATTGTATAGTAAACATTGTCATAATTCATCAACATTAGCTCATAAGCAATTGCTTGGCATCAATGTGCGCTATTCATTAATTGCAAAGCAGTCTGAAGTGCTGCTGGACGAGCTTGTAGAGCGCGCAATAGCGCTGCTTTTCCCGCGGTTAGATTAGCACGTTACACTTCAAAATGTCCGTATCTTCCACATATGACAGCAGTCCTGACTGGATAGCTTCCCAAATCGTCCCTCTCTATCATTTTCGTCTCGTTTTTATTTGTTGACAAAAATTTGAGTAGATTTTAGTCATAGTTTTAGTCATTCAAAACGCATTTTTATTTAGTCATCGTCTCGTTTTCATCCTAGAAAAAATGTTGTTGATGAAAATTGACAAAAAATATTTGTCAATGACATTAACCATGTTTTTTTGTTTGTTTGTTATTCACATGCATATTTAATATATTTACATATTAAACTTAAAAACTGTTCATGTACAATATATATATACACACACACATATACAGTACTTTGCAAAAGTCTTAGGCCCCCATTAAATGTTGTTTTAGCAATTTTTTAATTGTTATTCATTTTTAATTTTTTAATTATGTCTTAGTCTCTTTATTAGAATATAACCAGAAAATACAGGAAATTTGTATGCAGTATTAAAAAACAAAACAAAAAAAAATCTGAAAAATGACTTCTATAGGCTAAAGTGGCAAGTCCCCTTACACTTGAGCAATTGCAGGAACCAGCTCTCTTATGGATTGGAAAACAACTGGAAGGCCAAGAAATCTTTCAAAATATGATGAGAAGTTTCTCAGATTTTCTTCTTTGATAAACTGGAAGAAGTCCAGGAGGTCACACTAAATACGTATTTTTGCTTAAAGAAGCGGTTTTGTTCTTTGTGTACATATTTCTTATATTTTCTGTTTGTATCGTAATAAAGACCAAAAAAAAGAAAAAAATATGGATGGTCATTAAAACTTTGCTAAAACAACAAAGCTGGTGGTGGCCTAAGACTTTTTCACAGTACTGTATATATTTAAAATGTAATTTATTCCTGTGAGAGCAAAGCTAAATATTGAAGTCATTATTATAAAGCGAATTTTCGAACTTATTATCAAAGTTTAAAATATTTGTGTGGAAACTGTGATTTTTTTTTTTTCTTTTCTTTTTTTCTCCAGGATTCATTGATGAATCTAAAGTTCAAAAGAACAGCATTTGTTTGGAATATAAATCTTTTGTAACATTTATAAATGTCTTACCTATGAATAAAAGTATTCCTTGTTTTAAAAAAAAATATATACAGACCCCAAACTTTTGAACTGCAGTTTATTCTCATAAACAGTAAGAGAAAAATCAGGCCAAGGCTTTCACTTCAGAAAAAGATCGGCAGAATCGGTCTGGGTCTAGTTTTTAGTATTGTCATGTGCATGTGCGTGATTATGTGCAGACGGTTCAGTCTTGTTCTGCTGGTGTTGAGTGTAACTCAGCTTGCGCTGGGGCAGACGCTCTCTGACAGCCGCTGAACTCTTTGAAGTCGAATTTTTCTTTTTCTTAGAAAACCAATAAGTGCTTTATAATGCCTGATCTGTCTTATCTCCTGAAACCCTCCTCCTTCTCTCGGTTTATTAAGCGCTTTGTTTATTTATTTATTTACTCTGCAGTTTTTCCAGCTCACTCCTTGATCAGCGAGATAAAGAAAGAAGCGTCTGAAGAAAGAGGAATAAGATCTGGAATTACAGACCATGACTGATTAATCAGTACTATGGATACACACACAAACACAGCATATATGCTTCATTAAATTCTACTGAGGAACACAGATGTGTTTAGTTACTGCCGGTCAGGTAGAGGCCGACTTATTTAGTATATATGTCTTTGTGTGTCTAATGTGTCTGTCTCTCTCCTCTATCCTTTCTTTTAATTCCTCAAGAGTCACCAGGTTGGCTATCATGTCAGGGCTCTTAACCGAGTTAAGCCACGGTTCAGAACAATAAGGGGAAGAATGGGAGATCCTGATGCCAAGCCACTGTAAAATTGTTGGATTCGCTTGAAAAATCGCAAAGAAAGAAAGGAATTATAAAGAAGATATTGCAGATAATTCCAGAGGTTTTAGGAGAGGAGGGAGAGAAAGAAGATGATATAAAAGGAGACAGAGAGAGAGAGTGTGTCTGCGTGTGAAGACGTGTTATGCAGAAGTGCAGTCTGGTGGCTGATGCATACTCAGAAGTTGCAGTCTTTGTGTTTGTTTTTGTGTTTGTTTGTTTGTGTTTGGACAGAAGTTGAGAGCGAGGGATGACACTCTGGCTGAGATGAATAGACACAGATGTGTTTGATAGTAAACACTCTCTCCTTCTCCAAGGGGAAATGTTCCTGTAGAAATGTGTTATGATCCCCTCACTTTCAACTCTCTCTTCCGTTTTCTCTCTCTCTCTCTCTCTCTCTGGCTGTTTCATATGGTGCAGTGGAAAGTGGCAGATGATGATTTTGGGATTAGATAGCAAATTCAGCATCTTACACTGAAATGAAGCAGGCTTGACCACAAGAAAGTCAAATCACATGTTATTGGCAAGGACTCTTTGAAATTGTAGCAGAATGATTCTGAATGATAACCCACATGAATGCTTTAGGCCCTCTGATTAGAACTCATGAAAGTCTTCTGAGATACAAAATGATCTGAGATACCAAACAGATCTCGCCCCCCTTTGACTACCATAGTAGGAAAAATAAATACTATGGTAGTCAATGGGGGGCGAGATCTGTTACAAACATTCTTCCAAATATCTTCCTTTGTGTTCAGCAGAACAAAGAAATTCATACAGGTTTGGAACAACTTGAGGGTGAGTAAATGGTGACAGAATTTTCATTTTTGGGTGAACTGTCCCTTTAATGCTCTGTGAACTAACATGAAAACTTTTATCATTAACAAAGGTTAATAAATGCTGAATTTGCTGTATTAATGCTGTTGTAATACTAAAATATATTGTTCATTGTTAGTTTATGTTAGTTCATTCATTCAACAAATGATACCTTATTTTAAAGTGTTACTGCATTAACATTTAAGAATACTTTTTAATAGAGATAGATGATAATTGGTTCAAAACCTTTTTTTTTTTTTTTTTTTACGATTTTCATACAGATAATACTCAATTCAATTAGACATCAAAACAAAGATGTCAATAAATTATTACCCTCTAGATTGCATAACAGCTCTGTATAAAAAAAAATATAAAAAATAATAATGCTAATTATTATAATACATACTGTATTATTATTATAAACAAATAAAACAATAATAAATAAGTGGTGTGGATCAGTGGTGTGCAGTGGTGTTTTCAATTGAGGAGGCAAAGTCCTCATTTATGTCCCTGTTACACAATTTTAAGTTAACATTACATAAAAAGAGAGACCAAATACAATTCTATTTTGTTATTTTTACTTAATTTTATTAAAACCAAGTATAAATTTGAGTGTTTTTACTCATTTTTACATTTATTCCAAAATAATAACTAAAAGCAGTAACAATTTAAACTATTATTTATATTATCATTAACTAATATTCAGCTTTTCTTTTTAATAGTCAACTTATTTTCAGCAGTCATCAAGCTTGTACATACTGATCACTCACTCACAGACACAAAGATGTACTTTTAATTTCACCACGCTGATTTCTCACTAAAAACCCTTGCAGTCATCATGTTTTCAGGCCATTTCGAGTTTGATTTTAACATGACACAAAGCGGTGATATGTAAGTGACAGTTGTTTACTTATTTTTAATTAGTCTTCCCATTAACGCCATCACTGTCTTTATTCAGGCCGATTCGACGAGAACGTGCACGAAAACAAGAGGCGGGATTTATCGCACAAACCAATCATGTCCAATCATAACTGATCATATCCAATCATAGCGCAGTTGAGGCATTGCCTTCTCTCACGTGACTTTTCCCCATTCATTCTCAGTTACCCCCCACTAAACCCACCACATGCTTAAAGGGCTCTGCTTTGTTTCTATAAGCTGAAGGGAGGCACAGGGATGCGGACTCCCCGCTGTAACTTCACCTTCGGGTGTTGCTGTTTGACAGTGTTTCTTTAGAAAAACGAGTGACTTTTACACTTTTTAATGTCAAATTTTGTATTATTTTTGTAATATTAATTATTTTCTCATCCAGTTTTTTTGAGGAGGCACTGCCTCCCTTGCCTCCTCGGAGGAAACGCCCCTGGTAGGGATGCACCGATACTCGATCAGTAACGGCCCGATACCAAGCTCTTGTACTTGTACTCGTACTTATAAAAATACCCCCGATACCAAAGACCGATACCTCACATGACATAACTGACAGAATTTTCTGTGCACAGAGACACCGGCGGCAGCAGCAGAAACAATGTCAGCCTCAGAGGTGTGGAAATACTTCAAAATGAATGATGACAACACACACATTGCTAACTGCATGCTTTCAATCACAATTCGTTATCGATTAGTGAAGGCGAGATAGGCGGAATCACGCTGAATGACACAGACCAGAAGCGCTCTCTCTCTCGCACGCGCTGTCTCTCTTTCTTGTGCGCGATCCCAGTTCTCTCAGACAGTGCGCGATCAGTTCTCCTCGCGCCTGAATGGTCAAATGCATGTCCATCGTGTGGAGTATCTCACGAAAATACAGTCGGTTATGGCTTAAGTGGACGTAAACATTTGGGTGAAAACAGGATATGTGTCAGTATCCATGGATTCGGTCTTAAAGGGACCCTGGCCTACAATTGTCATTAATGTTAATAAAACAACAAAATATGTTAAATAAATGTATACATGGTAAATAAACCTACTGTATCTGAAAAACAAGTTTATTTAATTTGTGTCTCTATAGTATTTGTTGTATTGCTTGTAATTTGTTTGTAAATTTCTTTTTATATAACAACAATTATATATATTGGTAATTATGCCCTTTGAAGGTTATTGAACACTGCAAAATTTTTGTTCCTTAAGTTTGTTTGTTGTGCTTGGAAAACTGCAACATCAAAAAAAAAAAAATAAATAAATAAATAAGAGAGAGAGAGGGAAATTAATAAATGCATAGGCATCGGTATCGGTATCGGTACTAGAAAAAAGTACTCGTACTCGGTCCTTAAAAAATGGTATCAGTGCATCCCTATAAATAAGTATAATCACATATCAGTTGTTGGAAAAATCATCTGTATCTGTATTAGTCATTAAAAACCATCATTGATCAAACTCTACTTTAAAAGGCTTCATAGAAAGTGTAATTATAACATAATGTGAATTGAGCCAGTTTATTATACAGTGCTCGGTGTAAATGAGTTCACACCCTTTGAAAATTAACATTTTAAACAATATCTCAATGATCACAAAAACAATTTCCAAAATGTTGGCAAGACTAAGTTTAATATAACATCTGTTTAACTTATAACATGAAAGTAAGGTTAATAATATAACTTAGATTATACATTTTTCAGTTTTACTCAAATTAGGGTGATGCAAAAATGAGTACACCCCACAACAAAAACTACTACATCTAGTACGTTGTATGGCCTCCATGATTTTTAATGACAGCAAGTCTTCTAGGCATGGAATGAACAATTTGGCAAAATTTTGCAACATCTATCTTTTTCCATTCTTCAAGAATGACCTCTTTTAGAGACTGGATGCTGGATGGAGAGTGATGCTCAACTTGTCTCTTTAGAATTCCCCATAGGTGTTCGATTGGGTTCAGATCAGGAGCCACTGAATCACTTTCACCCTGTTCTTCTTCAGAAATCCAACAGTGGCTTTAGATGTGTGTTTAGGATCATTATGTTGGAAAAGTGCACGACGACCAAGGGCATGAAGTGATGGTAGCATCTTCTCTTTCAGTATAGAGCAGTACATCTGTGAATTCATGATGCCATCAATGAAATGCAGCTCCCTGACACCAGCAGCACTCGTGCAGCCCCACATGAGGACACTGCCACCACCATGTTTCACTATAGGCACCATGCATTTTTCTTTGAATTCTTCACCTTTGCGACGCCATACAGTTTTGAAGCCATCAGTTCCAAAAACATTTATCTTGGTCTCATCACTCCAGAGTATAGAGTCCCAGTAGTCTTCATCTTTGTCAGCATGGGCCCTGGCAAACTCTAGGCGGGCTTTTTTGTTCCTGGGCTTTAGGAGAGGCTTCTTTCGTGGACGGCACCCATGCATGCCATTCCTCTGCAGTGTACGCCGTATTGTGTCACGTGAAATAGTCACCCCAGTTTGGCTTTCTACTTCTTTAGATAACTACAGTGAACTTGCATGCCGATTTTCTTCAACCCTTCTCATCACGTACAACTTTACAACATCTCATGTTATACGTTAAACAGATGTTATATAAAACTTAGTCTTGTCAACATTTTGGAAATTGTTTTGTGATCATTGAGATATTGTTTAAAATGTTACTTTTTAAAGTGGGTGTACTCATTTATGCTGAGCACTGTACATTATGAACAGGCTTTATGCCTTATGAGCAGTTTTTATGCTTTAATGAATAGGTTTTGCTTGTACAGGCTATAAAAATTGCTCTCTGCTCTTTTATATAGTGTACTCAATGTGAGTGTCTGTTTCTATCCGTTTACTCACTAATATTATGCTTATATGTCATAGCAAATGATTCCTGCACATATTTTTTAAGGCATTCTAGCTGGAGGTATTAAGCTATCAGATTTTGGAAAGAAAATTATTTTATTTGTTACACTTACTCATACATATAACTAATGCACTGGAAAAATGTGTCCTGCTATACAAGAGCCCTGAGGCTTCCCAAAACCACTGATGCATATTACTTCATTCTCTTCACTACTGATATTTTCAGCATTTAGATGACATATAAATTACACAACACAGTGTCTCTTATAACATCATAAATTGTAGTCAGTACAACTTGGGTTGGGTTTCGTTCTTTAAGCGGCTAGCCAACATTAATCGTTTTCCCCAATGTCACATTTTAGCCACCGTAGAAAAAAAGACATGTAATGAAAATGGCTTCAGGTCTATGTGATGGTAATCTCTGCCTAGAGTTCACATTCTTTAAGTGCTGAAAATGAATCTGTGTGGAGAGTGAGGTTTTGGCCTCACTCCCACTGCCAAAAGCTTTCACTGGCAGGAGAAACGTGGGTACAAGATGCTAATCTCTAATCTCCAATCAGCAGGCAGATCCAGAAGGAGATGGAGGTGGAGAAAGATGAGGCATATGTGTATACATATGTTTGTGTGTGACAGAGAGTGGAAGTGGGTATGAAGTCACAATGAAAGTGATACATTCAAGAGACAGAGCTTAGAGAACAGCAAAAGTATTTTAAAGACATTGGTATTGCATTAGTTAGCATAACCAACCCTTAAATATACAGTACATGCTACCATTCAAAGGTTTTAGGTTAATGCTTTTCTATTTTAATGTATTTAAAAATTAAATTTATTCCTGTGACGGCCTGTGAATTTCCAGCAGCCATTATTCAAGTCTTTAGTTTCACATGATCCTTAGAAATTCTAATATGCTGATTTGCTGCTCAAGAAACATTTCTTATTACTAGCAATGTTGAAGAGTTGTGCTGCTTAATATTTTTGTGAAAACTACATATTTAATGTAATGGTGTTGCTATGATACAGTGACTACAGATAATAATGCCATGATGCTAAATTACTTTTTTCATGTACTTTTCCAAGGTACTTCAAAGACTATCATATAGTACCACGATAGTACTTGGCCATAAAAATGGTATTACCACAATACATTTCCCTCTTTTATTGGTACTGTTTATTATTATTAGTGCTAACTTGCTAATTATTTTGTGTGTTGGTTTTTGTATTCGCTTAATATATTTGAAGTCTTTTGAATGGAACTGCTCTGCAGGTCTGTAAGATTTGTGGAGCTCATATTGCGTACAGCAAGAGTGGTAGAGTCATTAAACTCTCAATCTCTAGACACATTAGGCAGCAGATTTGGTGTTTTGAGATGTTATCACAGGCTTTTGGTTTGCAGTTGCCTTTTTAAAACTTTCCCACCTAAAAGAGATAGAGAAAGAGAGAGCGAGAGAGAGAGAGAGAGAGAGAGAGAGAGAGAGAGAGAGAGAGAGAGAGAGAGAGAGAGAAACTGAGGCAGAAAAAAAAAAAAAAAGAAAATCACAAAGCTTTTAGCCTTTGCCTCATTAGCTCAAGCAAAAAGCATATGTCCAGTTGCCTCTGGCTAGAAGAATCACAATCCCCAGCACAAAAGCCTGCAGCCCACAGAGCTGCCCCACAATGCCTTCAAACACTTGCACTTGTTGCGTTTGGCTCTTCAGCAGCTGGGTTTCTATTATCTGTCCCCTCCTCTGTCCTCGGATACATTGCTGTGATGTTGTGAACACATTTTTCTAATGTTTTACACTTCATATAATCCATTCTCTCAGCGTGCTGGCTCTGAGGGGAGAGGTAATTGATGAGCCTCAGAGAGATCAGAGGGTCAACGTGGCTGAAAGGCCAAACTCTCAATCTCTCTCTCTCTCACACACACACACACACACACACACACACACACACACACACACACACACACACACACACACACTCAAACACACACACTCACACATACACACACACACATAGGCATGCATGTATATGTATATATTGTCTCTGCTTTATACATCTAACATGGCATAGTCTTCATAGTACTCTGCTGTAGTTGTACCCTTACAGTGCATCAGTACATCGCCTGGGGTAAGGACCATCTGTCCCGGACATAGCAGACCTTCCCCACCCCCACCCCAAAAAAACAACAACAAAAAAAAAACCAAAACAGATAGTGAGATATGTGTCTGTGCATGGGCACAGGAGGCCCCGAAAGGTATTTGAACACCTCAACTACACATTCAGTTGTATGAATGACATTTATTTGAAAGAAAGATAGCTTTTTTCAAGCTAAGTATTTTACAGAAAAGAGGTTTGTCAAGTTTTAAAAGATGAAACATTATAACAATGTAGACAAAATGTATTCAAACTAATTTTTTGATTGTCAAACATTAGTGGAATGTAGATGGTGCCGCAGTTCATAGTTGGTGTGATGAATTACTGTACACATTTGGTCACTCTGCTGACTTGTTACATCCACTAAATTAAACATAGCTGACATTAGCTGCTTCCAAATTTACGGTAAGAGTGTGTACTGCATTTGAAGAAGAATTTGCTTCTTCACTGTTTAATTATTTTATATTGGTATAAAAGTTCATGTGTGTAGTTTGAATACAATCTAGGAATTTTGTATGCGCCATGTTGCCACTGTCATGTGACCTACGAAGTCAGCTGTGTCACTGTTGCTCAGCACTGAATACTTGGCTGCATCCAAAATCTTAAAAATGCTGGCTTCATAGGATGCATTCCAAGGTAGGAAGGCATCAAGGCACATCCGAATCCAAAGGTATCTTCACTTCCTGTCTCATGAGATACCTCCGTCTGATCGATTTTTTTTGAAGACAGCATAGATGTATCCTTCGCTGCCTTTGATATCCCACAATCCTAAGCTTTCCATTCTGTGACACCAGAACTAAGAAATAAAGATGGCGTCTGAAAGTTGCGGTTCGTGGTCAATTTGTGTGTAGATGTAAAAGTTTTTGACCATTGTTTTCCATTTTTTATGTAATTTCTAGCGAGAAATTACTATTGTAGTAATTAAATATGTGCTAGTTATTACCAAAGCTCACGCTATTTTGCTGTAGATCATTAAAAGGTTACTCTGCCTCAGAAGTCTGTCCGAAATCAGTTTCATGAGGTGCCTTCGTGCACAAACACTGCCTGCAAAGTCAGTGCCTGATTGGGCAGCGAGGCAACAAGTTAGCTGCCTAGGTTTTCAGAAGTAGCCCTTGTATTCTTTGCCCCACCCCCCATGCGAGATCACGCATTTCATTTCAATACTTTAATTTCAATACTAATTTCAATAAAGAAGAGAGAGAGAGAGAGAGAGAGAGAGAGAAAAAAAGAAAGAATATTGGTAACTAAACCATTTTGATGACCGTTGACTTGATGAAAAAAACATTGAGACATTTCTCAAAAAAATGTTTTTTCCACAAAAGAAAGTAAAGCCTAAAGTTGTACAATGACATCAGGTTGAGTAAAGGATTATTTTTAAACTCTACATTTAAGAAATAAGATTTAAGACATAAGTTTAATGCACTTGACGTTTAAAATGATCTATGACGGTATGAAAACATACACGTTCGTTAATTGACACATAAATGCTGAAATTCCATTTAAAATGTTTTAAAACACTAACGTCAAACAGAATATCATACTGACATAAATGGAAATGATACTTTCTGTACCTTGTGTTTGTCACATTGCCTATGTTTTGTATGTTTGACAAAATTGTAAAATACAGTCTAGCTATGTAAATTTAGTGTGTGAGTTTTGTCTAACGTAAGTTTTCTAAAGAATGCCCACTGGCTGTTATGTGTTTTAAGTGCTCATGTCATATGTTATCTTGGTGTCTCCTGTCTGACGCTAGCTGTTCAGGTTTCTGTAGGTATTTTGGATGGCCTTTCTGCTATTGGTTGGCTGGTGTACCTGCCACATAGTCCTGGTGAGTGTGCATGTGTGTTTATACTTCCCCTCTGTTAGCGTGGGGTAACCCGAAGTGTGTTTCCTTGTACAAATACACACAGCCGCCTCTGTTAGTCACTTGTCCTCTGTCTCACCCTCTTCACTGTGGTCCTGAACCCAGGAGCACTGCACAACATCACCCAGCTGACGACAGCTACCGTCATTCAGGGGTAAACAAGGGCACACACACAGATAAGGTGGGCATATATAGGGTGGTAAACGTTAGTTGGTTGTGTAAATTTCTCTCATTAACCCGCCTTTTAAACACATAATACAAAGTCTCTCATACACACACACACACACACACACACAATCATGAGTCACTGTTGTTGTGTCATCTATGTTTAGTCTGATGTGATTCAACTGACCTCGTGACCCCACAGTCAGAGTTAGTCTTGGCAGACTCTTTCACCTGGCGCTTTCCTAGACAGGATAACTCTAACAGGTAACGACCGCTGACAGGTAATGCTTCAGTGAGAGACAGAAGTGCTGTCTTACGGATGAACGCAGGATGAAAAGAAATAAAGAAAAAAGAGATAGCTGTGAAACAGGTGAGATGAACCAACGCTGAGAGCACTTTTTGCGTATGCTTTCTCACCTGTCAATCATTTTAAGTCCTGCTACTGTAGAGAAAGACAACGAGAGAGGGAAAGTTTGACATCTTACATCTTTTTAAAAGAGAAGAAAACTCAGATACCTTTAAAATAATATATAAAAAATATTTTTATATGTAATGTTTTTAATTTACATTTTATATTTTTATATTAAAATACTGAAGGGGTGGATTTACATCCCACTCCTCTTTTGTTAGAACAAATAGGAAATTATAGTTTCTTAAATCTGTCCTGGTATTAATGTTACAGGCAATGTCTTTATTTAATGTTCTGAGAAATGACTGAGGGTCTGACCCATGTCAGGAATACAGTAATAGTGCCAAGTGTTATTATTTACTGTTTACAGAACCATTTACAGCACCAACTTCTGTTAGTAGAAGTTCATATCACTCAAGTTTGCTCTGCATGGATGTATGTATTGTTCTGTCCAGTGATGTGGTGTGTCTCAACCTTGAAAGGAAGGATTGTTTAGGAATGTGACCATGCCAAAGGAACAGTCTCCAGGAGAAACAGTCACCCAAATGTGCCCTTTTGGGATTTATGACTCTCCTCTGACCCTTATGATAAATAACCACATTTGTGTAAAGAACTGAATATCATGTCTGGACATTGCTAGAATTATCTGTATTGTTGACCTATCACAACCTGTCGAAATGATGTCTTCCATACGCCTATAAATATTGTTTTTTTTCCTTAGTTCTTTGTCCTTAGTTATTTTGGGGCTGGATACTCATTTTCTATGACCATTGGAGGTTTGGAAAACTTCAGTAAATACTTATGAACTTTAAATCTGACTTCTGGTCTTCATTGAACATATTGGTCTCTCTTTATGCGGTCAAACTGTGTTCCAAAACTTTTTTCAGTAACTTTTTTTCAAATAAATGTACTATAAAGGATGCATTAAGTGGGTCAACAGTGGCAGTACAGACATTTACAGTGCTATAAAAGATAAAATAAATACTGTATTGTTTTAAACTTTATATTCATCAAATAATACTGAGAAAAAAAAAAAAATCACTGTTTCCACACAAATATTAAGCAGCACAACATTGATAATAAGAAATGTTTCTTGAGCAGCAAATCAGCATATTAGAATGATTCCTGATGGATCTTGTGACACTGAAGACTGGAGTAATGATGCTGAAAATTCAGCTTTACCATCACAGGTATACATTACATTTTAATATGTAGAAAGAAGTAGAAAGCAGTTATTGTAATATTATTTCACAATATTACAGTTTTTATGTGTTTTTGATTACATAAATGCAGCCTTGTTGAGGCATAAGAGACTTCTTTTAAAAACATTTTTAAAAATCTTACCAACACCAAACTTTTGAATGGTAGTTTATATTTTAAAATGTTTATATATTATTATATTAAAAAAAAAAAAAAAAAAAGTACACCGAAACGTTGTTGAAAAGCAAATATAATTTTGTCCTTCTGTGTCTGATTCTGGCTTAACCATCAGTGTTTGTACAATGGAGTCCTGCAGCATAAATAAAGAATAGATTTGACCTCTGACATGAAGGGGATGAATGTATATTGATTTGTTTAAGCACTGGCTAAGAGCTTGTCTATGGGATTGGTAGTAAAGCTTGATTCCTTTATTTTCTTTATTTAAAGAGAGGTTGTTTTTCTATTGAGGATGCTCAGGGATCTTTTACGATCCAGAACTGCTTTGTAACCCTAAAGTGGTTTTATGTTACCATATTTGTGCCAGTCATAAATGTATTACTTAAAAGAAGAATATTTACTCATTAATATTCTGTCCATTTTTTATGAGATGGGTAGGAAATTGTTGTTTATTATTACTATAGGGAAAACTAATTACATTACCAAAAAAAGAAAAAAAAAGAAAAAGCTTTTTGAAACCATACTGTATGATAGCTTTGTGCGGCCATAATGGAAAACTTGCATGCCTCATGCCATGACTTTCAATTTCAGTTACATTTACATTACATCACATCCCTGTAAGTTACGAGACACTCCAGAACAATGTTTTATCATTGGTGTCAAGCCTGGCTTCACGCAGTATAATTTGAATATCTATGAAATTTTAATGGTTTTCTAAAATTTTAATATGCTGATTTGGTGCTTAAGAAACATTTCTTATTGCTATCAATGTTGTGCAGTTGTGCTGCTTAATGTTTTTGTGGAAACTGTGATACATTTCTTTCAGGATTCTTTGATAAAAGTTTAAAAGAACAGAATTTATTTGAAATCAAAATCTTTTGTAACATTAAACATATGTCTTTGCTGTCACTTTTGAATTAAATGCATCCTAAATAAAAGTATTCATTTCTTTCCAAAAAAAAAAAAATCTTACTGACCCCAAACTTTTGAACAGTAGCGTATAGTGTTATATTGCTGTGCATATGTCATAATTGACTGACTGAAACTGACCTTGTGTCATTTGTAGATTGAAGTCACAACTGACTGTGTTGTTTGTTTCCAGACTCAGCTGCTGTTGGCTGTGGTGGAGGATGAGAACACGGCACAGGAGAACAGAAGAGAGATGGCAGACATCTTGCTGAACGCTCTAACGGACAGACAGCAGCACAGACAGACATGGAGGGACAGGTATGTGCTCATGTGCTAAACTCTTACGTTTAATGTCACATCTTCAGTGAATTGTATAGAAGAAAGGGCTTTTTTTTTTCATTTAGCAGGGGGACAATCCTTCAGGCTGAGAGAGTTCACACAAACACACACATACACATGTGCTGATAGCCCATTGACTTCCTTCCTCTGAGATAAGGGCGACTGAGAGACATAACCCATTTGTTCTGATAACAGAGAGAACCAGCCTTATGCACATAGATATACATACCAACAAATAGCACACACACCATTTTTCTTTCTTTATTATTTCCCAACAGACTACTGTGTGTGTGTGTGGGCGGGGGGGGGGGGGGGGGGGGGGGGGTAATCTGTCTTCATTCAGATCAGTCCATGAGTTGGTAAGGCCTGAAACAACTGAATTTCCCTGTTGAAGTTGCGTCTTAACCTTTACTACATTAAGGGCTCCTCCCTGTCCTCTTGTTTCTGTAAAGTGGCCCCTTTAAGGGGGTCGTCCCCTCTCTTTGACCCCAGAGTGATGCCCAGGCCTGCTGGTACCTGTAAACAGTGTTGATGTTGTGTTGAAACTGCATTCTTAAATCAGTCGATGAAAACTACAGACCAGGCTGTGGTTCATTTGTCAGACAGCGTTAGGGACACAAGCACACACACACATTTAGCCCTGTATGGTTTAATTTAGTTTTATAGAAAATTGCTAAAATATGAATGCTGCCATATGACAGCAATGTAACACAAAGGAAAAATTGGAAATGGAATTTTTTTTTTTTTTTTTGTGTGTTTATTCTGTCGATAGTGGCATCAACTATATTAATGTATTTACTATGATATAAATATAATTTACTGTATGCATACATAGCCCAATTATGATTTTTTTTTTTTTTTATTCACCATGGACGCATTAGATGCAATACTGTGATAGTGACAGTAAAGACATTTAGAATGTTACAAAAGATTTCTACTTCATATAAATGCTGTTCTTTTGAACTTTCTATTCAGCAAAGAATCCTAAAAAATGTTTCACAGTTTCATAATAATAAATAATAATTTAAGATCTCATAATCTTAATAATAAGAAATGTTACTTGAGCAGGAAATCAGCATATTACAATGATTTCTGAAGGATCATGTGACACTGAAGACTGGAGTAATAATGCTGAAAATTCAGCTTTGCCATCACAGGTATACATTACATTTTAAAATATATTACAATTATTATATATTACATACATAACAGTTATTTTAAATTGTTATAATATTATTGATCAAATAAATACAACCTTGCTTGTCTTACCGACCCAAAACTTTTGAACGGTAGTATATTTTTAAATCTCTATTTTTTTGTATTTTAAATCTCATCGCTGAAAAAAACGAGTGGTTACACACACACTAACCTGTACAACTTGCACATTTGCACACTGCATCACACTCACAGAAGTTTATTTCATCAGTCGGAGCAGCTTGATTAGATAAAGCTACCTTCACTCCTCTGTGTGCACACACTGCAATGTGTTTGAACTCATCCCTTTTCCACTATCACTTCCTGCCCCCCTTCTGGAGCGAGATAACGTCACTCTTCGAAACATCAGGCACAGGTCTGTAAAGTAGCTGTCAACAAATCGCATTTAGGGAGGCAAGGCAGATAGCTTGAGCTAAGGTTAAGATGCTGTTAAGACAAAAATGAACTCATGGCTGATAATATCTCCTCCGACATGAGCTGATAAAGTGAACGTTGTATGCCATGCTTTGCTCACCTGAATGCGGTGATGTATTTATACTATTATCAAGACAGACTGTTAGAACAACTATCATGACTCACAGCACCGAACACAAACATTCATTTCTGACCAGCCTTCTTGAAAAGAAACTTCTCGGAGCAGCGTGCTAAATCATGTTGCTTATTTTGTTGTGAAAGGCTGCAATTGTTTTATTAATTTAGTATGTAGCAGGCCCACTCCTCACATTATGCCATTCTTTTGTCTTTGCGTCTGTGTTTTGAGTGGTAAAAACCAAATGATGGATGGTTGGCGCTACAGGCTCATAAACATAAGCACAGCAGGCTGATTGATTAAGGCTTTTATTGTCTTACAGACATTTGCTTTCTTAAACAGTAGTTTGAGTGTTGCAGACTGTGGGGCCTCTGGACCTGCTTTCAGCTATCTGAAGTTACCCTGAGGGACAGAGATGCTAAATGTGACTGTAGGCTCCTCCTGTTGACTTATGGGTACTCGGGCTTATTAACTTACCTAATGCACTCATGCGGGTCACCTCCAAACATTTTGGCTCTTGCACTGTTGAACAGATACAGTGGGATACTCTGCATGTTTATTACCATGAGCACATTCAATTTATTCATTTGGAAGATGCTTTTATCCAAAGCGACTTACAAGGCATGTAAGGATTTCTTGACTTGTGTTTTGGATGTTTTAGCCATTTTCTTTTTTTGAAAATGACAGACACTCCAGTCACCCAATTTAATATCCTATATTTCACCTGGACAGGCACCTGGAATCTCTTGTTTCCTTTACTGTGGGAATGTTTGGAATGAAGGAAAATGCAAGGCCAGACACCTTTTTTTATCTGTTAAAATGACACACACCATTTTGAATTTAAAATTTGGTAAATAGAGAAGAAAAAAAAACCATCTCCGGTTACTGTGGTAACCTCGGTTCCCTGAGAGATGGGAACATGACATGGCGTCAGAAGCTGACGCTTTGGGGACTCCCTTCCTTCCTAATCCTTCCTGAAATCCTATTGCACAACGCCAGTTGCAACTGTCCCTGGCCAATGCCAGCCAAGATAGCGAAAAGGGGGCGGCCCCTGCCACTATATAATGCGCCGTCCTGGCAGTATAAGCTCAGAATTTTCAGACTGAACAAGAGCACAGCAGATCTGAGCAGTGAACACGGCAGTCTACGCTATGTCTCATTCCCATCTCTCAGGGAACCGAGGTTACCACAGTAACCAGAGACGTTCCCTTTCAAGGACGGTCTCTCGACATGGCGTCAGAAGCTGACGCTTTGGGGACTGTATAGAACAACGCCGTGGGAACAGCGAAGAAGGGAAGCTCAGCCGTGGCGGAGCTATTATGAACAGTAAATAATCCCCAACCAATATACAACTTACAATATGTGCATAACGTGGTTAGTCATCTAAAATTGTATGTATTCAAGTACAATATAACAGGGTACATAACAGGGTAATGAAGCATGTGAACGGCCAGGCCGGGCACAGTATTTAAGAAACATACACTTAACAAGCGGCTGCTGTCGGCGTCGGTACAACATGAGAGAAGTCATCAGCGAGCCCGTGCTCATTACGAGGACGTAGACGAATCACCGGCTTTATGTCCCATCAATTTCAGGTCGCAATGGTGGCATTACATGCGTGGCAATATTGTATATCACACAGCTTGCTCTGCCGGTATGAAGGGGGAGCGTGCCTGGGTGCGACGCTGGCTCCGCCCCCAGATTCCACTTATATGACCTGGTTGAAACCACCAGCCTCGGTTAGCGGCCAGAAACTCCAGGTAGAATATGAGTCGTACTCACCGCCAGGACTTGTGAGGCTAGGGAACACGTGTCCAAATTGTAGAACCTGGCAAAGGTATTCTGTGACGACCACCCAGCCGCCATGCAAATGTCTTTGAAGGGGGACTAAAATGTCTTTTAGTCCATGCCCACGAGGATGCAACCGCCCTCGTCGATTGCGCTCTGACACCAGTAGGTCATTCCATTCCTTGACTAGAATAGGCCAAAGTGATCGCATCAACCAACCGATGTGATGGCTGCTGTTTAAAGACAGGCTGTCCTTTGGTACTGCCGCCAAAACACACAAATAACTGCTCAGATTGCCTGAACTGAGCCGTGTGGTCAATGTAAACTCACAAAGCCCACACTGGGCATAGCACATGATGAGAGCCATTATCTGCTGACTCTAGGGTGAAAGCCAAAAGCGTTATCACCTGCGCTCTGAACGGCATTGATAGTGATTTAGGCACGTAACCCAGCCTCGATTTGAGCGTGACGTAACAATCGCCTGATCCAAACTGCATGCAGTCAGTGTCCACAGAGAGCGCTTGCAAATCCCCCATGCGTTTTACTGAAGCGAGGGTGAGCAGCAACGCGGTTTTAAGTGAGAGATCCTTTAAGCCGAGTGACATTCCAGACCGAGGTCGCTTACGGCCTTGGTAAGAATTCTGACGAGTTCATCTTGAAACGCAGCTTGTCCCTCCGCTTCAGAGCGCTCCTCCGGGGAGTGGTCTGCCCATTCTCTTTCGGACGTCGTTAGGGACATGGCCTCGTCGAGATCGTCATCCCCCGCCGCGCCAAACGAAATAATCTCCGACGCGCCAGGGGCGCCTAATCCCAGCGCAATCGCCCATATGTGGCTGTCCCACCAGCGACTTGTTGCCGGCAGTGGGACGTTGCCGAGAAGAATCGCCGAGGGCGGCGCTCCTCCGAGCCCTCAGCACCCGCACTGGGAGATCCTCACAGTGTGGGCAGCCCGACCCGGTGAGTGCTGCTTCTGCATGGGCGAATCCCAGGCACAGGATACAGAACTCGTAGGTGTCTGGAGCTTCGATGGGTCCCGAACACAGCGTGCAAATGTTGGACATGCAGGAATGGCAAGAGGGTAACCTGTCTTCTTGCGTCTTCTCCACAGCTGTCTTTGGTAGTTCTAGTTGTAGTTCATGAAAGAGGAAGATTCTGAGCTTATACTGCTGGTCGCCGCATTATATAGTGGTGGCGACCGCCCCCTTTTCACCATCTTGGCTGGCATTGGCCAGTGAGAGTTGCAACTTCACTGGCGTTGTGCAATAGGAAGGGAGTCCCCAAAGCGTCAGGTTCTGACGCCATGTCGAGAGACCGTCCTCGAAACTGTAACATTAGTTGATATCTTACGATGATACCCCTTTTCAGGTGTGTTTAATATGTATTGTTTAATATTCAGGAAATTAAATGGGGCCATTAAAGGGATAGTTCACCCAAAAATGAAAAATATCCCATTATTTACTCACCCATCCTAGGTGTATATGGAAAAAAAAAAAAAAAACATCCATTCATTAAATATATTTCACATGGCTCCAAGGGGTTAATAAAGATCTTCTGAAGCGAAGCGATTGGTTTTTGTTAGAAAAATATCCATATTTAAAACTTTATAATCTAAAATAACTAGCTTCCGGCAGATGACTGTACGCATCCCCAATATAGACTATGCAATTTTTGGTATTTCTGCTATAATTATAACAACAGATAACAAGTATCAATATATTAACTTAACAGATAAGAAGTATCAATATATTAACTACAATGATAAACCACAATTCATAATTCGATTCAAAATCATTACTGACCACAATGCGAAATGATCCATAATTAATTTTGTGGTTTTAGAAGTTTTAAGAACTGTATGTTAAACAATTATTGAGGAGAAAAATATGTTTATTATTTCTTATTTTATATTATATTTGAAATACTATAGTTTCAGCTCACAATAATATAAATATAAAACTATAAATTTAGCTCTTTTTTTTTTTTTTTGCCATTTAGATTTAGATTAAAGTTTGATTCTTTAAATATATCAGTTCAAATTTGGGTCCCATTTTATATTTGGTGTCTTTGTACTTACATTTAAATTAATAATTTGATGCAGTTCACTTATTGTGTACATACGTGTTTTTACATTGTACTTCTATTTAAGAAATATGTGAATGTAATTACAGATAAGCAAGTACTTCTATAATTATTAGACTATTCCCTTACCTCTTAACCCACCCTTAAACCTACTCATACCACTTAACCGGTCCCTAAACTTACCCGTATCCCACCTCAATAGCAGCAAAAGCGTTTTACAATACAATAAATACATGAACACAATAAATACGTAGCACTTATTTTTTAATGCAAGTACAGTTAAAGACACCTAATATAAAATGTGTTATAATTTCTTAATTTAAATACTTTTTTTTAAGTCATTCTGAGGCCCCCTGGTTGAGCTCTGTTTTAAAAGGTTAAGTGCAATGCATGTTAATGCCATTTGTAAAAGGGACCATATATGCATATCCATCTGTGCGTTTGGAATATGCTGCAATGATTTGCTGTTAAAATGTTTTATCTTCCATAGGTCAAAATCAAACACTTACAGAAGGAAGACCTCTTAGAGATTAATTTGCATTGGCAGACGAAAGGGGTCGACCTTGTGATTTTGTTTCATCCATATGCAAGGCGCAGTGTTGTGGGTTAAAACCATTGATCTCATCCCTTTATTCCTGCACAGACACGCTGCAATGCGAGCTTACGTAAAAAGTACACATGTGAGCACACGCTCAGATAGAACCGACCTTGCACAGGTAGTTCATACAACTCCTGTCACATCTACATCCCTCCGTTGACCTTTGCAGGGGTCACAGTCCATTCCTGCAGTGGGCAGATTGCGTGTTTGGGAGATGATGAAGGGGGCAGTGCCGGGAACAGCTGTGTGGTTTGTAGTGACCGTGCTAACTGCTGTAGGCTTTGTAAGGTCATTATATGATAATGAAAATGATTACTGAATTACATGGGGGTTTGGGAGAGGGGAGGGGAGTGAACGGGCCTGAGTTTGATAAATGATCTTGGAAAATGCCCATCTGTCTCCACCCCCCCTTTCTTTCAGTCTCGCTCTCCCTCATATTTCCCTTCTTTTCCTTTTCATCTCAATCTCTTTGTTTTTGCTTATTCTGTCTTTTGTTTTCTTGCAGTACCGCACAATTTCGGAAAGTGATAGAGAGGTGTAAGTGGGATGAGATGAAGTGTGCATTTGTGTGCACGTGTAGTGTTGAACTCTCGGTGAAATCACAGGAGAGAGAGAGCAGCCACCGTTCATACTGTATATCAGATAGTTACCTCCTCCAGATACACAAGATGTCTATCAGGTGGTCAGGGCAGATTTAGGGCATCATTTACTAAAGCATGTAGGTCATTCGAAACCAGTTTTTCATAGACGAAAAGAGCAGGAGATCATGTACTTGGATGGATGAGTGGCTCTATTAAAGGCTTGAGTTATTAATCATTTAATTTAAATCGGAAAAGATTTATGAACTTCTAAAGACTAGTTAATCTGCTTTCTGGTTTTATTTCCTTGTGTTATTTTGAAATGGCTCTGCTCTGATGTAATATATAACAAACAAACAAACAAAAAAAAACTTCTAGGTTAATGTTTATTTATAAATATACAATTGCTCTGTAAGTCATGCTCTTTCACAATACATTAATTATTGGTAGGAATTTTTTAATGTTTTTGAAAAAGTCTCTTACACAGTGTCTGTGCTGGACCAGCTAGAAGCTGTCTACATTGGATGCGACAAAGCGACCGTTGCAAATCCATTTGTTGTTCTTATGAGGAGTATCGCAAGTGCTTGGAGTATGTCATAAATAGAATGATGCATCAGTTTATTGTCAGGAATTTGTCGTGTTGTTACTTCGCATCACAACATCACTGATTACAATGGGTTCTATTGTCTTTTGTCGCATCGCGTCGTGGAGTCCAGTGTAGAGACTGTTATGTTATGTTAGCCAAGGCTTTCGATTTAAAAGGCTGTAAAAACACTAATAGTGTGAAATATTATTACAATTTAAAATAACTGTTTTCTATGCTAATATAATTTGAAATGTAATTTATTCCTTTGAGGCATATTTTCAGCATCATTACTCCAGTCTTCAGTGTCACATGATCCTTCAGAAATCATTCTAATATGCTGATTTTGTGCTTAAGAAACATTCCTTATCATTATCAGTGTTGAAAACATTTGTGGTGTTTAATATTTTTGTGGAAATACTAAATATATATAAAGAAGTCAGAATTTTCAGGCTGTTAGTATTATTACGTATGCATTAACTGGTGTTTACTTAGATCTTTATTATAAAGTGTTAACCAAATATTCAAATTGAGTTGCTCATTTATAGGTGCTTTGAGTGAATACATGCATTGTGCCAAATGTTTGTTTGCATTTGAGCGCATGAGTGTTGCATCCTGGAGGTCGCAGCTGCCCTCATCACTCACCCTCAGTGTGTAACCTCTGACCTCAGCCTCTGAATGTCTGTATTTCTATGAGTGTCTCAGTATCTTGAATGTGTTGTGACCTCTCGTACTTCACCTGGGTGGAAACCTTCTGAACAGAAATGCCACAGGCTGTCATCACACACTCACACACACACTGAAGGGTCATGGGGTTCAGAGGGCAAGCAGAAGTTTATCCACAGACTAGAACATCAAACACCAAACATTACACACACAGACAAACATTGCTAACTAACCTCTTCTTTGGCAATACAAACGCGGCCATTCTTACTGGTAAGATTATGGGTAATGTGTATTACTAATTCAGACTGTTTTAGAGGAATTGCATTATTAAAGGGTTAGTTCACCCAAAAATGAAAATTATGTAATTTATTACTCACCTTCTACACCCGTAAGACTTTCGTTCATCTTCGGAACACAAATTAAGATATTTTTGATAATAGGCCTCTATTGTACACTTAAATAACACTTTCAGATGCCCAGAAAGGCACTAAAAACATATTTAAGACAGTTTAAGACAGAGTACAGTGGTTCAACCTTAATATTATAAAGCAACGAGAATACATTTTGCTTGCCAAAAAAACACAACACCACTGATTCGAAATGTTGGGTGAACTAACCCTTTAACATGTTACTTTTTGAATTAACACTAAAATACCTAAATTATACTAAGTAATGCACACCGTTTTATTTGATAGGTTTAGTTGCAAATGCAACTACAAACCTTTTTTTTCATTATAATGTACTCTTGTAATATTAGTAATATAAGCAAGCACCGCTGTCACGCAAGATCCTATCCTCGTGCAGAATTCTATTCCCCTGCCTACCCAAATCCATTCCATTGGACAGTTTGTATTTGTTCTTAATCATAAAAATATATTAAATTGCATTTACAGTGTTTTTGTATTTATGTGAAATTACCATTGTTATTTTAGTATTTTTATATACTACTGTAGTATTTATTCATATTTTGAGTTAGTATTTTTTTTTTTCAGTTTTCATTTTAGTTTTAGAAATTTTGTCTTTTTTTTTTTAATTAGATTTTTTTTGTTTAGTTTTTTTTTAGTATTTCAACCTATATAATATAATACACAAATATATGTTGCTTTATTTATATGACCAAAAACATTTTTTTTTTTTTTCATAACTACAGTTAACTGGTTATGAAAGCTGGAAAGATAAGATTAATCAAATCTTTTATGCCAACACAACATAACACAACACAACATTATTAACAATACAATATTACTTTAAAAAAAAATGCAACTAGAAAACCGTAACAAGAAATAACATGTTAATTTCACAGTCTGCCTGTTTTTTTTTTGTTTTTTTGGGGAGTTTACACAATCACTATTTTATTAAAAGTAACATTCCCGAGCACTGAATGTACCAGACATTGCATACTAACACATTCACAGTTGGTTCTCTCTCTGTCTTTATTCCTCAGTCTCACTTTCACACAAATTCACTCCACCGGTTGTCGTCTCATGAGGAACGGGGTGTCTCCATAGCTGTCAATCGTGCGTGGTATCTTTTGTCCCAGCAGTGACTGTGTCCCTCCCACCAGGGCCTGACGGGACAAACAATAGAGCTGCTGTCCCCAAGTGGAGGGAAAAAGACTGTTAACGTCTATCTTCAATGAGAACGGACAGGCTCACCCTGCACATGACAGCTCTGATGCTGAGGAGACCTTTACAGTTTGTAAGGATGGAGATATCATGCACACAGCTGCGCTTGAGGGTTTGATGCTGTTTGCTCTTGCAGACTCATCTGTTTAATTAACAGAACCGTGTTTGTCTAAGAGTTTGTCTGCCAGTAAGACATGTTAATGAAAAAGGCATAACAGTACACGGTAACGCACACAACTTGAATGAGCCAAATGATGGTGCAGTGTGGTTTTTCTTAGGGCCTGTGATAGATGTTTCAGCATTGTTGTCTAGAGCTTCTTTCGTGTTTAACCGAAGGCTCCGGTGCTCAGGGGCAAACACCTGGACTTGCTTTTTGTAAACACACACACACATATATTCTCCTACTGGTCCGTTTGCTCACAGCTCTCGGAGAGGTAACACATTTATTTGTGTGCATCTGGGTGTGTTTCTTTCATCATTGGCAGGGCTGTATAATTAGTGTGAAACTGATGTTTGGGCTTAAAAGCTGTCATCTAATTTGTCTGTCTTTATCGAAACAAGCATGTGTGGTCCCTCCCTTGCAACGTGCATGCGATGTGTGATTACCAGTAGAACGAGCGTCTGAGAGTTTGATCGTAAATTACTCCGATACGCCTAAACCACTGTTTAGCAATCATAAAGCTATGCGTGACATACCCACCACGGCTGCAGCCCCCCTTCTATGCCCGCTCTCATATGCCTGCGGTTGTCAGGATTGGAGAGTACATGCAGCGACCCATTCGGCAAACCACTTTGATTTGGGGGGACGCCAGTACACACTAGAATGTCGTTCTTATTATATTTGTTTGTGGGAAGGAAAAGCAAGTCCTATTTGTTTCTTTGCTCATATGTTTGCGGCGAACCAATGCAAACAAATACAAAGGATTACACCCAAATGTACACATGCACACTGGTGAACACATGTGGCATCCTAATAGCTGAGAGGATGAGGCCTGTTCTCGGCAAATGGAAGGTTTCATTATGTGACCAAACTCTAAACAACAGTATACCAGAGGACATGATTCAGCAAGTTGCCTCCCCGTGTAAAACTAACATTTCTCGGATGCGTCCAAATGAGAAGGGAGAACGCCATTAAAAAAGAGAAATTGCTTTTCGTTTTAATTGCTCACTTGGCTTAATAAAAACAGCATCGCATAATTATGCTTTTTGCAGCCATGGTAAATGGTTTGCCGTGCTTGATGCAATTATGATCACCACAGAAATTTGGGGCCCCAGCAAACAGTTGTGCGCTCTGCTATTAAGCATTGATTTTATATGGAAAGAGAGACGGAGAAGCGCATGAGGCTAACCAGAGTGGCGCAACATTGCTGCACTGTAGAAAAGGCCAAAAACAGCCCATACTGAAGCGAGCGAATGGAGTGAAGATATGTAAGCAAGAATGTGGAGCTTTGCTCAGTGGGAATGTGCATTTAATGACTACTGAAACACTTTAACACATTGAAATCTTTTAATCACTCTTCATGGTGACAACTGATAAACTTTACCTTAGCTCAGGTGTTTGATATACTTGAGTTTGCTGTTTAAAACTGGGATCTTTGCTTTTAAAAACAAAACACATTAACACCTTAACACCTATTGTTTATGGAGGATTATAGGATTGGCTATTTTAAAATAGGTCTAATGATAGGCCTAAAGGTCAGAGTTCACCCCAAAAAATGAAAATTCATTATTTACTTACACTCATGTCATGTTTCTTTCTTTCGTAGATCGAAAATGCTGATGTTTAGCAGTATGTTCTTGCTGTTTTTTTTTACCATACAGTGAAGGTGAATGGTGGACAGGGGTTGACAAGCTCCGTGTACGTAGGAATTGTGTGCTTGCATTGGGTCTCAGGTTAGAGAATACGAATCTCTCAATTATAATATTGGAATCTGAGTCATGGCACTGGGTAGTGCGTGTGCTTACAGCATTAAATTAATGCTAATGTGATCATAAAACCATTTCTCTTTTTCTCCCACACACAAGCTTTCTCGCTCTTTCTATATAGGGGCCAAAAAAGAGGTGGCAGGGGGTATAGGCTTTATTGTGTGTGTGTGTGTGTGTAATTAGTACTTCATATCTTTGACTGTACTGAAGTGACATGTACGTTAATGATAGTGTTAGCTCTCCTTAATCTCCCTCTTCACAGACACACACACTCACTCCTTTTGCCCTTGCACTGTTAATTATTTCCAACACCGCTGGAGTAGTCCGCTTCATGGCAAGCATATTGTGTCTGGCAGGCGAGTGGCGGGTTATAAATGATCCTGAAGGTGAAGATGTGACTGTGAGGAGATAGTTATGAAAATTTCATCTGTCTATGCGTTACGGCTACAGCTGCTGCTGTCAGTGGAGAAATTACTGCGGGTCAGCCCTGTCAGAGAGAGAGAGGGACATGAGAGCGGACCTGTCAGACCCCTAAACACACACTCGCACACTTAACACAAGACTGTCCCCAAGCTGTCTGTGTTCATTACCAAACTTAGACAGGGATACAGCAGGCAGGTGGAGCAGACCTTTTAACCTTACCTACTGCCATCAGCTGCTGTCTGTGTGTGGCTACATCTTGCTTTGAATTACCAAATGTTGGTTTGCAGCTATATCAGTCTTATCAAAGCAATTGCTTGTGATTTTGCATATGTTTAAAGGTGGAATGTCTTTTTTTTTGTCTTTCCGGGTGAATGAAGAGGTGTCCAGGTCACATTTTAATTCCAGAAGTCTATATTATTGAACATTAAAAAATTACAATAATGAGAATCTAGTTGTCACATTTTAAGCCATGTAAATCAAAAAAGCAACAAAAAATAACGATTGAAGTGTAGTACAAAGTTTACAAGAATGTGACCATATACAAACAGAGAAATCTTGAATAATAAATTCAAGCCCAAAATTCTGGAAAATACAGAAAAAGAAAAGAAAAAAAAATACACGTGAGATTCATCATTAATTACTAACAAAAAAAAAGAAAAAAAAAAAAAGAAAAGGAAGGATACTTAGAGTCAAAACTATTAGATCACATTTTCTTTATGCACAATATCATTTCATATCTTTATTTTGGGTTTCTTTTTGTGATATTTACCCACCTTAACAACCAGTGTGATCAGTGTGGATGCAAAAGTTTTTGTCATTTTAGACATATTCATAGATATACAGGGGTTGGACAATGTAACTGAAACACTGGCCAGTATAGTTTTGGAGGTTTTATGCTCATATATGCAGAGCCTGGTGGCCAATCTTCACTGATTTTACATTCTATCAGTAAGAGTGTGAAGGTTGAATTAGCCGAGCAATAGCACAGCTGTACAAAAAATATTGCAATCCACACAACATAATGGGAGACATATCAAAGTTCAAAAGAGGACAAATTGTTGGTGCACGTCTTGTTGGCTCATCTGTGACCAGGACAAGTCTTTGTGGTGTATCGAGAGCTGTGGTATCCAGGATAATGTTGGCATACCTCCATGTTGGACGAACCACATACTGTAAAACATGGAGTAACTGATGACGCAAGAGAAAAACTGTCTGAAAGTGATGTCCAGGTACTCACTTGCATTGTATCCGCTTTTTCAGGGAACAGGGTTACAGTGAAGTAACCCGGGGCGTTCCCTTTCAAAAGCTACACTCGAGCTGCGCTTTATTCAGCACTATGGGAACGAGAATATCCACGTCGCCGCACTGTGTGTCCGGACCCCAGGCTGTGAAGTGTGTCACAAAGCGCAGAGAGTCTCAAACACTAGCTTGCGATGTTGACTCAAGGACGCAAGAGCCCGGAGTAACATGAACATCCAAACTATAAAACCTTATGAATGTGTGCGGAGAGGACCAACCTGCCGCATCACAAACATTTTGTAAGGGAGCGCCCCCCGTCAAAGCTCTAGAAGAGGCAACCCCCCTGGTGGAATGACTGGTGTGACCACTGGTGTGACCACGTGCCTCATAGGCAAGGCCAATAGCATCTCTCACCCAATGTGACATGGTCTGTTATGGCCGCCATGACAAACAAATAGTTGCTCTGACTTATGCCACTGGCTAGTGTGGTGGACGTAGGCCTGAAGAGACACTGGACACAGTCTGTGAGGTCTCTCCTGCTCCAGCGTAGTGAACGGCGGAGGGCAGAAGGCTTTGAGAGTGACCGGATGCAAGTTCGAGAAAGGAACCTTAGGCAGATTGTCAGGATGAGGATGCAAAATAGCTTTCACCATTCCTGGGGCAAAGTCTGAGCAGGGTGGCATAATGGACAGAGCCTGCAAGTCCCTAATTCTCTTTAGAGAAGTTATAGCCATTAGGAAAACCAGTTTCAGAGTTAACAGCTTGTCAGAAACTGACTGTAACGGTTCAAAGGGGGTCTCAACCAGGCCCTCTAGGACTATTGCTAGGTCCCATGAAGGGATCCTGGTTCTAGAAGGAGGCTTAAGCCTTCTAGCTCCTCGAACAAAGCGAGAGAGCAGGACAAGCTTGCCCAAAGGCACCCCGTCAGTCATAGCGTGGCAAGCCGAAAGAGCGGCCACATAAACCCTGAGAGTGGCGGGGCATGTACCTGTTGATCATTTTTCCTGCAGAAAATCCAGAACTGTAGCAATTTGGCAATTTACTGGATCTGCATTGTGTGCAGTACACCATCTTTCAAAGACACCCCATTTGTTGGTATAACTTGCTCTAGTGGAGGGAGTCCTGGCATTTAAAATAGTCTTGATAACATCAGGTGAAAGCCCTGTGTCCCTCAGTTGGTTCCCCTCAGGGGCCAAACATGAAGGTTCCACATCTCCTGCCAGGGATGAAATATTGTCAGACAGAAGGTCCCTCCTGCTCGGTATCGCCCAAGGCGAGCCATCGAGGAGAGATATTATCTCTGAGAACCATATTCTGTTTGATCAGTAAGAGGCAAGTCCCTTGTTGGCGAACTTTGGCTAGAACTCCCAGGAGCAGAGAAACTGGAGGAAAGGCATACAGGCGCATCAAAGGTCATGTATACGCCATTGCACCCAGACCTAGGGGGGCTGGGTGACTCAGAGGGAAGTAAAGGGGACATTGCGCTGTTTGATGGGAGGCGAAGAGTTCCACCTCCGCTTCGTAGAATCTCAGCCATATCTGTTTCACCACCTCGGGGTGTAGTTTTCATTCCCCACTCGGTAGTTTCTGTCTGGACAGTTAATCCGCTCCCACATTCTGGTACCCAGGAATGTACACTGCCCTCAGTGACAGGAACTTGTCCTGGGCCTAGAGGAAGATCTGTTGTGCTATCTTGTTCAGATGGCACGAACGCAGACCTCCCTGGCGATTTATATAAGAGACTGCTGTTGTGTTGTCCATCCGTACTAGGACACGACAGCCTCTCAGCTGTTGGAGAAAAAATTTCAGGGCCAGAAATACAGCCATCAGCTCTAGGCAGTTGATGTGCCAGACGAGCTGATGGCCCTCCCATTCCCCTTGGGCTGGAGGGCCACATAAGACCGCTCCCCAGCCCATCAGGGAGCCCCTAGCGTGGGACCCAAGGCGAGGAACCGGTGTCTGAGCCACATAAATAAGGTACGAAGCGGCGCGTAACCCTTATTTGCCTTTGGGGTTTGGCCCTTGGATGAAACCCCCTGGCTTTGAGCCACAACTGAAACGGTCTCATATGCAGCAGGCACATAGGAATCACCAAGGATGTTGACGCCATGAGAACTAACATTTTTTGAAACTGTAGAACAGTGCAATCTTGGCCAAGCCTGACATTGTTCAGGGTGTTTAGAATAGTCTCGACTCGAGCGGGAGACAATTGTGCCCGCATCGTGGTCGAATCCCATACGACCCCTAAATATGTTGTTCTCTGGTTAGGACAGAAAATGCTTTTCTTCTTGTTGAGTCTCAACCCTAGAGAAACTAGATGAGCTAGTATGAGGTGGTTCTACAGGGCTTTGTGGGGAGGGTAGGTTTCTTTAATGACGATGCTGATCCAGACGAGAGATAGCTTGCATGTGTCTCTTCGACCTGGGGCATCGTCATATACCCCTGTTCCTCAGCACCCACGATAGTCGAATAAATAAATGTTGAATGCACAAAAATCCGGGAGGTATACGGTTTTCTCCATGATTTAGATATTTCATCATGGAGGTCCTTAAAGAAGGGGAGAGACTGACGTTGAGATCCTCTAATTTAGAGCGTTTGGGGGTCTCTTTTTCCTGTGGCCAGTCTAGCTGTAATCTGGCCACGGCCCGAGTTACCACCTCGAGTAATTTCTCAACAGATTTATCATCGTGCGAGGAACCTCGAAAAGAGAATCATCACCCCCCGCGTGAGTCAAAGAAGCACCGGAGCGCGCTTCGAGATCACGTGAGTGAATGCCTGGATCTGGCAACGAAGCGGGCGGAAGGGCAGGACCCGTCTCTCGCTCGTCAGCCAGATCCATTCTCGAGCCCCACGAACGTACAGTGTGTGGTGGCCCTTGGAAATAAGCGAGGCGAGCGCCTTCTAACGCAAGGGCAGCGTGCTCTTCCCCCAAACAAACAAAGCAGTATTGGTGTGTGTCCGAGTCGGACATGGGACGCGAGCACGGAGGCACACACCGTTGCTTTGTTCGCTAATACTTTCTGTCTGTATATTTGATGTATGTTTATATATATATGTGTGTGTGTGTGTGTGTGTGTGTGTTCAATTTCACTTGCAAGCAAAAATGAAAGAGGAACAGAGGAGAGAAAGTTCTGCGCACTGCCCATCAAATCTAACTCCTAACACAGTGTAGAGGAAAGACAAAGATGATCGAGCTTGCTTTTTAACAGATAGAACTGTTTGTAACACACACAGACTGTTTGTAACACCCAACTTTACAGTATGGCCTCTGAAGACAAAAGACCTGCACATCTAATTGTAGCCTCGCCTACGACACATTCCAGTGACGTCACACAGGCTATAAATATAGGTCAATTTCATTGACGTTGTTTTACACATATTCACAACTGGTCATGACTAAAGACGTTCCCATAGCGCTGAATAAAGCGCAGTTTGAGTGTAGCTTTTTCAGGGAACATAAAACCACAGCTGCCCAACTCACTGCAGAATTAAATGCGCACCTCGGCTCTCCTGTTTCCTCCAAAACTGTTTGTCAGGAGCTCCACAGATTCAATATTTATGGTCAGGCTGCTATAGCCAAACCTGAGCAACCAAATTTGGCCACTTATGCCAATGCCAAATATAGGTTTCATTGCCAAAAGTGCAAATCTTGGGCTGTGGACAATGTGAAACATGTATTGTTCTCTGGCATGTCCCATATGTGGGAATTGCCCAACACTGCCAATGACTACCAAACCATTCCCGAGGACCATGTGCACCTAATGGTTCAAACATCTCCCATGACCTGCACAGTCACCTGATTTTTGAGCCACTTTGGGGTATTTTGGAGGAGCAAGTCAAAACGTTTTCCTCTACAAGCATCACATAGTGTCCAGGACACTGTTCTGGAAGAGGAATGACTCAAAATCCCTCTGGCTACTGTGCAGGACTTGGATCTGTCATTCCCAAGATAAACTGATGCTGTATTGGCTGCAAAAGGAGGCCCTACACCATACTAATAAATTATTGTGGTCTAAATCCAGGTGTTTCAGTTTCATTGCCCAACCCCTGTATTTGTCATGTCACCCATAATTTACAGTACTCCACAACTGAAGGTGTCAATATTAAGGCAGTTACCAAAATAAAGTGGAAAGTACTTAGCTGGTGACCTGAATGGGGCAGCCCTAAGGCCCTAAGACCAGCCTAATGAAGAATTTAAGTCATAATCTCATGTGAGTTTACACCAGTTTAATCATGTCAAACTTTCTTTTTGTTTTTTTGTATAAAACATTTTAACGTGGATGGCATGGTGCACCATTAACTCATCACTAGTGACTGTGTACACGTGCATTTGTGTTTGACAGGTAAAAATAAGTTCACCTTTCTGATGTCCTTAAAAGGATTTTCGCAGCTTCAGTCTATCCTGAAGCATTGTAATTAATACAGGCATGGCCTGCCATCTCCCTCTCCCTCACCACCAACTTACAGTTTCCAGAGAATTCTATTAGCCCAGTCCAGCAGCTGTTAATTACCTCTCAACATCCGTCGCTCTTAGACAAATGAAAAGCTGTGGTACAGATGTAGGATAGAGTGATACACTGCCTTTCCTCTGCCTCCTATAAAGCCACTCGGAAATGGGTCATGAATCCGCCGTTGATAAGTGTCTTTGGTTGGTAATGAGTGTTTTATCAGGGTGGGATTAGTGCAGATATTTTTTGTAATTAGTGTACTAGCACAGCTCTCGCTGCTTTCTCTGAGGTGTTTGTCCATGTTTTACTTGAAGCGAATTGTGTGTGAACTTTTCTGAGGATGAAAGGAGCCGGCCCGTGAGGGAGCGCAGCTTATACAGGACTTTGAAATAAAATAAGAGAGCTAATCCACAGCCAAGTACTTTACAAAGAGATTTCAAATTAAGTGAGATACATCGGATGGCCTGGATATGGGAGTGAGGCTGACAATAGACGATTAAATCAGAGCAAGCTAATATTAGTGCTGTAGCTTGAGTGTGTTTGACTAAAGCTTTTGGGTATGTTTGACGGAAGGTACTAAGTATAAGCTTAAAGGAATAGTTATTTTCAACTCGATTACCACAGACCATTTCTCCCGTCCCTCAGTTTGTAAAAACAAAAGAAATGTTTACTGTGTGTTTCTTCAACTATTGACACTTTTGGCCCTTTGACTTTTAGAAACATTTCCACCACCACAACCTAAATGATGTATTGTGTAGCATTCTGTGCTTGAAATGACAAAGGCAGAAAGGACATTTTTTAACCCTTTTGGACTAAAATGATTTCTTTGTCTTGATTTGACAGCTTTTTCAAGTTATGCAAAAATTGTGAAAATGTGATTTAGTTGTATCATAAATACACACAATTTTGACAACTTTTCCCCTATAATTTGACCAAATTACATTACATACATTCATGTGCACAAACAGTAGAGCATGATGCTAGCAACACTAAAGTCATGGGTTTGATTCCCAGGGAGTGCATGAGCTGATTAAATGTCTACTTTGAATGCAGTCACTTTAGATAAAAGCGTCTACCAAATGCATTAATGGAATATATATTACATGTTGATTGGAGATGATGCACAATAACAATATTGTATATATTAAATAAATATGGTCAAGTAGTGATATCTGCCTTTTTTTTGTTTCTTACACTCTTTAAGATTATTACGGTTTTAAACAATTTATATTTTCACAATATGTTTTCATATTTTAAGATAAACAGGCTGGGTTTGGGAAAAGAATAAACGAAATTGGTAACACTTTATAATAAGGTTCATTAGTTAACAACATTAGTTAACATGAACTAATAATTAACTGCACTTCTACAGCATTTATTAATCTTTGTTAATGTTAATTTTAACATTTACTAATACATTTTATAAATCAAGAGTTGCATTTGTTAATGCACTGTTAACTAACATGAACAAACTATAAACAGCTGTATTTTTATTAACTAACATTAACAAAGATTAACAAATACAGTAACAAATGTATTGCTCATGGTTAGTTCATGTTAGTTAATACATTAACTAATGTTAACAATTGAACCTTATTGTAAATAGTTACCATAAAATCAATTAAATCTTTACATAAATGTTTGAAAAGTAGGAACTTTTTTTTTTTTTTTTTTTTTTTTAAAGTACGTTTGCAATAATGTGACCTTCATATACAAAAAGATAATTGTTGATATAAATTCTTTTTAATAAATGACAACACCTGGAACATAAAAAGTATCAAAGTTGAAGAAACACTGTTATGCGTGTCTATAATGGAAATAACTGACAAGCAGGGACTTATATGAGCTCTTGAGCAGAAAAATGTTTGTTACTTGTATACATTTGTATAATCATCCTTTTGATGGACTTCTTTCTTTTCTGGATTCTGGTCACCAATTAAATCAGTCCTTTGGTAGGGTTTGCTGTATTTAAACAATGCTTTATGGATGACGGCATCACATCTATATCCTTTTTCTGTTGTCATAGTTCAGCTACCTGGTGAAATAGTTGAAATGATTTACTGTACTAATAGACAGCCACATATGCAGTCTGTAGACATTTAGTTCAAAATAACCATCATTATTTCTTTAATAATTTCAGTTTGACCCTCTAGTTTGAGCTGGTTGTGTGTTGCAGCTACTTGAATTCCTAATTGAGTGTACAGTATAATAATGTCTCTCATGTAAGAAACACATGCTGTTTTCTGTCATTTTCTGCATCTGCTTCTGTCCTATACCTGTTTTCTTCAGCTTTGCTCCATCCTGAGGCTCTCCAGTGCTAGTTTACACAGCCTCTGGTCTGCCTGCGAGTCTGCTAGCTCAGAGGTCACATTATCAACTGACTGCTGGGGGCCTTCAGCCTCAAGGTACCCACTTAACTGCCTGTGGGAAGAGGAGGATTCACTTTTAACTTTCTTCTCTCTTTCTTGTTGCTTTGAGATATCCGCTGCGAGTCATTTTTGTTTCCTCCACTCTCCTTTCTGTCGGAGGGCTGCCTTTTTTTCTCGCTCATGAAATCACAATGCGATGTATTTCGCCCGAGGTGCAACTATTCAGAATGCCGTTTGACACAGAGGAACCGAATTCGTGCTGCTAGCTGCTGTTTAAATGACCCCACGAGCTCCGAGAGGCCATTGAAATACACACATCTCTCAGGCCACAGTCGGTGGCTTATCTGACATTTATGAGGCTCTAAACTGCACTAGCAGACCCACTAAAAGATATCTGATAAATAAACACATCAGGCTCAGTGCATTGGAAACGCTCCTTCTATCCTTATGGATGCTTTTGTTTATTTTAGTTTATATAATTTACTGTGAAAGCAAAATTATTAATTTCAATATCAAATTTTCACTAGGTCGGGCGCTTATGTCTGATAAGGAAGTAGCTATTGGAGAATGGTCATATGTGTGAGCAGGGCCTAAAATTAACACTCGCCAAGTGCCAAATGTGAGTAAAAATCGGTGTTGGCAAAATCGTATGAAACTGTCAGTCGCCAGGTGGCTGGTAACATTTTTATGAATTCTAACAATGCAATGTTGTGAGAACATGAACGTGAATGATGCTCTGTACAGTTGACGGTCAGTGCTGCATCATCACTAAAGTTCAAGCCTTTCCACTGTAAATATATTTAAGCGCTAGAACACGTGAAAAGGAATTCGTTACTCATGCACTATGTGAGAAGTTCAGCATCTAAAACATCTGAAGCACACGCCCTGAAAGCCGTGTCTCAAGGCAAAAGTATGCTTTTTTTGCGTGGAAAGTGAAGTATACCCAGGCCTTCAGACAGCGCGCAAATTGAGCTCTCCTTCATGCCTTCCTGTGCTTGAACGGACAAATTCACATAAAATTATGTCAAAAAATGCCTATCTCGGCGAGTATACTAGTAAACATAGTCAGTTATGTCTTCAGTTGAAAAAGAAAATTCATACTTCACCATTGTAATTGTTTTAGTGTACACTTCTCTACTCATGTCTGTGCTGTTCACTACCTGTCTCAGATGAGTGTAGTGTGCAGGCTGTGCAATAAAAGACTGTGGTACCTCTAATTAGTAACATGCAGTATCTAATAATGAAGTCTAAGCGGTTCCTCATTATGCGCTCTTGGAGCTTGATTAAAATGTCAAGGTTTAGTGAGGACAGATTTGGCCAGAGGGTCTTTATTTTTGTGTATGTGCTTTGTAGTAGTCCGTAAATATCTGTGCTTCAGCTTGTTTCCAGGCTTTTAATTGCTGGCACCAGCTGTAGTCATTTCACTGAATCATTTTAACAGAAACAAAGCTACTGTATGCCCTTCCCAGCAGCTCTGTAGTTTGATGTGGGTATTGTTTCTGTTGTATCAGCAGTTGTGTTGACTGTGTCCCCTAGCTACAGTGGGTTAGTTAGTGGCTGTTTCATTTTTTTTCTTCAGTAGTCAGTAGCCAGTCAGTATCTTAGCCTATATATATATGGGTCATTGACGAATAAGGTTTTTAAAAGTGAAAAAAAAAAAAAAAAAAAAAAAGTTTTAAGTGTTAACAATGAGATTATGTGGTTTTTATATATAATCAATTAACAATGCTTTTGTCATTTTTTACAAGATGGACAAAATTTGTCATCAAAAAAGTCATTCGGTTTAACCAAGATTTCGGTTTTACCAAATGACACTTTGGTTATACCGAATGACGATATTTTCAAACAGGCTGATATCTAGCTAATTAGCTAGCTAGCTAGCTAGCAAAAGGACAATCAAACATCTTATATTTAGTACAAGTTTTTAAGTGTATAAAATATTACAACATTTTCCATTTTTTATAGCAGTTGTACCGAATGACCTGTTTCGGGACATGCATATGAGCAAGTAAAAACATAAATTTTTCAAATAGTTAGTTACTTTACTTCATGACGATGTGGTCCTTTGCAGGTGTCTGAATGATGACACATCCTGTCACATGATATTGGCCGCATGACTTGATCCAAAACGGTCCCTTTATATCGGTTACTCCGAATGACATCAATGAAATTCATTTTTCCAGACATTCTTTCTCATAACAAAGCAACGACTTCTACAAATAATTTTAATTTCACACTATGTTGATATATCATGTTATAAAATCATGCCAGAATAAAAAAAAATTATACATTTCTTACATTTTAAGATATCTTAATCACAAATGAAATGGCTGTATTGGCTTTTGGACTGTTTTAGTTAAATCGTGGTCATGAATTAAGAATTCCGTTTTCATTACTTAATTTGTTCCCTCAATTTAGTAAATCGTGGCCATGTTATACTAATTCGTTCCTTCGTTTTGATTTAACTAAAAATGATTTAGTAAAACGATTGAATGAATTATATTGTGCACACGATTAGTAAAACAAGGAAACAAATTATTATATTGTGTGCAGGATTTACTTAAAACAAGGGAATTAGTAAGACATTGTTGTTTTATGTTATGTTATGTTATGTTATGTTATGTTATGTTATGTTATGTTATGTTATATGTTATGTTATATGTTATGTTATGTTATGTTATGTAGATGGAAGAGATATTTCTGATAAACCAAACCTTTATCAGTCAGGTTGTCTCTCTTTTGTGGTTCTTTTTTGTTCCTGTCCAATCTTTACATCTCTTTTACTCTTTTTCTCTTCTCTGTCCTAAAATATTGCATGTTTGTAAATGGTTAATTGGTACATGAAGGAGTGTTTCTACTGCATTGTAATCAGGGCTGATTTAAATTGCAGGCAGCTGAGGCTGACGTGAGGGGGGTCTCTGTGCTTTTATGAGACACTTAGAGTCTGTGTATCAGACTCAGTACTGTAGATCCTGTGTGCTAAATGGCATTTATTCAGCCGGTTAGTCTGGGAAAGCATATGGTGCCATTTGGAGCATCAGACTGTGGCATGCTGTTCCTCCTTAATTAGAGCAGGCCAGCTAGTGAGTGCCACACTTAGCACTCTGTCAATTTCTCATGCACCATGCAGACTCATAGAGGTCACACACTATTGCATTAACTCCACTGACTTAACCACAGACACTGGATGAACAGGGATCATCTTTAACTAGTGTTGTGTGTGTGTAGGTGTTTTAAGTGCAACATTAGGAGCTATGAAGGTTTGGGTTCTTTCGTATGTTGGTGATTGGCCATTCATCTGGGAGATACTTATAGAGAGAGGAAGAGCAGGTTGGCAGCACTGCAGGTTGTCTCTGTTAGGAGTCACTGCAGGGATTTCACTCTAGTGAAGTCAATCAACTTAAAGACTTATAGATAAATGCAATTCTCATTATTTTATAAACAATGAGCCTCTTATAGCCATCCCACTTTCCTCTCTCTCTCTTTCGTCACTCTTCTCAGGTTATATACTTTACCCATTTTAGAATAAAGACCATATGGCTGTCCTATTACATTTAACCATTTTGCAATCATTATGCTGATCAAAAATCAGCTGGCCAACTATAAAAATGATGTAAACTGAAACAAATCTCTGTTGGTTTCTCTTGGGTGCTTTTACACTAGAGCTTTTGGAGCAGACCAGAGTCCATTTGTCACCATAGTTTAGTTTATTTTTTTTTTGTTGTTGGTGTGGAAGTGTTCATCTTGAGAAGGTGGTCTGGAATTTGTTTTGTATTGGTGCTTTTCCACTGCATGGTACTACTCGGTACGGCTCGGCTTATTTTACTTTCGGTTTGCTTTTCCATTGCAGTTAGTATCGCTTCAAAGTGGGTGGGATTATAGACTGATTGTTATAGTTTCGCCGCCTCTACTGCCCTGGATCCGTTCCTCGCCTACCAACAAGTCTGCACCTCATCTACTGACCACGATACAGCCGTTTCTTTTTTCAAGTTGCACGCGACAGTCGTTTAAAGCAAGTCGTTTCATGAACAAATGATTACTGATACTGACTATTTAAATCTAGCGGGTTTGGTGTCTCATGTTTCAAATCCAATGACGCTGGTAGTGACGATTCTCTCTGAACAATCAGTGATCTGTCACATTTAGTATCGGTACAGCTCGCTTGGAACCTCAACCAAGATGGTACTATTTTAGCGGAGCCATCCCATGCTGTGGAAAAGTGCCAAAAAGTGAACTGTACCGAACCGTGCATGCAGTGGAAAAGCGCCATTAGAAATGTGGTACGATTCTCTTTTGGTGTGAACGTGAGCTGCCCAAAATCACAAAAATTAAACAGTATTGTTGAAGTAACATTCGATGCATTATCTTTGCATGCTTATTTTCACATTTAGTATATTGTAATGCATTTCTCATAGCTGTTTGTAAATAAATAACCATTGCAAAGAAGCTTGCACCTTTTGCATCTCTTGCCATTTTATTAGGGATGTGCACAATGACTAATTTAATTAATGCTTAAATGGGAATTTTGCAACCAACTAGTCAACTAGTCTAAAATATCTTACAGTGTTGTCGCTCATTACTGACAGTATAACAAGCCTATAAGCAAGCTTTATTGTTATATACTAGTTTCGCATGACATAGAAGAAAACAGAAAAGTTTTGTGTAGGTTTTCAAAATAGTCCCTTACCTTGCTCATCTTCCTAGTGGACATTTATCTGAACCCGTCGCAAGTGCAGAGAAAACGAACACATGCAAAATGAAATTATTTTGTTTTCCGCTCCAGATATATACTTTTCAAACTAATATATTAATTTTAGTAACACTTTACAATAAGGTTTCATTTATTAACATTAGTTAACTACTTTAGTTAACATGATGTAAGAATGAACAGTACTTCTACAGCATGTATTAATCTTAGTTAATTTCAACATTTACAAATACATTTTTAAAAAGTTGTATTTGTTAACATTTGTTAATGCTAAATAACATTAACAAAGATTAATAAATACTGTAACAAATGCTAACATGATGCTAGTTTAAATATAGGCTTTGTAAAAATATAAAGCAAAACATTAAATGCACAAAATAATTTAAATGACTAGTATTTCCAAGTAGACTGGCAGCAGCAGTATCGTTTAATTGGCTAGTCGACTAGCCTTGCTCATCCCTACATTATATACTGTACACAAACACACACACACACACACACACACACACACACACACACACATAATATATTGCATATAAACACATGTGCTGTCCTCTTTGTGTGTTTTAGTGGTAAATCCAACACAAAAACATGAATAAAACACTAAATCTGGCATTTTTCTTAACCTAGTTACAGTAGTAAACATCTGCCGCTAGTACTTACTTTGTTGAGACAAATGTACTGCAGTCCAAAAGTACAATGTGAAAAGTGGGAAATCAACTTTAGGTTTTAATCAAACAGTTTGAAATCTTTTTCAACTTTTAAATCTTGTTCCAAACTAAGCATGCTCCTAAACATCACCAAGAACCCGCAAAACTTGCCTCATATTTTGTGATCTTTCTCGCTCTTTTTGATTCTTTAAGCACAAATTGCCCAAATAAGAGTGTGAAAGAGCTAGCAGTCAAATTAGCATATGCTGCATTTATATTTCAACAGCATTTAAAACGCATATTTTCAGTTGTGAATTATGCATACTGTACAGAGAGGTTCTTGTCTTGGAGCCACCTGGGAACCTAGTCTGATTTATTTATGTATTTATATATTTGCTTTTTAAAAATGAAATTAATTATTTAATCAGTTATTTTCATTTCATATGGCATTGTTATTATTCTTGCTATTGTTTTTATTTTTTAGAAAAACAGTGAAGTGGTATGCCTATAAATAAAGTAATGTATAGGATGATCTTAGTAGGAACACAAAACTCTTATTAGCATGAAGAGAGAAACAGCACAAGTTTGAGGGTTCAAAAGGATTCAGCTGTCACTCGGAACTGTTTCTCATTTTTTAATATCGTTACTGCATCACATGCGCAAGTTTGAGCATGTACGCTTTTTTATCTCTGTGAGTACGAATCATTGCCAGTGACGGTGGAGTGAATAATTCAGATCCTCATGTCCCGTGGAATGTGGCGTAAGCGTCGTTTGATTTGTCAGAGGATGGAGATTGTGTAATGGTAAACATGGCTTATTATAATTTATTATGGACAAGCTTTTTCAAAATGCTCACAGATGCAAATACACCACAGATTAGTTTAAATATGCAGCGTGCACTTCTGCAGAAATATCTGAATGAGTTTGAGATGTTTATGTACATATTATCTTGCTTGGGTAAATCAGATGAGAAGCGTTCGGTCAGGGGGGGATGGAGTAAGTGAGGATATGTTTTATGTATCAGTGAATATGCTCTGAAGCTCGTATTCATTACAGACTAAATCATCCCATCAAAGCCCTGCTGTGAAGCACTGTCACATATGCTTTTAATTCATACTCTATATGTCGCTTAGCTGTTTTTCTCCTATTAGCGGCTGTTTGTGTTTAGCAGGCCGTAATGCTGTTTACACATTAAGCATCAGGCTAAATTGAAATTAATAGCTGCTTTGTTAACGACACAGTTGTGAGCTTCCTCATGATGATAAGCTGCGGACTGTACTCATCTCATAAACAGCACTTTCAGACACATGTTGGCCCGGGGCGCTCATAACTGCTTTGTATCACCATTTATTGCACCTTTAATAAGTATTTAATAGAGTGTAGTGAGGTAGGAGTGAGAAGAGTAACCTTTCCTAATGGGAGCTGGGAATTGGACCAGGTATCACTATTTTTTGTTCTTTCTTTCCCAAGCGTCTAGTTAGTGAATGCTATATTTAGCCCAGTGTTGTTGGCCTATCCTGTGAGTCTGTGATTTTTATTCTTATTTTATTCATGAATCGTTTGGCTCTTAAAGCTCTTTACTAGAAAGGTGTATTGTAGCCATGCTGTTAGATTGGAAGAATTTAGGTTTTAACTACAGAACAGAATAGCAATACAAATGATTAGTGGAACTTTAAAGTTTAGTCTGGTTTTCCTGTGGGAAGAGGATCTTGACCGAATCTATTCGGCTCTTTGTTTTTTTTTAACTTTAAATATGCTATCGATTTTTTGCTCTTGATTTTATTGCCTCGCTTTAAAGTATTTATTCTTTTGCCAGAACTAATCTATCCTCCATGTTATAATGGCTAGAATGAGCTACTGAATAAATTACTTTCTGTTCAAGTACAACGTCTTCTTTGTTGGATATGATTGTGTTTGTCGAGAGGAGCGGTGGCTTCCTTTTCCGAGAGCACGTTTTCAATCCTGTACACAAAAGTCAGACATTTTCTTATTATCTCTTATTAAAGTTACCTCTGGGTCTGGATATCTAATTTTGCTCGCTAACTCACTTTCTCCAAATACCAATTTGACCTCCCTTTTATTATTACTTTCCTCTTTCTTTCTGCCTTGTTTTCCACTCTTACTCCCTCTGTAAAGAATAAAGGTATTAATCTTTTATGTTTTGGAAAAATCAGACGACTGCTATTTGCGGGACCTCCTGTGTGGTTCAGGTTGGTGCTCTGGCGTTGGGAGAGAAAGACACCAAATTGCAGAGTAAATCAATACGTTGCTGTAATGTTAGGGGATCTGCTTTCAAAGGGTGGCGTTGAAATTTGTAAGCTGTGGTTTTGATCTCTTTTCCATTCCACTCCAGTTCTTCTTGTTATCATAGTTGCTGTTGTTTGTATGTTATTTTAGCTTCTTTTCCAAGTAGCTATTTTGCAATTTGGACAGAAATACAATTAAAGGTCCATCTGGATGTAATGGCACTAACAGCAGACAGATGGATGGCTCTATTGAAGCCATACCTCGGCTTTGGCAGGTCTAGGCCCCAGTAATGTACGTCTGTAAATCGGGACCCTACAGATTTGGGTAGTGTAAACTGTTGAAGGAGTTATCGGAGAACCAAAGGATGGGTTTTTAAGTGCTTAAGACAGTACGTTTGTTGGTGCCAAACATTATGCTCCGAGCTTGACATCATGGCAGCAAGCAGTGTTCATTTGTACACCGTCTTATTTACCCTTTTTGTTTTTTTGACAATAAATATGCTTTCAATTTGGTTAATTTTTCATATCGTATTTATTGATTTTAGTCAGAGCAAAATTAAACCATCAAACACTTTCTGACTAGCATGTAACTTGGCTCAAGTATGCATTCAAATCATTTTGTGCAGATGCAATTTTTAATATTACATTTATGTTTTTTTTTTTTTGTATAACGTTAAAAAAATGTGGGATCTGTAAGATTTTTTGATTCTTTGTTTTTAAAAATAGTCTCTTATACTCACCGAGTATGCATTTATTTGATTAAAAATAGTAAACCATAAAAATTGTAATATTGTGAAAACTGTTAAAATGTAATTTACTACTGTGATGGTAAAGCTGAATTTTTAGCATCATTACTCCCATCTTCAGTATCACATGATCCTTCAGAAATCATTGTAATATGATGATTTGGTACTCAAAAAACATTTCTTATAATTAGCATAGTTGGAAACAGTTGTGCTGCGTAGTGCTTAATATTTTTGTAAAAACTGTGCTACATTTTTTTTTTTTTTTTGATGAATAGAAAGTTCAAAAGAACAGCATACAAATGAAATATGAAATCTTTTGTAACATATGTATGTCTCACTTTTGATCAGTTTAATGCATCCTTGCTGAATAAATGTATTAATTTCTTTAAAAAAATAAATAAATAAAATAATTCCAATCCCAAACATTTGAACAATTATTTGAAACAATTATAAAAATCCAAAAAACCTTTGTTAGCGAATGTTTTTGTCAGTAATTTCATTGATGAGATTAATATTGCATACAAAACATCTAATGAATATGATTTTTGGAACAATACAGTATCAGTCCACTTAAGAAGAAAACATAATCACAAAGTACTTTTCATCCTAAATGTACATGCACACTATCAATGACAGGTTAATCACAGGTTATAGATTTGACTGATAACTGCACTGCTTGTTTTGTGCTAAATCTCCTAGTCAGAGATACAGGCATCTCACATTTCTCCCCAACTGTCTTTAGGGTGATTGATTGTGCTGTGAGAATGAGGAAAGACCTGGACTACATTTAAACACACTTCTCTCTCTCTCTCTCTCTCTCTCTCTCTCTCTCTATTTCTCTCTCTCTATTTCTCTCTCTCTTTGTCTCCTAGAGCATGCAAGTACAAACATCTCTGACACCCTTTATTAGCTAGAAACAAACCCTGAAGGCTTGGGCCAAACGGGAAATATAGGAAAATTGAGCTGCTTTGAACCAAGGTGTTTTTGATAACTACTTGGTATGCTTCCTGAAGGATAACCTGTAGGCTTGGCTTCTTCAAACCCTAATCCCTTTGATTAGGTGCCAAGCCAGATAGCGCGCTCTTCCCCTTTCTCTCATCTCACTCCCGATCTCTCTGTCTTTCTCTCCATCTGAAGGCCTGACCTACTCCTCCTCATCTATCCTTTGAAATTGTTCTTGCCCAGGCTCTCTCCGTATAGGTGGACAGGCACGTAGACCTCATTAAGACCCCGATCAGAAGTTTGGGTTTTAATGACGCCCTCCCACACAAAGAAACACATGCTTCTCTCACTCCTGTTCAGGGTCACCGTGGTCTGCTCCTCCTCCTCCTCCTCCCCCCGTACACCCTGTGATGCCTGCATACTAACCTCTGCCTGGCATAACCCTTGGCACTTCTGCCAGACTACTGTTTCTCTGGATTACCGCATCTTAAGGAGTTGCTCGTTGACTGGCTGATGGGGTCATAGTGACAGTTGCTAACGGATACAAGCTGAAGCCTTCAAGTCGGCCGGATCAGGCTCTGCAGATTCCATCCCAGTGCTTGTTATCCAGCTCAGACCCTGGGCTCAACCTTTGTAAACAGCCATCGGTTACCTAATCACCTCCTAATAGCTCTCAGCTTTGCCACTGAGCTATTTGACCAGAATGTGGCGCAGCCCCCTATAATCCTGTCATAGTCCATTGAGAAGACCCACTCTACTCCAATATTCAAAAATGCAAACTTCTGCAAAATGACAGGATAAGGGAAAGACAAACTGTCCAGCTGACACTCAAACAGTAATAGGCAACCTCCACTGAATTAATCCATAAAACCCCCAAACCCCTCTTACAGTATTAGAGCTCATTTCTGTCCAGTTCATGTTACCCAACCCTGTTCCTCGATTAAATTTAGTCCATCACCAACAGTCTCAAACCCTAGTCCCAGAAGACCCCGGTTCCAGTAATCCTCCAATTTCATCAGTAGCTTCCGGCTCATTGTCAAACCCACATCCATAAAGCGTCTCTCAGTTTGCTTTCTTACATGTGCCACTCTAAAAACACTTATGTCAGTCTCTAGAGGTTTCAAAGACATTTTCTTCACAGTTGCAGTTAAGCTGCATATTAGGGCTGGGTATTGATTCTGATTAGTTAATTAGTTTTAAATTCAGATATGCATCTTTTTTTTACTTTTTTTTTTTTTTCTTTAACGTAAGTGCGGGCATTGACTTTTTTTTCCCCTGCTTCCAGGTATATTAGCTATACAAAATACTATACTTAGCTATACTTTTTTCAGATTTTTCAAACTTATGATACTATTTTAAATGTTATCATAATCATAAATACTAGTTTGTAGCACAAATAGTTGTTTAATGCATTCTTAGTTTTTTACATATAGTGGCTAATGAATCGGAAGTCTTTAACATTCACAGGAAATAGCTTACACATTGAAAAACATGGCGGATATTTCATTTATAATGACTAATTCAAAGCAGAATCTTTTTGATATCTGTTAAATTGCTCATAAGAGAGTCTTCACTGCTTGTGCTGTATGTTTTTGATTTACTAAAAGAATGACTCATGAGAGCCGTTTTCTATTTATGTGTATTTATTGTAACTCTATTTATGTTAAGAATAATTTTGAATACTGTGTTAGAATAATTGTGAATACTTATTTGGGAATGTACTTCAAACTTTAAGATTGCCACACATTTTTGGCATCTCTATTGCCACTAGTTGCTTCCCGGTTTTGTGGCTTGAAAACAAATTTAGTAATAGTGTTTCAAGTTAGCTTGCTAGAGGATCTGTTTCCTGTCACTGTTTCATAGAGCTGATAAACCCGTCAATTTTCTCTGTCTAACATAAGGTGTCCTTGGTTGTTTCCGAAGGGCCAAGGCTACCAAGTGTTCCCTGCTAAGTAGTTTTTTTCCTTCTAACCCAATCCAGTCGTGTTTGAGATACACCATCTCCAGTTACTCTTCCTTCATCCACATCAGATGTTTTGTAAGAGATCACAGCTGGCTCTCAACCATGTTTTATTTGCCTTTTTCCAGCAACCAATTGAAGAAACAAAAGCCGCCTCAACAAAAGGCACGTCAGTGTTTTCAGTACTTCTGGTGGAGTACTTATGCTTTTCATTGCCATGACATGCATGAATTCTCAGGAGATGTTTCTTGTTAAGCAGGCTGATCAAAACGTATCATCAGTGTGAACAGCTAAATCTGTAGTCTAGTTGAATTGTGATGCTAACAACTCTAGTATCCCATCTAGAATCCCACTACCATTGTCAACCTTCTGATCAGAGCAATGTCATTTCTGAAGTTTCTTATGTGTTGAAAAAGTAGCAGTAAGTAAACTTTGATGTCCTAACATGGAGTTGACGTCCTGAAGGAAGGGTAAGCTCCTCAAAGTGGCTCCACCATGATCTATTAAACATAAAGCAACATTTTTTTAAAGTTATTTATTTATTTCTTCCAACTTTTGTCATGCCAGAGCACAGGGTGTGGATAAGCATGTGTCACAGCTCTTTACAATCCCTTATGATGAAGTCCCGCCCTATCGTAGCTTAGCATTGGATAGTGCTAAAGCCTAGCCCCCAGCAGCCGGAGAGCACAGAGAGCTGCTGATATCCATGACTGGATTTGAGCAGGCAGGCCAGCCCAAGCCTTGTGCCGATCGCTTTTAGTCAGGGTTGGGAAGCTGTCTTGAAAGGCTTGTTAATAGGAGGGAAGCCTCTGTAGCCGTGCGTTCTTGAGCGTTTGTGTGTATACGTGCTTGTCTGGAGGGGTCGGGGATGATTCTGGGCTAACAGACGTGGAAGATGGAACAACAGTGACCCCGAGCCATGCTACTGCTCTGAAGTTACTGTTAACTACCCCAGGAAACAACTTCACTTAGAACTCTGTGTTTGCTGCCACTTTTTCACAGAAATTGAAACTGGTCCTTCACCGGAATGTAAAAACTGATATTTTAGTTTACATTTTTGGCATTTAAAGTATGATTTCCTCATAGTTGAAATGTGTTATTTTCTCATGAGTATTACTTACAGTTATTAGATGCTTACAATTTCAGTTGGTTAGATATTTTTGTGTATATATATAGTATGTATGTGTGTATAAAATTAATATATATATATATATATATATATATATATATATACATACACACACACACATATATATACAAATATATATATATATATATATATATATACACACACACACACATATATACTTATATATGTAATATTTATATATATATATATATATATATATATATACATATATACACACACACACATATATTTACATACACATACACACACACACACACACACACATATATATACAAATATATATATATATATATATATACACACACACACACATATATATTTACATACACACACACACATTACTTATATATCATTAATTTTATGTATATATATATATATATATATATATATATATATATATATACATAAAATTAATGATATATAAGTAATCATGTAATATGGCATAGTGTAAATTAAAGCATCATTAGTCTTTCAGGGTGATTCAAGTTTCCTTTAGTTTGCATTAGAGACATGGTCATCCTGTTGTGCTTCTGACTGTACATTATCAATTATGTCTGAACCATTGACACTGACTTAATATGTACATTTGTAACGTGACAAACAAGGCTTTTGGTATGTTCAAAATGGATTTTGTACATATTCACACGTGTACATTTGTGTGTTGAGCATGTTCTCTGTTTCACCTTGTCCTCAGTTTTTCATAAAACAGTCTTGAACATGAGAGAGACAAATTGCAGCTGAGTTATCTGCAGGTGTGAGGAGTGTTCTCTAGTCTATAGCTCTGGGCCATGGAGTATATGTTTGAGACTACAGGTAAAGGTGTGTTCGCTCAGAGAGGAATGCATGGCAGATCACAGCTTCTCCCCACACAGAGAGAAAAGAAAACGACTTGAGTTGACCGAGTGGGCCCAAGGTGTACAAACTGTCCCCATTAGCTAGGGAGGAGAGAGTCAGCTTGCCCAGGACATAGAACGACAGACGTGGAGGAGGAGAAGAAAGAATGTGGGAGGTCAAAGAGACAGTGAAAGAGAAAATGAGTGGAAGTGAGGGTGTAGAGGGTCACAGAGAAAGAGTTAGAGGGAATTAGGTGACTGCCAAACTGTATTTTGGACAGCGAGAGTCTGACATGTCCTGCTCTACCTCAGTGAGTTCTGCTAAGGGCCATGACATGTAACATGTCTGCCACAGGCACTGCTCCAGTAATTATGTGATTACAGATGAAATACAGCCTGTGTCGCAGACTGTGGAACATGTTTTAGCAGGCTTTTTTGACGCTCTCAAACCTGATAACTCTTTGACACTAATATATATGTATTCTGACTGTGAATATGCTTTCAGATCTGAGAGGTCATACGTTACTGATAAAGTCATGGAGAGGAAAACGCATCAGGTGACTGCATCAGACAGGAATGAGGGTCTGGATAGTGTGAAAGGCCCCTAGTACACATCTCTCCTGCATCAAGAGTGATGAAGGTGCGCACACACGGCCACGTCTAAGAGACGAACATGTTTGTGCATGTAGGTTGAGAACGATGGATGGATGGTGCACTGTGCAGTTTAGTTTATTTTCAATTGCAGCTTACAATTTTTCACGGTCATATCATTCCCCATTTCAAAATAATCTGATGCCGGCTGGCTGTGCTGGCCGCTTTTCAATTGAGGTTTGTTTCTGAAAAGGTTGCTATTATAGCCAAATGGGTTGTGTGCTTCTCCAAACACGGCAAACATTAAGCTGAGCTCCGGTTTCAGCACTGCTCTTTAATGAGAGACTCAAGCAGCAAGGGGGAAAAAGGAAGATCAGTTGTATAGCATGAAACCCCAAGTGTGGTTTTACCCCTTCAAACACCCATTCTTTCATTCTGTCATTCTTTTTGGTTTTCTTTCACTTTTCTTTTCCTTTCTCCCCTGGGAGATACGTGTTTATTTGGTTTACCAATGAATTATCAGTTGTAACAGCCGTTTTTAATATTGTGGATGAGCACAGTCACAAGACTGGTAGAGCTGCACTTTGTTGGTTTTTAGCATGTGGAGCCACTGACTCATTTTTTGGCCTTTTATTCTGACTCCAATTGTGGTTGTTGGATCTTTGGACATTTCATAGGTACTGGAAATGCTTTTTGAGAATTATCAATAGTTGAATGTTTTTGGATTATTAATGGTAGCAAATGGCTATTTTGGGTATTCTCCCATTGTATTAGTAGTCTGATCATGTTTGTATGGTCATAAATACCATTAAGCAGGCCATTAGTCTTTGATGTAGTCTAGTCTAAAGTCCTTTTAGGTGAGGTCTTATTATTTTGTCACAAGTCCATGTTAACTTCCATAGGGGTCCATGGCAAATTTCAGAGAAAAAAATGTCAAAAATAGTGTGCAAATTCAAACAAATGAAACAGGTTTGAATGACATGAGGGTGACTAAATGATGACAGAATTTTCCTTTTTGGTTGAACAGTTCCTTTAAGTGTGACTCAATTCTGCCAGTGTGTCTGTAGTCTAGTTCAGGAACAAACAAGTAGCCAGACTGTCCATACATTTTATCCAGGCCTGAACAATGTTTTAGTTAAGCCGGGCTCAGACGACACGAGTCGGCACAGTAGTGAGCGCGATGTGGAGCCGCGGTATCAAGGTCCCGCCCACACTCCCGTAGAATCGGTTAATACTGCAGAACAACTCACTATGTCGTGTTAAATAAACAGTTCTGGAAATGTAGAAATTAAAGTCAAAGCTCCAATCTTCTCCCGAATATCCTGAAATTGGTGCTTCAGTGACTACTTCACTCAGAGAAGCTGTCAATCTCAGCTGTCAATCATGACGTCACACCCCTGTTTTTATAGCATCAAATAACTAACTAAAAACAAACTTATTTAAAGAACGAACACTTTAACTAACATCAGCGTAATAAAAACTGCCTAAAATGAAAGAAACCAACTTTTCTTTTTTTCTTTTTTACATGTAATTTGACTGTTTAGTTTGTCTCATGTCCCTTTGCATTACATGGAGAGGGTGGGGATTATGTCCTATACTGCATCCGGCCACCTGGGGGCGATCGAGACCCTTTGTCTTCACTTTTCAGGACTCGTGTGGCACGCTTGCGTGTGCTGCGCTAAAATTTTCAAATCTTGTAGCGTGTGCATGTTTGAGATTTGCGAGGAAAAAAATCTGTGAAGATTCTCCTTATGTGCGTGCTGCAACCAGATTTCATCGGGTAGGATTTAAAAACTCCAGTAGTCTGAGCCCGGCTTTACTGATCCATGCAGCTACGCTAGTTCTTTATTGGCATTGATGGTTCCACGAAGTTCCTTAAACATCAATGGTACCTTTCAATTTAACAATATGTTCTTTATAATGGCAAAAGGTTCTTTAGATTATTAAAATGTTCTTCACAGTAAGAAAATAATGGTTCTTTTAAAAAACTGTTCACAGAAAGGTTATTTTTGGAACGCAAAAAGGTTATTCTATAGTATCACTGCGAAAATCCCTATTTTGGAACCTTTATTTTTAAGAGTGGAAGTGTCCATCGGCATCCCCCCTCACACTTCCTGTCAGTCCTCAGAGTATCTGCTCATTGTCATTTGGTCATGAAGCCTGTCATGCAGCTCAGATGAATCCTCTCCTCTCTGCCTCGATATCTCTCCTTTTTGTAGTCAGAAGCAGGTGTTTCTTCTCACCCTGAAGCGAGTGTTTGTTTAATGGTTTATATATTCTTTTTCTGTCTGCCTGATTACTGGGGCGGTGAATTGGGTTTGAAACATTCACCATGAACTGTTTGAACTTGAAAGCTGCCCCCTCCCCCCACCCCCTTCTGGCCCTGTCTTACCGAAAAGCGCGAGCACGCTCACACATACCCACCGCAGAGCTGTCTAATAGCGTTCGTTATCTACACATTATTGCTTATTACTGTATAGCTTGACATGGCTGTCGTAAAAAAAACAAAACAAACAAAACAAAACAAAACAAAAAAAAAACAGTGTGGCAGAATTTCTGATGAACAGGAGCCTTCAATGTTTATTACTACAACACACATGCCACAATGCTAATGCCAGGTTTGATAGGGGATATGAACACCTTTTGAATCGCTCACATACACATATATCCATGAATGAAAAGCATTAATTTAAATGGATTGCATTTAGAATTTAGGTGTAAATTTACCTCCCGTTTACCAGCAGGTGTCGTCAGGCTAATGGAAAGTAAACCTGCTCTTTCTCTATCTTTTTCACACACATATGTTCACATACCCATGCACAGGTGCACACGTAAAGCTGGAGGGTACAGATAAAGGGTGGAGCGCTTGTGCAACGGGCAGGTGAGTTACTGCATCGGTGTCAGTGAGCGCATCTCACCTGTGAAAAATCTTCCAGCCTCGGGTGACTGTCATACAGATGTACTACCTCGGTTCCCATCATTACGGGCCATGTCGGATCAGGACTGGATAATCACGCCTCCTGCTCCGACATGCAGAGGCCCAGAGCTGCTGTCTTGGTTAATGACTAACCTGACGAGCGTTTGATGTAGCTGAGCATCGACATTAGCGTAGACTAATTTACTCCACCGATGCGGTATTTGGACTCACAGCACGCGTTCCTCCGGGCCGCCTCAGACTGTTATTAAGAGATGAGAGAGGTGTGTTTAAGTCGATCTCTCCTTCTCTTTCCCTCACTCTCTCCATTTGTCATGTTTGATGATCTAAGTTGAGATAGTGTTTGAGGAGTTCTTATGAGAGAGGTCTTTTGTAATGAGTGGAATGGCTGAAAGGCCTGCAGGTGATTCTAAATTACCCTTTATTCCATAAGTCTGCATGATTTACAGTCAAAAGAATAACATGCCATTCTGATGAATGAACAAGCAAGTGTGAAAATGGGCCAATTTCGCCATAAAACTGTGGCAAGCTTTATTGGGAACACTGCGTGTGCGAATCCGTACTGTAGCATTCCGATTTTTCACTAGCAAACTCTCTGAAGGGAGCCTTGTGCGCTTGGAGAGAAACGGTAGTTTTTTAGTAGTTTGAAGTTGTAGAACAGACGTTTGGGAAGATCATGAATAGTAACAGTTGTTTTTGGCACTGTTGGATCAGTGTTCTCATTTTGGCTGGGTTGCATTATCTCCGGAGAGCAGAACTTAGGATGGCTACCAGCTACGGCTCTGGGATTTCTCAGCTTACCCCGGCGCCGCTTCGCATCTTCACTTAAGGCGAAATTATCCTGCAATTATGTAAACTCATTTTCCAACACACACACAAAAAGAAAGGCATTAATATATGCCTTCACCTCCAGCCAGTGTTTTATATGCTAATGTGAGTTAGTTTGCAGCGGAAAAAGGAGGCGTTTTATCACAGGGGCTTTTGACTGGGCCTGAAAATGGATCCGTATGTAGAATTAGATTAGAGACAATGTGGAACTCGCGGGAGCAGCCTGGACCTGAGCTTGATGCACTGTAGCGGTAGTTGCAGGTCCCACCTCTCTGCTGGCTGCTTGTGTGTGAGCTGCTGCAGTGTTTGTCTAAGTCATAATGAACTCTAATAAGCTGAATAAATCATGCTGACTCTGTTGAGCTCTAAAGGTACAAGCTGGCATTGATGGAGGGCCCAACCGGTGGGGATAGCTTCAGTGAAGAACAGGCAGTAAAAACAACTCTGGCATTTATTCCCCTTCATGTTATTGTTCTTCCAAGTTGAATTGAGCAAGGTGTTACAATAATGTAATATTTTCATGGGTTGAGATCTCTATGCCAGTCCAAACAACTAATAGAGCATTTACAAACATGGAAACTATTTTGCTCACAAATGGATAATACTAAGGTTGCACAATCATTGCTTAAAGGGTTAGTTTGCCCAAAAATGAAATTTCTGTCATTAAGTACTCACCCTCATGTCGTTCCACACCCGTAAGACCTTCGTTCATCTTTGGAACACAAATTAAGATATTTTTGATGAAATCCAAGGGTTTCTGATCCTTTTGCACCTTTTGACGTCCAGAAAGGTAGTTGAAAATATGGTTAAAATAGTCAATGTGACTGCAGTGGTTCAACCTTGATGTTATGTAGCGACAAAAATACTTTTTGTGCACAAAAACAAAACAAAAATTGCGGCTTTATTCAGCAATTTGAACCATTGTCATACGTAGTGAACTCAGGCTTCCTTGTTTACGTCCGAACGCCAACTCGGTATTGGCCGAAGCTGAGTTCAAAAGTCATTATTTTTACACAAAAAGTATTCTCGTCACTTCATACCATTAAGGTTGAACCACTTTAACCATGTTTTAACTACCTTTCTGGACGTCAAAAGTTACAATGACGTTGCTGCCTGTGTGTGGATCAGATACCCTCGGATTTCATCAAAAATATCTTAATTTGCGTTCCGAAGAGGAACGAAGGTCTTACGGGTGTGGAATGACATGAGTGTGATTAATTAATGACAGACATTTTATTTTTAGGTGAACTAACACTTTAAGGTAAATTGTTGAGTATGCACATTACTTTATGTATCTTAAGTATGTGTAAATGTATGTTCAATGATATGAGTGTGATGAATGATCACTGTGTTGTGTATTTGTGAGTTGTATATCTGTAATCTGGTTTTGCCTATGTAAGAACATGTGCTCTTTTATTGTTTGGAAATTCTTTTTTTTATTATTTCTTTATTATAAAAGTCTAGAAATTCTTAGTTAATCTACAAATGCAGTTAAATGCAAACTTGTTACCACGCCTTCTGTTTTAATGTGTCAATTTGCTGTATTGCTTGGAAACAGTAAAGTCTGCCGTTATTTTTTATTTTATTTTTTTTAATGTCTTGTTAAGTGAGAAATTTTGTCCACTGTGTGTCTGTAAGTACTATAGTGACTTGACTGCACAGAAATGCACATAGTGCTACTTACTGATTAATTCTGCTCTGTCCTTATTGAGACATGCTATCTACAACTGTTGTTAATGCACTGGGATAATTGTACTGGGCTGTAATTACAGCCTCAGACTTCAAAAGTATTTGTGTGTAACATCAGTCTTCCCACATAAAGAGTGTGATTTACAGTAAAACTTCATTTAAGGCAACTAGTCTCACAGATTGTGATTAGGGTTAGGAATAGAGATAGTCTGTGTGCCATCAGAGATAGACAGGTTAGAACAGGATCTGAACAATATTACAGCACAATGCTGCAGGTTATGAAAAATAATTAGAGATGCTTGTGTATGTGTGTGTGTTTGAGGAATAAAAACACTCTCACTGTTTTGAAGTTGCATATTACAGTTTTTACAACTTTCATTGCGTGTGCACTCTCTTTTAATTCCTCTTCAAATGAAGACCATTACTCTCACTTTCGCATACTGTTATTAAGGGAGGAAAAATATTAAAGTAGCTATTGCATTAAAAATCTTAAGTGTGCATTAATGAGAAAATAATGCACTGCAAATGATTCTCGCCTTCTATTCTGAGCGCCGAGGAGACGTCACAGGTATCAGACATACTGAAGCAAGAGCAAAAAGCATGTTGTGTGTCACAAACACAATAACTTCATGATTATTTAAAAAGAATACTGAAGATAAATGGACAATTTATGTCATATTGTATCCAGTTTTATTTTATGTTTTTATTGAAATGCCAAAGCTAATAAAAAACATCAAATAGGCAGCAGCCAGTTTCCAAGTTGTTTCTAAAGGTTTCCTGGCATCATGTCCAAAGCCCCTGAAATGCAAACTATAATTAGAGAGAGTGAATGAAAACGAGAAGGAGGGGAAGGAAAGTGCTTAACGTTAAGCGCACGATCGGGCGTTTGAACCGCTCAGAGTTCAGGCTTCTCGGTTTTGTGTTGCTGTCAGACTGTGTCACCGTGTTAGACTGTGTACTTGTGTGAATTCACAGGAATAAAGATGAGATGAATCAGATGTGCGCGTATGAAAGCTAGGGAGTGTGTGCCTGCATAAAGAAGAGACTAAAAAGAAGAAGCTGAGAGGAAAAAAAAAAACCTCAGCTTTGGTTTTTCAGGCCCACTGGCAGAACTAAACAAACGGGTGCGTATTGCAGGGGGAGCACATTAACTGTAACGGCTCTTGATCTGTTCGAGCTGAGAGTGCTGTCGGCATGGCTAATAAACACTTCATTTAGTTTTAATGGTGCTGGCGCCTCTCGGCAGCCTTCAAAAGCCCTCTTTATTTGGGTCATTTATGTCTTTCCTCGAGGAGCACCCTGGGGACGCGGGATCTGTCCACACCGCTGCGTGCCGCAGCATTTGAAAGCAAGGGGGAAATTAATAGGGCTATCTCTAAAAAATAAATAAATGATGGGCAGAATGCCGCCAACCAGCCCGCTGAGCTTATTAAAGAGGGAGAGAGACACTCACAGAAAAAGAGATTTTAATATGAATTTTGCACCTTTTAATGTGTGAGTATTTTCCTTTTTCTCTTTGATTTTTCTTTTCTTCTCGCCCTCCCTCCGTCTTCGCTGGCTCTCTGTTTCAGATGGAGTAAATGTAAACATGGCAATTATGGATTGTGTGAGAGTTAATTACTGGGTGTGCTCCTGCCCTGGGGGACGTTTGGCAGCGTGTTTGCGTTGATAAAACGTTCTACTCATCAGCAGCCCTCCAATGGTGGCTCAGCCCTCCGAGAGTGGACCGAAGGGAACCAATCCCTGGAGTCCTCATGGCTCAAGGACCAATTAGTATTAAGCAGAATTAATCTAAACGGAATATTGCCATCAGAGGGGGTCCACTGGAGGTGAGGGGGAATTAACCGACCGGATTGATTGGCTGGATCTTTTTTAACGGCCTGCTCTTGCTTCCTCCTTCTGGCAGTCTGAAGTAAAGATTTTTATTTTTTTATTTTTTTTGTAAATGACACATTTGGGCTGGAATGATAGAGTGTTCTTAAATGTCTTAATGAGGACAACAAGCAAACAGAAGTCAACACAGCTTATTTTTCTGTATAAAATAAGCTGTGTTGACTTAAGCTCTAAAAAATTAAGCTTCTTCATCTGTGGTTTCATGAAGAAACTTTAACCTTTCCATTGGACAAAAGGTTCTTTATAGCGGAAAAATAGTTATTAAGATCATTAAAGGGTTTGTTCACCCAAAAATGAAAATTCTGTAATTAATTGCTCACCCTCATGTCATTCCACACCCGTAAGACATTCGTTCATCTTCGGAACACAAATTAAGATATTTTTGATAAGATCTGATGGCTCAGTGAGGCCTGCATTGACAGCAAGTTAATTTAGACTTTCAAATGCCCAGAAAAGTACTAAAGACATATTTAAAACAGTTCATGTGAGTACAGTGATTCAACCTTAATGTTATTAAGCGACAAGAATACTTTTTGTGTGCCAAAAAAACAAAATAACGACTTTATTCAACAATTATGTAGTGATGGTCGATTTCGAAACACTGCTTCATGAAGCTTTGAAGCTTTACGAATCTTTTGTTTCGAATCAGTGGTTCAGAGCGTGAAAGTAAACGAGGCTTTGTTACGTCATAAGTGTTACGAAATGTCAGTGGTTCACGTGACTTTGGCAGTCTGATACACGCTCTGAACCACTGTTTGAAAAACAAAAGATTCGTAAAGCTTCGAAGCTTCATGAAATTGCTCATCACTAGATATTGTTGAATAAAGTCGTTATTTTGTTTGTTTTTTTGGCGCACAAAAAGTCAAAAATCTTTAGTATCTTTCTGGCCATTTGAAAGTGTAAATTAACTTGCTGTCAATGGAGGCCACACTGAGCCATCGGATTTTATGAAAAATATCTTAATTTGCGTTCTGAAGATGAACGAAGGTCTTACGAGTGTGGAATGACATGAGGGTGAGTAATTAATGAAAATTAAACATTTTTGGATGAACTAATTCTTTAAAACGTTCTTCACACTAATAAAAAAATGGTTATTTGACTGGAAGGTTAGATGGTTCTTTGGGATACTCAAAATGGTTAAGCTAAAATAAATAAATGGGACTGCACAATAATCATGATATAGCTTAGTGCTATTAGCAAATCAAAGTAGTCTGATGCAGTGTATCAGTTTGAAATGTAGCACTGTCTCCATGCAAACAACTCTTCATCTGGTGTTTTCAGCATCTCAGAATACCTCAATTATGTCTACCTGTTCTGCAATTTTAACATACATTTGGGAATGCTAGACTTACTTTGTTTATATAATTTGCATAATTTCCAGAATTTTTGTGAACAGAAGTGTACTGCATTAAAAGCTAAAAGTTAAAAGCTGAGGGTTTGAATGTTTGTACAAATGTATGTTTAGGACGTAAACTATTATTGTAATTAGTATTGTAATATATTATAATATGAAATGAAATTATATTTATCAAATATTAATTTCATCTAGGGTTTCAGCTGACAAAAAGTGTGGGAACCCCTCTCCTATCGCATCACTTCGAGTACATTAATCCGATGCAAAGACTTGTAGTGTTTTTGGTCTAGATGAGCACTGGTTCACTTCCCTTGTGTACTCTATTGATTAGGGGCAAATGTGGCTCCATTAGGATGCAGTAAGTGTGCACGCTTGTTTGGGGTGAGAGATGTGACATTCGCGACCCCAGCTGCAGTGTAGAATTGATTTGCTCCAGCCGAGAGAATAGAAGTCGGGTCAAGGTTAACCCTGCCAGGCCTTGTGCACAATTATGCTACATTAGCCTGTTAGCGGTCAAACAGGAGGGGTCCTGGTCAGCTAATTAGCACTTTCTCATCATATCAGCACTGACAGGAATTCACAGCTTTAGATTGATCCTCTTTTATCTGTTTTCCATTTTGCAGTCCTGTCCCAAGTACGCAGGAGCACCTGACTAGAGCTTCTCTGCGGAAAATGTGCCCATTTGATTACCTGGAAACGATTAGTGCTAGTTGTCCCACGATGCTACGCTAATACACTCAGCACCGCAATGCTTTCTCACTGGAGTTCTGTAGGAGGTTGTATTCAGATTTCACAAGTTAAAGACTTGATTTAGTAGCCCGTGGAGAGCGAGTCGGAGTCTCGTTGCCTCCGAGTCATCTGCGTTCACATCAAAAGCAGGTCAAAATTCACAAACGTCGTTTCACGCAAGCAACCCCAGTGCATGTTTACACACAGACTCTGGAAGGATGGAAAGCTACAGGGTTTTATGCGCTGTGACAGCTGCTGAGATGAGCACTGTGTTTGAAGACTGATCTCCTGGAGTTGCAGGTGGAAGTGTTGGGGATGCTCAAGCGAGTGAGAAGCAGCTAGTTGCCTTTTATGATAGTGTGATACATAGTCTCTTTCTCTCTCTCTCACACTGAGAGTCTGATTCATTTTTTTTGCTTTTGAAATCTTTCCCTCTATACATGTGCTCACACACACACACGCTATCGGTAATTTCTTCCTTCTGCGATTAAAGCAAGGAAGTGTCAGAGGCACGGCGTCTTTGTCTCTGTCTCGTGGTGAAACACTGATCCCCCTGTCACATCATACCTAATCCCCTCATACAGCAAACTGCCATTGTCTTCATTTCATTTCACTTCCTCTTCTTCTGCTTTGCTGTCTGTCCTCTCTCTCTCTCTCTCTCTCTCTCTCTCTCTCTTTCTCCTGTCTTTCACTCTCGTTTATTTACTTTTCACAACATGCTGCCATTTGGATGCTGCTTTGTCACCCAGCAGTTAAAATGTCTGTGACTCCTTCATCTGTTTTCACACTGTAAGAGAAAGCATTTATCATGAATCAATATTCACTCTTTACCTTAAAGGGTTAGTTCACCCAAAAATTTTGTCAGTAATTACTCATCCTCATGACATTCCAAACCCGTAAGACATTCGTTCATCTTTGGAACACAAATTAAGATATTTTTGATGAAATCTGTGAGCTTTCTGGCCTTTAATAGATTGCAATGTTATTACTACTTTCAAGGCCCAGAAAGGTAGTAAAGACATGTCAGTCTCCTATGCTGTTCACATAGTAAACACAGTGCAGCGCTTCCGAGTTCTACGTCAGAATGCCGGCTTATTATTGGCCAGCTCTCCTGTGTCAGCATCACACGCATGCGTCGTGGTGCTCACTTGAACAGCTTCGACAAATACTGAGCCGACGTTCTGACATAGAACCCGGAAGTGCTGCACTGTGTTACTACGTGAGCATAGGAGACTGACATGGAAGAGAAGAAATTGCTGAATAAAGTTGTTATTTTTGTTTGTTTTTTGCACACAAAAAATATTCTCGTCACTTCATAACATTAAGGTTGAATGAATGTAGTCACATGGACTATTTTAACGATGTCTTTACTACCTTTCTGGACCTTGAAAGTGGTCTGTGGTCTGAAGTGTCTGTTGGCAATGAAATGTTGATGTGTCTTGCTGGACAAAGTTTTTCTTCCACATACAGGGATATAATTATAATGCACAATATATCAGACCCATATCAATTATCAGCTGAAATGACTTATTATTAAACTACTATTTACCATAATCTAAAACTCACTTAAAATGTATCTTTACAAAAACATTAATAATTTAATAACACTGTTAAATGTGATTTTTAACACATTTCTAAATAAATATCTTTTTTTTTATACTGCACTTTTTTTAAAGTTGTGATGCCTAAATTCTAATGTTTTTTGTGATTTCTTACATATTCATTTATACAATTTATTTATTTTATTGGCTATTTATTATCAGTTGTAACATGAAAATAATTTGTTTTTGAATATTAATACATCCCTAGATATATATTTTTTAAAAATTATGCATTGAAAACAGTGTCAGAAATTTTGGGCATTCTGAATGAGCTTAATTCATACATTGATAATGATAATCTCAAAATATTATGTATTACATTCTGCTGCAATTTAATATGTTGTTCATGTTTTATAAATACCCCTCCAGAATGTTCATTTTAAGCATCAGGAATAACAGACTAACATTTTTATTTTTTACCTGCAATGCATTTGTTTATCATTTTTGATTAGATTTTCTACAACTATGACCAACTACACAGCCCTCAAGTAAAATTAGGGCATCTAGCAGGAACACATACTAGCAACCTCCAGCAATAAAATCAGTGTGATCTAGACTTTAGAGAGAAAGAATGAATCAAAGAATGAACCAATGTACAGTATGGAGATCTGAATGGAATAGGCAAATGAATGAATGAAAGGTTGTGTGATATACTTAACAGATGTCTTTGAGTGTATGTAAGATGTTGGGCCTAATTTGGGTTTGGCCCTTTTGTTGAGAATGTTCTCAGGTGAAGAATGCTGCCATTACAGATCCCCCACGTGATTTACTGGGATTGAGCACAAGCGCAGGCCTCAGGCTAAGAGGGTCATCATGACAATTATACAATCTTGTTTTCTCTTTCTTTGCAACCCTGCCCTACATTCCTCTGGGTAATTTACAGCACTGCAGTGAATAGCTACTTCATTTTGGCATTTGTGACATATTGACATATTTTTGCTGTTAAACAATGTTTAAGGTGGAGATACATGGGGTATAATTACAGGTTCACTCTGAACCAGAGTTTAGTGAGATGTCAACAAACCCAACTTTCCACCTCTTTGAGAAGAAGAGAATTACAGATAAAAGAGACCAAATTAAAAGAGAGGAGACATGTTGTTTGTTTGACTCTACTGTCCATTGTTCTGCCAAATCTGGTTAAAGGAATAGTTCACCCAAAAATTACCCTGTAATTAGAATAATTTACTCACCATTGTGTCATGTTTTAAGAATTTTTTTTTCATACAATAAAAAAAAAAAAAAAAAATTGCAGGGTCATTCGAAATGTAAATCTCATTCACATTTACACACATTCAAATACTGTATAATTGTGTCAGCATGGGTTGTTCCAGATTGGATGCCATTGGCATTTGCGCTTCTCATTGCAATTGTCATTTAAGTTAAAAAGGCAAAAAAAAATGTTCATTTGGAATCTTGGAATGAAAAATGGAATGAAAAGTAGGACGGAGCGTGTAGAAACCAGGACAGAGGAAACTTATGTTTCTCTGGAAAAACAAACGTGCCAAAATTAGTTTGAGACAATAAATAGTGATAAACAAACAACATGCACAAAGTGTAGGGCTGCAATAAAAAAAAAAAAAAAAAAAAATTCTTTATTCTTTCTCCAAACAGGCATATTCCAGTGGTCTGTAAATCTAACGCAGCTTCTTGTTAAATGTCTGGTAAAATATCATGTGATCATGAGAGCTCATTAACAATATTTTCATTTTTATCTTTGGAAAGGTTATAAACTAACAACAGATGTTCTGTATGATCTCTTTTTTCCTCAATGTGTCTATCCATCTGTATGTTGCTGGGGATGTCATCTAGTTTTGTGGGTTTCCTGGATATAGGGTCCCAAAAATGGGTTTGTGTGTCTGGTGTTTGTTTGTGCCACCTTTTTTCTGCTTGTTTTAATTGTGGCGGGTGGAGGAATCCGCGGTTGCATGTTCATGTGCTCAGAGCAAGGATAAGGGCCAATTATGAGGAACGCAGAGGGAGACAGAGTGGCAGAGACAGGAAAGGAAGGCCTGGTTTGCAGCTGGCCTCCTTACTGGTGCGATGCATGTGTCTCATGTGTCTCTCTCTCTGCTCTTGTACTGTAAAGTTCTGCAGTTGTTAATTTTGGTTTGCCTTTTCTCTCTCCAGCATTTGCGCTCTGTGTGGCCAATTAGAGCATGGCTTATGGGGGAGTGTGGAGATTAGCTGTGTTCTGCTGTTTCCTGGCCATGCTGTGTGGAGGGATCGAGTGGGTGTGTTCCTTGGTGCAAAGCACTTCCTCTGTCCTCAGGACCCACTGACTCTTCTTACTAGACATGTGTAAAACCGCATATTTTCAAAATCCCTTTAGAAATGAGTCAAAGCAGGGTCAGGGCAGGGAACCTGGGCTTCTAGTTAAAGGGATTGTTCACCCCAAAAGGAAAATGTTGTCATCATTTACTCATCCTCATGTCGTTCTCAACATGTATGACTTTCTTTCTTCTGTGGAACACAAAAAAAGGATATTTTGGATGTTTTTTTGTCTGGACAAAAAGGCACAAAGACACTTTTTTTCTCTAAAATCACGTTCCATGTTAAAGTTGAGTGCATGATGACTGATTTTTCAATATTGAGTATACTATCCCGTTAATACCAATTAGTCTAATAGTCATTTTGGCAAATCATGAACTAGTTGTCAAATGTCGTAACTGCAAGCCCTGTAAAATTACATTACCATTTAAAAGTATGGAGTCAGTAAGATTTTGTTTCTGATAGAAGTCACTTTTGCTCCTAAGGATGCATTTATTTGGGAAAAAATAACGTAAAACAGTAATGTTATGAAATACTCTATTTGTGTATATATAAATATATTTATCTATGTATTTTAAAATGTAATTTACTCCTGTGATGGCAAAGCTGAATTATCAGCATCATTACTTTCCAGTCTTCAGTGTCACATGATCCTTCAGAAGTCATTCTAATATGCTGATTTGAGGCTCAAGAAACATTTCTTATTACTAACAATGTTAAAACAGTGATGCTTAATATTTCTTCAGGAATCTCTGATGAATAGGAAGTCTTTTATAACGTTATAGCCTTTTATAAAGGTAACACTTTGCAATAAGGTTCATTAGTTAACATTAGTTAACAACTAATAATGAACTGCACTTCAACAGCGTTTGTTAATCTTTGTTAATGTTAACTTCAGCATTTACTAATAAATTATTAAAATCAAGAGTTGTATTTGTTAACATTAGTTAATGCACTGTGAACAGCTGTAAATGTATTGTTCGTGGTTAGTTCATGTTAGTGAATACATTAACTAATGTTAACAAATAAACCTTATTGTAAAGCAGGAGTGGGGAACGTTGATTCTGGAGGGCCATTGTCCTGCAGAGTTTAGCTCCAACCCTAATTAAACACACCTGAAGCTAATCAAGGTCTTCAGGGTTACTAAAGTTACAGGCAGGTGAGTTTTTTTTTTTTTTTTTTTTTTTTTTTTCTGCAGGACTATGGCCCTCCAGGATTAACGTTCCCCACCCCTGTTGCAAAGTGTTACCTTTATAACCTATATAGTATGTTCGTTCACTTTTGATCAATTGTATGCGTCCTTGCTGAATAGAAGTATTAATTTCTTTCAAAATAAATCAAATCAAATCAATTTACTGATCCTAAACTTTTGTATGGTTATGTAGGTTGTAATTTTCAGTTAATAATAATAAAAAAAAGTAAAAAATATATATACATTTAAAATGACAAATGTAAAAATATTTAAAAAGTAATTTTATAAAAAATAAATAAATAAAAAAATATGCAAAAATGTTTGCAGAACAAGTACAAAACTACTGCCCCAACCAGGCTAGCAGAATAAAAAAGCCTCACTGTTGAGCCCTGAGTGGTGCTTGGTTATTCTGATCTGATCAAAGGTTGTTTTGGCCTGAAAAGTTTGAGAGCCTCTAAAGCAGAACAAGTTTCAACTGCACAGATGCGTCTCTTCTACAGTGACTGGTCGTCAGGTTTTGGTTAGGTACGTCAGGTATGGTTATTTGAGAACTTCATGTCCTGAGGTGAATATGTATAGCTACAGAGTTAAGGTCCTGACCCGGGAGGAAGCTCGTCTTATCTCCTTTCATCCGCATCAATCAAAATGATGGTGTTCTGGGCTCGGCTCATCGCTGTGTGATAAAGAAAACAGCGCATCATTTGTCAGGCGGATCCGCTGACAAGACCCCCATTAAGATCCCAGCCTGAGGCTTTAGGTGGACGAGTCATTGCCTGTCTGTTTTGAGTGACAGTTGATAAAGTGTCGCCTGCGTAGGAAGGACATATTTGTTTACAGATCACTCTCTGGCTAATTGTAGGTGTCTTTTTTTTCCCAACCCAGCGTCCCTCATCACAAGCTTCACTCTTCTGTCTGTCTTCAAACTTACCGCTCCCCTCCAAATGAGTCTTGACACTGTGGAGAAACGGCTAATGGATCTGTGTAATGGCTTCTGATGACAAACTCCACGCTTGGAGAACCATGTAATCTCTCCACAATTAATTAAAGCGCTTACCGCTCTCTTACACACACATATGCACACACTCTCTCCACCTCTTCCTCCTCCTCCCTCTCCTTTTCTTTTCCTAAGCAGATGTGGCTAAATGACAGGAATAGCATCGCTGTCAGCGGTAAAAAATGAAGGCCTGGACTGTTAACAAAGAGAGGGGTGATGTGAGACACAGATGTGGGGTTATCGCTGCCGTAACGCTGGGATGGATGCGAGGGTCCTGCGCTCCTTAGCATCTGCAGCTAGGCACTAGTAATTACCACAACAACCCCCAGCAGCACAACAGTCTGTCAACACCTCACACTATACCACACCACAAAGAGATGAAGAGGTAATGTGTGCGGTAGTTCTGTCTATACCGTAAAAAAGATTGTTAAATTAGTTGTATTTAATTGGCTGGAATAACTTTCCTCTGTCGCTGCTGTGAAATGGTTACTGATTCTATAAGTATGGCATGCTAGGTGTCCACAGAAAATTTGAGAAAAATAAAGGTATTATTATTATTTTTTTTATAAGAGTTTATTGATATTATCAACATATATGTTTTAGTGCTGTTTAAATGAAGATAATTGCATGTTTAACACATTTCACAAATTTTATTTTACAACTTTTAGTTTTTTGTCTGCTGTCTGATCAGTTTTTTTTGTTATATTATAGATGCATGTTATATTACGTTACGTTACTTTCCATTGCATTACGTTACGTTACATTACTTTCCATTACATTCCATTATATTATATTATTAACCAGATCTTTTTCCTAAGTCTTTTTCCTTAATATACTCAATGTAATGTATAGTTTTTTTTTTTTTTTTTTTTTTCACAAGGGGATCATCGCATTTGGGGGTCCATGATTTTAAAAATATCTGAAAACCCCTAAAAAAAAAAAAAAAAGTAATTGCTACAAGTTGACAGTCATGCCTGGAAGCACTATAAACTGTTCATCTAAACTGTTGAAATAATTTTTGTATTTTGTGTATATATATATATAGGATTGAGTTGTTGAATGAATGGAAATATGTCAAACTGTAGTGATGTGATTATCGTTTTTATTTGGAAATCTTCAGTTCAGTTGTTTTGTGGCGGCTGGTTTCTAATTTGGAAGATAAGGATGAGTGGCCACAAAATGCGTTTAGCTCTATACCAATTACCACATCATCTGTTCAGTCCTATTAATAATTAGTTACAGCAAATCCTGCATGAACTCCTCTCAGCCTTGAGAGAACTCTGATATCCCTTCAACTCCATCACCTTTTCTCTTTGTCTTTTTCACCTTTGTGCTTTTGTTTTCTTTTTCGACTGTGATATCGATCCGAACGCAAAAGCATAATTAAGCTCATTTTAGAGATAATTCCTCCATCTTAGTTGATGTTTTATAAATAAATGAGAAATTCTCTCTGCTTTGTGTAAGTTTTGGTCGGAGCCATCAGTTTGGAGTTGCTTTCGCCATTGATTTGATTAAAGGCATTATGCATTGTTTAATGAGTTTTACACTTGGCTGGGTGGAGAAGAATTGCAATACGTTCTTTGACCCAAAACTCGCTTGTTTTCCTTTCTTTCCTGATCCTCTGTCCTCCTCATCCTCCTCTTCCAGCAAAGAAGAGCCAGCATTGGCACACTGGAGCCTTTTATTTGGAAATATATTTGTTTTCCCCCCTTCAAATTGATTCTTGAAATCAGTTTTGCTTTAATTTCCATTTTCATAAGAGTTTGATAACTACAGCAGGAATTAATATGAAGACTGGTTACCTACCGTATGCGAGAGAATGTTGAGAGAACCACAAAGAAAAAAAAGAAATATTCACAGTGCCGCAAATTGCCTCGCAATTAGAATTCTAAAAAAAAAATAATAATAATAATATATATATATATATATATATATATAATCTCCCCCCTCCACACTCTCTCTCACCTTCTATTTTTCTTTCAGTCTCACTCTTTCATTTAGCTTTCGAAGCAGTCTTGTTTAGACACCCAGTTCATACCTGTGTCTGTTAAAAAAATGCAGCGTATAAAAGATGAGCTGAATATGTTTGGCTGAATATTGCCCTCCTTCCCTGTGCCGATCTGTCTTGCTTAGGGAAGCAATCCTAGGTGCAGTGGATAAACTAATATCAGAGCATCACCTCAGAGAGACAATACAAACGATGGGGTAATCTTTCATCTCTTTATGCATACAGGGAAATATGAAAAATTGCAGTTTAAGAATATTTCTGCGAGATTGGAGGCTCAAGCGGCAGTCGCCGCGGCGCCCAGGGCCACTTCTGACGCCATGACAACCAGAGGAAGAGTGATGAGAGTATTATGCCCGCCTGTCGCCCCGCTACGAGCCCCCTGCCAGGGCCGCACGTCAACGCACACACACATGCTATTTCTCTCATCGCCGTGATTGACAGCTGGGCTTGACATAATTGTCTCCGTCATCTCTCTCTCCGGTCGCTTTATTGCTCCTGCTGCGGTGGCGTCTCTGCTGGAAGAGAAAGATAAATCTGTCATTTATCACTCCTCCTTTCATCCCTCCATCACTCGTCTCTAACAGACCCTGTTAAGGGGGTAATCTGCCTGTGTTAGCCAGTGAGCCTATTCATCACCACGAGCGGACCCGGAGGGGTCACGCCGCTCATCCCGTCCCCGGTCCCTGTGCGCTGCAGCTAGGCCAGCGGTGAGAGCAAGCTGGTGTGAGCGAAGCTCAGGATCAAGCTCAGGGCAAACAGAACAGGCTCACAGCAATAAGGTGGCATTAGGCTGGGATTGACGCTCACGCTCGGGTCTGAACTCCCTTGATTAGATCTCATATTAGCTTTTAGCATATGGCTAACACCTGAAAACCCCAGTGCACCGAGTAAGCCCTGGGACTTATTGAACACACAGCCATATCCCTCGCCTCTGCTCAAGATGATATCAAAATCCCGTTGATAGGTACCTCGGTCATATTGCTAGCCTCCTAACGCTAAGTGTGCCTCCATGACCAGCTGTTAGCCGCGCCGTCGCCTTATGTGTCTAAAAACACACCTCATTTTCAGCCCGAAGACCGTCTTGTGTGTGTTTTGGCTGAGGTGACCCCCCCCAACAATCTTTGAAAGTGCTGAATCCCCTACAATTTAGCAGGTAAATGTGATTGCCTTCACCTCTGAAGTGTTTTCAGAGGATTTTATTTGGTAGTTTATTGCGTCATCTTTCTCTAAAGCTTCTTTGTTGCAGAGAGTCTCTGAGAGTCTCTGTTTACTCCCCATATATATGTATTATCAGTCTATCTCTCCTCCCCTTCAATATATACTTTTTTTTTTTTTTTTTTCACTTCACAACCAACTGCTTATTTCTCTCTCTCTCACGCTCTCTCTCTTGTTTTTGTTTTATTCAGCTAAATAACCTCTCCGTCCCTGGGTAAATCTGTATGTGTGTGAGAGTAAGGGAACCGTTCGGGGTAGATGAGATCAGCGTTCTCATATCTCACTCGCTGTGTGTAGATTTATTGGGCTTCGATAAGCAACAAGCAAGCCATCACTCTGGGCCAATAGACTGCCTCCTGCCTGCCTGTACTTATTTCACAGGACCGCTCAGCTCCACACCAGCGTCCCCCATGGGTCTTCTCTGCACCAGAGGCTGCCCACACAACTGCCTGAGTCATTACCTGTTATTATATAAAGAAATGGCACACAGAAGGGGATGAATGTTGATAGGTCTCACTCCCGGATGCTTTAAGGTGAATCTAGACTGTCTTTTTCCTTCTTTCTACCTCTTACTTTTCTCTCTTTTTTATGTGTGACTAGCCAGATACATGTAAGCAAACAAAATACATTTGATTTGATTAAATTATGTGTTTAAATCACATTTTAATCATATTTATATTTTTGGCTCATTGAATATTTTTTTAATTAACTTAAATAAAGTTGGCTATATTTTGTTAGTCAAAAAGCCATATTTTTCTGGCACAGTGATGTTTTTTGATTAATGGGCATCTCAATTAGGTTGGCAGGGTGGCATTAAACTTGAATACTGCAGATAAATTTACACAAAATACTGAAATAAAATAACAAAAAATCTTGAACGCACCCTTACTTAATTAACATTAAAATAATCAAAAACAGTAATAAACAGTAGCATTTAAATTAATATTATAACATTATAAGGACCTAAAATGGTCCACAGTGCCTCAAATCAGTGACTATATGTATATGTTGCTGGATTTTATGTTGCAACCTTATACTTATTTTAATATCAATACACTACACACCCCATAATAGCAAAGCCAAAGATTTGTCATAACTTGTCATAATAATTTATTAGGGAATATGTATGTGTGTGTGTGTATGTGTGTGCCGTAGTGTGTATATGTATATACACACTATCACATACTTACGCAGTATGATTATATATATATATAGGCCTATATATATATTAGGGGTGAAACGGTTCACGGTAAAAAAACGAACCGTTCCGTTCTGCACACTCGGTTCGGCACGCACTTGCACCGCGGTTCATCTCATATTTGATGATGCATATGCATCTATAATATGGTTTGTAGAAAATAAATAAAACAGACAGACAGCATTAGGCTAATGTATGTTTCTGTTCAATGTGAGTGCAGTATTCTTTATGACCAGTCATTTTGCCGTAATCAACCGGCAGCTGAGACCTGAACATTACATGTTGCTATTTGTGTTCAAACTAAACTAATTTAAGCCTTGCCAATTTTAACATTCGAGTGTAAGCGCGGAAGAGAACTTACGCTTGCACTGTGAGAAGATTTGTGCACTCATCCGAAGCGTGCACGCGTGTACAGCGTGCAAATATTGAGGTCTCTTTCAAGTCTTATGTTTGAACGTACAATTTCACACAAAATTATGTCAACATGCCCATCTTGACGAGTATCCTAGCAAGCATAGTCGGTTATGTCTTAAGTGAACTTATACACTCGAGAAAGAACGCATGTGTTCAGTATCAGTGTACTGCTCCATCCAGCCCTTGCATTCCTGCTGTCTGAATGTGTTTTTAATGTTAATCAAAATGAATCGTGAGTAATCTGAACCGTTGCATCCCAATATATCTATCTATATATATATATATATATATATATATATATATATATATATAGCATAACTATTCAAACTTATGATTTGACACTTGAAATTTAGCCCAGATCGCATCCTAATTCTGTGTTGCGCAGGTGCAGATCCTGTGTGGGTCCAGTCTTGCGTTATTGTTTTAGTCACACTATGTTTTGATCTTCTAAAAGCCGCACTTGTTCCTGTTGTCAGTTCTTCTTTCAGTGAGTATAGAAACCTGTAGTTCAGAAAGAGGTCAGATGGTCGTTTTTCACAACACATGTTGTCAAAATACTGTATAGATTGCCTTTAGACCTTCCTCTCCACACATAGAAACGGTGAGCTTTCTGTTATCGGTGTGTGTGTTGCTTTATGTGTGGTATTAGAGCCAATCTCTATGTTTGTGAGGTGTTACGCACTCCTCTGACCCCTGATATCCTGCTGAGAGAAATTTCATCAGATGACACGCTCTCTCTCATCAGGGGGGGTCTGTCTTCCTCTTTCACTCTCTCTGTCTGAGATATCAAGTGGTGGTACTCCGGGTCTTTTTCAATATCTCAACAAAATAGGGGATTTGGTCTGGACAACAATAGACCTTCCCCTGATGTGCCTTGTTTTTCTTTTCAAATCCAAAATGAGCTATACACATCGAACCCTGAATTAACCATAACAATGTTTTCATGGTTATTTGCTATTTTAACATAACATTTAGACTTTTAGGTGATTTTTATAGGCATAAAACATGCATATGCTATCTATTTGTATTGTATTTTAGAGAGATTTTAATTAATAATAGGAACGGTTTGTCTCACTCTGTCGAGGTTGTCTCTTTTCTCCATACACAGACACACACTTGTTTGTTTCACTATATTAGTGAGGAAATTGCATAGACTTCCTTTGATTTTATATCAGGTTAATGTTATTTTCTAACTATTTTCTTACTAGCCCAACCCCTACCCCTAAACAGAAATCACAGAAACATGCAAAACACTGGATTTAAATAAAAACATGTTTTGACTGATTTAAATGCCCTTTTAACTAGTGAGGAATGGAACAGAAAAATGTCCTCACTTTAGTCGGTTATCATAATATTTCACTATATAAGTGAGGACATTTGGCCCTCACAAGTAGCCAAATCTGTACACACACACACACAGGTCTCATATAGATTTTGTGTTGGTGAGCAATATTAACAGAAACTGCTACAGCAGGCTAATCAATGCTCTATGTAAAGACATGCAGACTAGTGAGTGAAATCGCCGTTCGGACACGATGACTGTCAATAAGCAGCTGTCCTCTTGATGACTGTAATTGGCCTGGTGTGACCAATCTGAACTCAAAGGATTTGTGTCATGGTAAATTGAACAGTTCTCGTTTGTGTAGAAGAATAGAGATGTAGGATTTTTTTATTTATTCAGTATGGTTATATATAATTAACATAGTTAATGAAATCATTGTTTATATATACATTGTTTATATATATACATACAGTATATATATATATATATATATATATATATATATATATATATTTCATTTCACTATGTATTGTGTTTAATGATATAATCTACTCAATGGATTGCTGTGGACTATAAGACAGTGATAGGCTTATGATATAAGAATAAACAATATGTTAACCACTGAAACCACCATTGATAATAGCTATTCAGTGATCTGCCACTTCTTTTTCCAATAGCAGCATCTTATAAAATGTTATTTTTGCACAAGGACTTCTGGCTTTTATAACTTTTGACAGAAGTGTGTGTATGAGTGCATCATCCATCATAGTTCTGTGTAAAGTCTGAGATGTTTGTGAACAGCTGTGTGCACAATGATTGATCTGGAGAATTTTGTGTCAGTTCCTTAATGTTAAACTCATTTTGACAACTGCTTATGAGAGTGCGTGTTTCTAATCTTGCCATGATCCTGAAAATCGTATCTTGAAAATATGACCTCTGTAAATATGCTAAAAATATGGCATCAGGAAAAACTAACTCCTTCCTTCTCGTCCTTACTGAAAAAGTGGTTATGTAATGTTTAGTTTTGTTTATAATTATTATTTGATTTTATTTTTATTTAGTTAAAATTGTTATTTTATATCCCCATTTAGATCATTTACACGTAGGTAAATGTGTGCATGTGTGCTCGTCTAAGTTAGTTATGTCTGTAAGCATTTATGCCACCATTTCTACCAGCATGTGGCTCTGCTAGTAAATCAGCCAGTTACATCACCGCACGCCAGCACAAAGAGTGTGTCATATGAGAGTGTCTCATTGCACTGTGTGTGTGTGTGTGAGGTGAAGTCTGCACAGTCCACTCTCCATTAATTTAATGTTAGGCTGCCTATCATCATGCACAGATGCCTATGGACACATAAATGGCCCTCTTGTGTGTGTATGCTTGTGTGTGTTTGCACAAGCGTGTAACCCACCGAGCCTAATGATGCGGAAAGATAGCGTATGCCACTGCAGCACACAGCTTTATTTACAAACACGCTTTTCACACACACACATATACACACACACTCATTAGCTGATCAGTACAGTTATAATAATTAACACATAAAACACCAGCTCCCCCCCCCCGTCATTAAGATGATATCATTGAGCATTGAGATGGAATGGTTACGTCTGTTCATTCATTAGAGAATGCATCCATCTGGTGTGTTTGGGTGTGTGGGAGTGCGTTTAGCGGGCAGTGTGCCCATCGATCTGAAAGGCTTCATTAGATAAGTGCTGACATCACAGATTGATGTCTCTTTAAGGCAGCCTGCCACAGCGCTGACAGGGGAAATCAGAGATATTGACTTCCCTGTGTGTGTGTGTGTGTGTGTGTGTGTGTTAGTTTTGGATGCTTAGAGATGTGAGTGGTGTATGTAAAGTGCATGCATTATTCTTGCAGGTGAATTTGTGGTTAGGTGTGCGTGTGTGTGTGTGTGTCTGTCCTATTCCTCTGGTTTAATGGGCTCCCAAGCTTTAGGTGTTCACTAATGATTGCTGTTACACACTCCACTGTGTGGCTAAGGGCCTTGTCAAACTGTCAGCATCACATACACACGTTCACACACAACTTTTCAGTAGAAGAGAAGAGGCATCAGACTAATTAGAACCAAATTCAAATTGAACAAGCCAGAAATAAAGACAAACTGCAGGGGGTGTGGAAATAGAAAATGATGATAGATATAAACTGAACAAGAATAAAGGAGAGAGTAATGGAGTGAGAGTTTATCTGTGTTTAACCTATGTCTCTGAGTGCTGATAGCAGATTGATTAGGGATGTCTTTACCATTCAAAGTGTTTTACTAATGAAGACCGGGGCAAGATCATTCTTATTGACTTCCTATGAGTTGCTATTGATCTAAGTTTTGATTGTGCAACAGAAGAGTGTGTGTGTGTGTGTGTGTGTGTGTGTGTGTGTGCATTTGAGTGTATGACTGCCTTTAAGGGTTTGTCTCGTTCTGTCACTTATATAAATATTCTACTAGATCCCAGTCATAACTACAGTCCTACATTCTTCTCACACCTGCTATTTTTTTTATCCAAGTTGTTATCTCAGTCAACATCCTTGTTGGTCTTGGAAAAATATTCCTATAAACCAGTCAGATTTGAGTGGTAGTTATTGTTAGATTTATTACTATGTTTGCAAGGAATTTTGATCTAGGACCAACAAAAGATGTTGATTCGGAAACGCTCATCTTACTTGCAGATAAAAATTAGCAATAGATGAACTCTGCTACAATGCATCAAATTGTAACATTTATGTTTACTATTTTACACGGTCCACTAGAAATAAAAAATAAAAAAATTGTCCTGAACACTGTAAGACTCAATTCAGAAGTTCAGAATACTCAAAACATTTGAGGAAACTTATTACCTCAAAACGTTTATGTAAACTAAATGTTAGATAGCAAATAGCACGTTATATATACTTATATATATATATATATATATATATATATATATATATATATATATATATATATAATGCATTACATGTATACATACATGTGTTGAATACATTACATGTATATAATCAAACAACATACAGTATATATGGTCACTAAAGTTTTGCAGCCCATCCTCAACCTAACCACAGGCTCTGCTGTTCACCACAATGGTAACTACAAAACTAACAACTAACATAACAGAACCCCCTGTAAATCCCAACATAACAAAGCATGCTAGGAATTAGAAATCTGCTGCAACTCAATCATATTAAGTTCAGCTTACTACAATTACATTTTGAGTTCACATAACTTTTTTTTATTAAGTGCAATGAACTTTCATTATTTGAGTGAAACAAACTCATTTCATTTCATTAATTTCACTGTTCGGTTTTTACAGTGCAGATATTTCACCTCAAAATAAGATTTCTGTCATTTACTCATCCTTATGTGGTTCGAAACCTGCATTAAAAAAATAAAAAATGTTTTTGTCTATACAATGAAAGACATTTGGGTCCAAAACAACAATGAACAAAAAACACAAAGATTTTTTTTTGTTTGTTTTTTTTGTTAGAGCTATAGAAAAGTTCTTGATCAAATGCAGAACTTACACAATTACGCAGTTTCTGACACAGCTGTAGGTTTGCCTTTCTCTCAGTCTTTTACAAGTGTCCTGTCCAGTGCTGTGAAGCATGACTCTAGATATGTATGAGAGAAGAGCAGTCTAATGGTGGAGTGATGTTTCTGTGGTCATTATGGCTGTTTTAAATCAGTAAGAATTATGTGCTACATGCTACTCTGCATCAGTTCTTTGTGCTATAGGTTTCAAATTAGAGCCCGACCGATTTACCTGTCGCAGATATATCTGCATCGTCGTATATAACGCAGATATGCCAGCGATTTGAAAATGTTCGGAACGCACTTGCATCGTGGTTCATCCCTAATCTGACGACACATCTATAATATGGTTTGTTGAAAATAGCAACATCTAAAACAGAGAGACATGGTTCAGCTATTGTATGTTTCGGTCAATAAATACGCATTCTGGCTTCCCAATATGTTACAACAGTGATGATCAAAAAGCATGGACAAAACAGTCACTCTTTGTAAACTTGGTTCACTTCAAGTGCCGTATGCTCGAATATGAGCAGTCATTTACGGTGTCATCACCCGGGTGTTGATAGCGTGAGAAAGCAGGAGAAAGCAGAACTTGCGCGCGCTGTGAGAAGATTTGTGTGTATGCTCATCCGAATCTCAGACAGCGCGCAAATATTGAGTTCTCTTTTAAGTGTTGCGCTTGAACAGACAAATTCACACAAAAATTATGTCAACATGCCCATTTTTGTGAGTATCCTAGTGAACTTATAACAGTCGAGAAATACAGCGCATGTGTATATGTACTGGATTGTGCATTATGTCTTAATGTTAATCAAACAACAAATGACAAAGAAATCACTCACTGCTATTGATTGAATAGCTTTTGTAACTAACAATCTTTAATCTTTACTTAATTTATACAGTGAAGATAATATGCAGTGTTATTTTATATTTGATAATTTTATTCATTTTCTGTACCTGAAAACTACTGTTAGATATATACTGAGATACCTGCTGTTGCTTGTAGTTTGATTTGTTCTTATTTTCTTTATTTTTATTTGACAGTTGTCCTACTTTCCCTGAACATAGCACATACCGTACCGTAACCATGACCCTAAAACTGTGATAAAAACCGAACTGTGAGTAATTTGAACTGTTGCACCCCTATAATATACACATAAAGAATATTGGCCGATATTGCACAAAATGATATTCAACAGCCTCGTTGCTTAATAAAACAAGGATTTCTGGATCCCTCTTCATGTGCTGTGTGAAAACAAAACAGAAAGTTTTAGTAGGAGATAAGCATAAATTTGAGAGTTTTAGTGTTTAGTTTAGCACAAGCAGTGTTAGCAGCCACAGGCTGGATCCCCGCTGGGCCCGGCTCACCCAAGGCTCTTTCCCCATTGGCTGCCTCCAGGAGATTAAAGAGAATAAATGCCACCTTATTGGCTGTTTAAAATTTCATTAGCCTTTGCAAAATGTACAGAAATGGCTTAGTTTTTATAATGCACATTGTAGAAAGGTTTAACCTGTTAAAATAGAAGCTGTTTTGATGTTGAGTTCATTATATAGTATAGACTTGCACAGGAAAGTGTCATTTTCCATCAAATGTTAGTGAGAAGTGATGTTACAGTTTGCTCTGTTCTGCAGAGGGTAAATGACTTACAAGTAACTAACACATACATTTAAAGCAAGCACTACCAATGTCAAGCAATTATTTTAAATTGTAATATTTCACAATGTTACTGTTTTTGCTGTATTTTTAATCAAATAAATGCAGACTTTGAACATAAGATATTTTCAAAAACATTATTTTTTTTTAAAAGAAAATGATACAGACCCCAAACTTGTGTTACTCTATATTAACTTCCAGTTTACAGAACTGTTGTATAAACACACACTTGTTATTGTGCTGCTAATCTGAGTCGGCATGACTGTAATTATCTATGGCCGATTCACAGCCATGCTGATATTTAGACAGCACACTTTTTATGTGATAATGCTTAATCATAGGGACAAAAAATAGCAACTTTAGTTTGCATCAGAATTTTCTTGTCTTCTCTTTTTCATAAGCCTGTGTTGAATCTCCCAAGGTGCTGCTCAGTATTTTATTCTGCTTGTCAGAAACTGTAACAGATCTATTGTGGGACGATTATTACAGAGTTTTAGTGAAAGCCACTGATCAACAGAGCAATTAAAAACAATGAATAAGGCATCCAGCTTTAGCTACAGCTTAGACAATACAATCCTCTCCTGGTGGACACATTTGTTTTAAATGAAGCAGGGAGAAATGTCACTCTCTCTTTGTCTCTTTCTCTCTCACCATTTGGTAAGTTGTAAATTCTATTTACTTCTTTCTCAGTACAAAATAATGACACATTGCAGCACAATATGAGGTTGTTTATGTTTCCTAGGTTTGGCATTGTGACTTGACACTATTTCTCACTGATATGGAGATAATTTAAAGGGATAGTTCACCTAAAAATGAAAATTCTGTCATAATTTACTCACCCTCAAATTCCAAACCTGTATGAATTTGTCTGGAAAAAGTCTGGAAAAAATACTATGGAAGTCAATGGGGCCCAGCAACTGTTTGGTTACCCATATTCTTCAGAATATCTTCTTCTGTGTTCAGCAGAAGAAAGAAATTCATACAACTTGAGGGTGAGTAAATGATTACAGAATATTCATATTTTGGTGAACTATCCCATTGATAGTGCCAGCTTATATGTGTTTAACACACCAAAATCAAATGAGTGCCAAAAGCAGAGATTCCACATTCAAAAGCATGGCAGAGAGAAGAAAGAGACACTTGGGAAAAAAAAAAAGAGAATTTCTACAATAAGCTGGGTTATATTAAAAGAGCATTATAGGTGAAATACCATTTAAAGTGATAGTTCACCCCAAAAAATGAGAAGTTTGTCATCATTTACTCACCCCCATCTCATTCTTGTATGAATTACTTTATTCTGCTGAACACAAGGAAGGATATTTTTGATGAATGTTAGTAACTAAACAGTTTTGGTTAAAAAAACAAAAAAACACTAATACATGTCTCAAAATAAAAACGTCATACAGTTATCCATCAGCATGAGGGTGAGTAAATAATGACATAATCAACATTTTTGGGTGAACTATCACTTTATCCTCAATTGACAACATATGCTGACATGCTGTCCATTATCACTGAAAATAATTATTATTTGGGCCTCAATGGATGTATTTCATAGCAAAGATGTGCGGTCATACAACACACAAGCAAATGACTAGACATGTGGCTTGCAATGTGTGTCAGGATGGCACACATGCCACCTTATGAATAACTAAAGAGCTAGAAAGGGGCAGACTGATGTTTGTGTGTGTGTGAGGTGGTGTTGGTGCCAGGTTCATGCCAGGCTCTGCTGAAGGCGATATGCCTTAGCAAGATCCTGTGTAGGATAAGCAGAGGAAGCTGGCAGCATTAACATACCAATGCCGGAGGACTTGAGCGGAAACGCCTCTTCAGTGCCTGTCTTCTCTTCCCTTCTTATTTCATTTCCGTATGTTTCATTTCAAGCCTTTATTCCATATGTGTGCTTTCTCCTTTCTTCTATGTCCTCCTCTTCCTCCATGTTTGTGAACACCACACTTTCTTCTCTACATAATCATATTATAAATCCAGGTTGTTACTCAAAGGGTTTCGCCATCTTCTGTAGGTAGTTAGAAATATGTGGGTTGGAAGTTCATGGCAAAATTGGAGAGCGACAGCTTGTTGAGTCTGTTCTCCAGTGTGTGTAGGCTGAAAATTACACTCATAAAAGCAGTTTTAAATTTCATAACAATCAAAACATGGTGCATTAATTATCCAGAGACATTTAAAATACACTGACTGACTGTTGTAGCTGTGGTGGGATGTTCCCACTGACTAGTTTATCAGTTTACAGCCTATGAATTGTATTACACTTGCAATAACTTACCAGTCAGTTTGGCCCTCACGTCTAATAAATGTGAGGACTCTGAGTTTTATCAATGTTTTAGTGAAGCACCATATGCAGGGCTCAAAATGAAGCACCAGCAAAAATATAGGAGTACCCACAAAAAATTAAAAGGGTTAGTTCACCCAAAAATGAAAATTCTGTCATTAATTACTCACCCTCATGTCGTTCCACACCCGTAATACCTTCATTCATCTTTGGAACACAAATTAAGATATTTTTGATGAAATCCGAGAGCTGTCTGACTCCTCTATAGACAGCAATATAACCACCACTTTCAAGGTTCAGAAAGAGACTAAAGACATTCTTAAAATAATCCATGTGACTGCAGTGGTTCAACCTTAATTTTATGAAGCGACAAGAATACTTTTTGTGCGCAAAAACAAAATAAAGATAACGACTTTATTGAACAATATCTTCTATCTGTGTCATTCTCCTGCGCTGTTTACGTTTACTGCTTCCAGATTCTACGTCAGAACGTGGGCTCAGTATTGGACGCTGTTCACGTGAGCAGCACAACGCATACTTTTGATGCTGAAGCAGGAGCAGGCCAATAATGAGTCTCGTTCTGACGTAGAACCTGGAAACGCTAAACGAATTTCATAAAATTAAGGTTGAACCACTGCAGTCACATGGACTATTTTAATGATGTCTTTAGTAGCTTTCTGGACTTTGAAAGTGGTGGTAAACTGCTGTCTATGGAGGAGTTGGACAACTCTCTGATTTCATCAAAAATATCTTAAAAACATCCGAAGATGAACGAAGGTCTTACGGGTGTGGAACGAGATGAGGGTGAGTAATTAATGACAGAATTTTCATTTTTGGGTGAACTAACCCTTTAAGGAGCACCACAACTAGATGCACCAATCATGATTTTTAATTTTTTTTACAAGCAAATTGGCCATTTCCGATACCGGTAGACAATTTTTTTTTTTTTTTTTTTTAAGCAAATTTATTTGATTATTTGCTCTGTAACAGGCCAACCTGTCAAAAAAAATAAATAAATAAATAAATAAACAATATATATATATATATATTTTTTTTTTTAAATTAACATCTGTAGCCATTCGAAATTGAAGGCAACCACTGCATTTTAATCACGATCCAAACAAACATGCATGAGCAGTTGTTTTTTATTTAAGTTATAGATTCCATAATTTCAAGACTTAGAGCAAATGCAGAGTAGTCTGACTTTAGCTTTGTAAAAATTATGCTACATAAGACACCTGCACAAAACAAAAACAGATGGACTGAATGAAAATGCAATTCACTCTCTGACAACAGGTGGCGCTTATGGAAAAAAAAGCACTACAGTGTTTCTTTGATTACCTCTGTAAACAAAGCAGCTGCACTCATAAACAGTACTTCATATGGAGGTAAGAGGAAATGAAAATGCCATCAAAACTATTCTGAAGACAGTCAGTTCCCTTCAGAGATACATTCATATAAACCCCCACCCCAATTCAATAATTATATTTTTCTTTTTTAATATTTTTTTCTATATTTCGAGCATCGTAAACAGTGAGCTTGCTATGCCTGGTATTTTCTCTGCTGCGCTTCTGCGCTCTCCTCTTTGCATTAGTATTCAGCGTGTCCCGTCTTATTATTCGTAATATTTTTACACAAATGACATTTTTTTACGAAAATGATTGCAATGCAGTTTGTGTGCAAGTCCGGAATAGAGATCAGCCAAAATGAAACTTAAAAACCAGCCGGTTGCTGATCGTGTGTCTGATCAGCCGATCCATCACTAGAAAAAAGTTTGGACCACAACAATAATTTGCACAAATGCTCCAAAATAAATTTTGAGGTTGCACAGATTCAATTTCGGGAGCATATGTGACCAAAATTGTTGCAGTTTCCTTCATATGTAATTAAAACACTTTTATGAGAACAGTCTTCATATCATGTCATCTTGTGAGCATTTAGTGATGGCAAAGGTAATATATCAAACAACCCTCAAAACTAACACACTGACATGCTTTAGTTGCTATGTGGGAAATTCCCGCTAACTAGTTTCTCAGTTTACAGTCTCTAAATTGTATTACACTTGCAATAACTTACTGGAGCCAGTTTGGGCCTCACACTGGAGGCATTTTATTTTCAAAGAGCATCTGAGAACTGAGTTGAACTTGCCTTTTACTGCCTGTTGTGTGTGACTATCAGTGGTCCATTCGGAGAGAGTGTGTGCAATTCCCGTGTGTTGACTCCTTGTTCCTGTTTTGGTTTGTCAGAGCATCTGTTGTTCATGTCACTCCCCTAGTCTGAGATTTGAGCATAACCCTGGCCTCTCTTTCTCTCTCATTCTCTTTGATTAAAGGTAGGATGGTAGCGGTGGCCTGTGTGCTTTTTAGAGCATTAAATCCAGCCTCTGCAGATTTGCACGCCTGTCGTTCAACCCTGTCAGGTGAATGCCAGAGAGACCGAGAGAGGTACCAGGGTCCACGGAGCTACATGGATAAACCATTTGTATCTGTTCAGTGCTGTGAACAGCGATCAGACAATGTACTCCCAGATCTCATGGGATGCGGTTAGCTGCGTGTGCTGTATTTGAGGCGTGAGTGATGTGTGGGGTGGACAGGCAGTGCCCGCAGGAGAGGACCATGGGGCAGGGTGCCACAGGGAACCACCCACACCATGTCTTCTTCCCCATAGTTGCCCTCCAGCATTCTCTATGCAACTCCTTTCCTTCAGGTTAGCCACAAAGCTCAGAAGCTCCGGTTCCCTTAGAAAATTGAGACTCGTGCTTAGGACTGGCTGGTCTAGCCTGAAAAATAAGCTTTTTTTGAGCACTATTTGAGCATAAGAAGCATTTATGTGACAGTTTGTGCTTACACATTTTGTTGCTGATATGAAATATGTTATTTAATTTCAGGATTCCCCCATTCAAATAGATGGGACTTGGTCTTGGATGCCTGAAATAGCTGCCCGGAGGCATAATAAATATGGCCGCTGAGTGAACAGACTTTCCTTGAAAGGGACTTTGGCCAAACTTAAACAACAAGCCCAAAAATGTTTATAATACGTGGACATGGCAACACTGTCAAGCAGCCTTTCCAAACATAAGCAAAGCACGACGCGTCTGTCGACTGTGCTTCAGTTAAAATCGCTGAACATAACGAGTCTTTTGTTGCTGCAGTATGTGTTTGGTCAGAATAGCGGGTACCAAACAGACAAACCTGAAACTTTACAGTGTAAATGACCTAGAAATATGTAATTGTGGTAATGTACCTGCATTTCATGCATCCCAAATATGCGTTCTGTTTAAACACCATCAGATGCAGGCAGTGCTGTCCACCAGGAGGGGACACTCTTTACTCTGTGCTAATCCTGATAGCTATTTCTAAGATGAAATGTATTTATTACTTTTACAGAAAAATGTACATTTACCTTTGTACATATACCACACATCCTTTAACAGCAATTCATACCTTAAGACATGAGAAACTAATCATCATAAATCACTCCCTGCCTTTTTAGTCAGTTCAATATCCTGTTGAACAGGACGCAAGTGTTAAAGTAGGATCTGCTAGATTAGAACCAAACAAAAGCAGGTGTTAGCACAAAACAATGTTAGCACGAGTAATTTAATTCTTTTGTAAACCTGTTTAGACAAGGTTTTAGCTCTTTTTAGCTCGAAAAATTGATGTTTGTCGAAAATGATTCGCGTTATGATTCTCAAATGATTGTAGTGCTAGTTTAATTTAAGATAATTATGTTGGGTTGGGTGTGGGTTTGTAGAGTTAAATCTGCACATAGACTAATTCAGATGTCTGTTTTAACATATATGAAACAATCTCTCAAAATGGCTGGAATGAATCCACTTTGAACTCGGGACAAAACAGTTGTATGTAAATGCGACATCGTTAGCGAGGTCACAGGTGGCGGCAATAATTCTGTCACTATGATTCTCTTCTCGTTTCAGCACCTCCAAACCACTTCAGTGGAGAGAAATTTGGCACGCAGCTTGGACTTTTATTAAACAACAAAAAGGGGAGGGAGCGTGGTGTTGTAACCTGTTCGTTTTTAATTAAGTGAACCATCCTCATCAAAGGCTCACCAGGTGTTTTGGGTTTATTCAGTAATGAAGTTTTGAATAAGTGTCAGAGCAGCAAATAATACCGTGGGAGAGGACACGAAATCTTCACATGCCTTGAAATAGCAAACTGGTTGAGGATTGAAGGAATCGGAAACTTGTTTTTGACAGACAGCGTATTGTATTCCATGTGTTTGTTTTTCAGTGAAACCGTGTTTTGTAGTGTGTATAATGGCAGGCAGCCAAAGCCTGGCTAAAGAGCTCAATTAAATGTAAGACACTAAGCACACGAACATCACTCATGACGTAAAATGGCTAACGCTACAGATATGACTCACTCCCTGTGCAAGATGCTACGACAAACAGATGCTCTGAACATATCAGATATAGATTCTTGGAAGGGGAAACGATTTGGCACCAGGTTAAATAAAACATTTTGTTGGTTGAGGTTAACTGATCTGGTAAATGGTAAATTTGTCCTTTAACCTTTATGGAAGCACTGATTGATGCTAACAGCGGAGGAACTGTTACTTTGGAAGGCGTTTATCAGCTATGGGAAGCAAAAACTCTCTGAATTTTCCTTGAAATAGCTGTATAAAAGGCAAGAACCATGCCGACACACACACAATACACACACATACTGTGTTCTTATTCACCATGGGCAAAAATACTCTCTCCCCATCAAATATTCATTCAGGCAAGCTGCTGAATGATTTTCTGTCTGTTCTAGCCATGTGCGGTGACTGGCTGGAGGTGGATGGAGCGAGTCAGGAGTCATTAGGCCTGAAGAGGTCCTCAGATTTACAGGAAGGAGGGGGAATGGATGGTGACATGTTGATGTTACTCAGTATGTTGGGAGTCCCTGGAGAGACTGACCCCCTCTCTTTTATATGTCTCTGTTCCTCTTCGTCCTCCTCTCTAGCCAGTTTTTGCCCCTTCATTCCATTTTCTCATTCACACACAGCCTTTAGACTTCAGAGCGACACATGATAACTTTCTGTACTTGGTGTCAGTCGTTTCGTTCCAGGAGAGCAGAGGCTAAACAGTTGTGAAGAATGTAATCTCTCAGATTGACTGGGCTGTCTGGCTCATGCTTGTTTGTTCTCAGACACTGGCCTCGGGCCAGCTGAGGGTCTGTGAGTCTGAAAACTGAGCCCCTTTAGCGATCCACCCTGCTGTTTCCAGATCAGCAGTTAACCCCTTAAGCCGGTCATCTCACCGTCCCCCGTAGCTGAGCTCTGTGGGTGAACACAGCCATCCACCGAGGTTCAGAGAGATTACAGTGTGGTTTATGCAGCTTTAATGGGAATCGCATGAAGCAGAGGAAACAATTACTGCTGCTAAACACAGCGATGCTGAATTATACTTGCAAAAATGTAAAGGTCACATCATGAGGAATCAAATATTGCTTGATCTTTTGAGATAAAAGAGTTCAGTGTACTATGAAAATTTTCATAACTTAAACTTTGTCCTGAGTCCAAAAAGAATTAAGAAACCGCCATCGGAACAAAAGATTATATTGGGGGAACCCATGCTGTTTCTTTGAGGAAAAAAAATAAATAAATAATAATAATAATTTATTACCCTGACATAATGTTCACATTTACCGCTGTTCTGCAATTTTCACATTCGAAATTCAGTCATTTCAATAGGAATCCAAGCAATCTGGAATTTTAAGTGAGGACAAAAAGATTTCCCTGCAGATTTTGCAACAGGTTTAATTTAGTCACATGAATTCACCAAGTTAACCAACAGAACATTGCTTGGTTTAAACATTTCTGACTTCTGAGCTGTGCCCCATACATCACTGCACTATTGACTGTATACAATGGACCTGTTTTTGCTAATGTGACCACACATTGTTATTTCTATGTAAACATGCACTAGATGGACCAATGCGCTTGTGTCCCACACCTTTTCAGCTTCTTGCGTATGGCACAGTGCTCAAAAACCGCAGCACTCAAGAAACGTGTCTCTAGACTTTGCTTTTTTTATTCAACTGCTATGTGCCTTGTTTTTAAATGCAAAAAATGTGTTCTTTAAAATGGAACTGAATGATATCTCACTTATCTTAATACACCCACTGACAGAGTTTTACTGACATACTGTTTTTGCTTGCATTATTAAAAAAAAACAAAAACATATATTTATTAAACTTGAATCACTGGTTCATAAGAACATGCTTGCAATTTTGTAGGTGTGAGATTTTGACGTTTTTAACAATTAATATTTTAATTGATTTATTTGATTGTGTATATGTTTTTCAACCCCTGCTCACAAACATACATAAACACTATTTATATATAAAAGTTTTGAAGGTAAAGCAGCATAAAGTGGCACATTTAATTCTCAGTGTCAGAGAGAGGGTGAAAATGGTCATTAAAAACAGTTATGGTGATCATTTTATAAGTGGACCTCTAGTGGAAAAAGATAAAAAATAAAACAGTTTTATGACCTCTTTAAATGATTATGAACATGAGTTTTGTCTGTATATTCTTTGTATTTGTCCCGATTTGCTACTGTTGTATTGCATTACAATAATTTTACTGGAAACTGAGACAAATCTCACATGTTTATCCTGCTTTTGTGCTCTATAGAAACTTTTGTTTGAACTGGAACATTTCCATTGTCCTCTTTAAGAACCTTCTCCAGTTCAATTGTTCATGTGCTCTTTAGTCTCAATGTCTATGTTAGTCCTTAAGGTATGAGGCCACTGCAAAAACATAAAAGCTTTTATAAACCCTCATTGTGGCTTTTTGTTTGCGTGTTGACGCTAGTAAAGCTCAGTCGGTGTAGACAAAGGGCTGGGTACATTACACAGCAAATTACTTAACTAATATCAATGGATGGGAAATATCCATTCTATTTGCAACAAAGATAACTTGTTTGATTCTGTCAAGCATGTGTTTACCTATCACTTTAACTATGGTGCTTCATTACCGTTAACACACACACACACACACACACATACATCACCTCCTCCTTATAGCTAGCACACATCCTTTTTTTTAAACGAACACACATGCATGCATACAGAAAATTTGTCATTGAATTTGCTCTCATAATATTTCCTTCCCTTTTTCCCTCTCTTACACACATACTAGCTATGTTCCCATCACCCTGTTTTTATGCGCATTTTGAGGTATCGCATCAGAAACGAGAAAAAAATAAATCACAAAAAAGTTTTTACGCTCTCTTGAGGTTGTTTTTAACTTGTGCGAAAAAGAGCTAATGCGAGATAGAAATGCATTTGCCAGAAAAATTCTGACGTAGCGAACGTTAAACCCACGTGACTAATCTGCTGTTTCCGCTGATGGTGTTGTAACAGACTTGATTTTGTTATGATGCTATTTTCTGGGGCTCATTGTATATGTGCGCATGCAATGCATTTTCCCCTCGGGTCTTGCCATAGATAGGCAAGGGTCATGCGCACTTTTGTACTGGTTTGTACCCCCGAGGGTTTTTCGGGGTTGTCCTCTTACATGTGTGTGGCGCTTAATAAAGTCGAGAAGAGTTCAGACGGCTCTCGTTTATTGTTTTCTTATTTATAAGTGTTTAGGCGAACCCTTCTCAAACGCTCGGTCATAGTGTTTTATTTACTGTTGGTTACTAGGTTACCAATACCACCATCATCCGCTCAAACAACTTGATGGAAACGCACTGAATTCACATTTGTTTTTTTTTTCCTTTTTTTGTGAACTTTGAAAAGATTCACTTCACTTTTGAATGGAATGGAAACCCAGCTACTGTGCAAACACAAATCCTCCACCTACCCATGTCTGTGATTCTGCTATACCTGCTTGTTGCAGTGCCCCAGGGGCCTGCACGGCCTGACCTCTCCCTTAAACAAATTGGTGCTGGTTCACAGGCTTTTAAATGCCACACTGTTTTAATTACACTGTTTACTTAATAGGCTTCAAAAACGCTATTCACACAGCAGGAGGAGCAGGTGATTCAGGACTTCAAATATCTGGTGGATGTTATCTCATATCTCTTTAATTTGATCTTCTGATTTTTTTAGTTTCACTCTAATTAATCTGTAGATTATTCACTGCATGAATGCTACTCATATTTGAATGAATTCCTTTACTTTTGTGTCACTTTGTAATGTTGTCAGTTTTACTGGGTAGAAGGTGCTATTTCACAGCTGTCGTTCGTGAGAATATGACAGTTGGCACCTGCGGCTCTCTTTGTAACCATTTCTTAGTAACTGAGACCAGCCTGTCCTGTCCTCTGTATTTGCGGAAGCAAAATATTAGTGGTATGTGTCAGGCAAACAATTTGTGTCTAATTTGTGTTAGAGCATGGTTCTTTTTGTTTATAATTAGATGACATAAATTAATTTGTGTTGTTTGAATACATGGCTGGTGTCATTTCCCAAAATAAGAATTTCTACCTCCACTGTAATCATCTAATTATCCAATCCATTCATTTTACATCATCCATTGTTATTGTATTCACCTGTTTTATTTGGTGTATATTGCCTACGTTGTTAAAACTCATTAGGATGTTTTTCATCATTCAGTGCATTTACATGTACTCTCATAATGGGAATGGGATTTTAGCAATATTGCGATTGAACTTTACCTCATGTAAACACAATGCTTCGATTAAAGTAATGCGATTAAGCTCATAATCGTATAAAGCATAATTGCATTAAACTAGGTGGTGTATGCCGATTTTAATCGCAATATGCAGGCATGTGAACACCTTAATCGTATTTTTCCCGCTCTGACCAAAGTGCGCATGTGCTCGGAGATACACAGATGGCGTTTGTTCTCTTCACCAAATCCAGACGCGCAAAGAATGCGATGGAAGTGCAGGCAAACCCGGCATTGCGATGTTCATCACGCCGCCAAATAATATAAAGTACTTCCATAAAAATGTATTTTGAATTTGATGTAAATAGATTAAAACAATGGCAGGTAACATGCATACTGTATGCCTTAGTATGCCTATCTTAGTGTGGTATAACCATAATTATTAGCGAATAATCAGAGTAATAAAAATTGCATGTAAACTGGAGTGAAGAATTTTGCTCATCTTACTGCGATAAAGACCTTACTCTGATTAGAGATGGACCTCACTACCCGTCTCCACCCCCTGGATCTTGTGTGTTCTGCGGTGAGGGGCTACTGTTCATTTGAGTAAGATTTTCTAAATGCATCGTGTATCATAAACTAACAATGACAACAATTTTTACAGCATTTATTATTTTCAGTTGATGTTAATTTATAAATATACTATTGTTCATTGTTAATTCATTTTCATTCACAATACACCACTGTTAAAAAAGTTTGGGGTCAGTAAAAATGTTTAATTTCTCACAAAAGCTGCATTTATTTTAACAAAAATACAGTAAAACAGTAATGTTGTGAAATATTATTACAATTTAAAATAACTTTCATTTTAATATATTGTAGAGTGTAATTTATTTCTGTGTTGGTAAAGCTGAATTTTCAGCATCATTACTCCAGTCTTCAGTGTCACATGATCCTTCAGAAGTCATTCTGATATGAAGATTTGCTGCTCAAGAAACATTTATGATTATTATCACAGTTGAAAACATTAAGTGCTGCTTAATGTTTTTGTAAAAACTGTGGGACATTTTTTTTCATGATTTATTTGAAGAATAAAAACAGTTATAGTTTTGTAAAACTATAAATTGCTTTACTGTCACTTTTTATCAATGTAATGTGTCCTTGCTACATAAAAGTATTAATTTATTTAAAAAAATTAAAAATCTTTTGACCCCAGACTTTTGAATGGTAGTGCATATTAATGTTAATTTAAACAACTTGAAATTTTAAAAATGTCATATTAACTAATCATTTATCAATTAATAATCGATTAATAAAAATATTTTTATTTTTAGTCCATGATGCTTAGTGCAATAACTTAAACAAATCGAAACTTCTTGTAATGTTGCTAACAGCTGAACAATTTTTACTTCATTTTTAATATGTAATCATTGTACATTTTGTATATGATTATGTATTTTCTTAAATGTAGTATTTTTTAAAAAGTATGCCTTATGAGTCATTCTTATTCTTTCTTTTTCATATCTGTAATTAGTAAAAACTTTTTTTGATAACATAGGACCTATATGTCCTGTCGACTCGTCGGTCATGTGACTGCAGTCAGGTGAGGGTCACTGAATTTGCAGTATATCTGTCAGAACTGGCCTATTTATCATATTTCTTTCAACTCTGTGATGCCATCTGTGATGGTCTAAGCATGTGTTGTGGGACACATAGGCATACAGGTGTATGTTCTTTTATGTATCCACGAGACTGATCGTTTTACTGGTGTATTTGTCAGTTTTCACGGCAGTGATGTGGCAGACATTTAACATGTTAAACGCAGTGTTAGTGTTCCCAGCCTCGCTGTTATCCACTTCCTGATCACTCAAAGATTTATTGGCCCTCAAACACTCCCCTGTGAAAAACTGCAAACATTCAGAACCTCATAACCTCCTTTCCCTCAGGCACTTTACTCTCTCTCACACACACACATGCACATATATAGCCCTTTCCTTCTCCTAACCTCTCCATATTTCATTCCGACATGTAAATAAACACCATCAGAGTGAAAAACCCCTAGTGTCTTTTTAAACCTACTAATTAGTTTTGGCCCAGAATATCACAATGTTGTATGTGGCAGGCTGTCACCTCAGTAGGTTGGACGTGTCAGGGCACGAGTTACTGCAACACTGTGTGTTTTTGCCTTGATGTTATCCAAAGGGACCCCGGTCCAGGTGGGACAACGTCCAAAGGGACACTGAGACCCATGCCGCTTCATTCAAATGTCATTTAACAGAGCTGACTGACAGACAAACGACTTCAGACCTCACTGTTGCCCTCTTCACACGCTTCTCCTTATTACAACCTATCTTCGTGTGCTGTAAACCGGTGCTAGAGTTGACATCTGGCTGCGTTCTTTCATGAGGCCTGAGGGGGGCGATCGGAGGGGCGTGTGGGATAATTTGTTACGGTGTTAACAGGCTAATAGATGTCCACCTGGTTTTGAGAGTTCAGAGACAGCAGTGGCCTCCTCTGCAATCAGCTTAAGACTTCAGCCCCTTTTTATTACCCCAATTATGAGAGCCGTTTAGAGGCAACCGCTGTGTGTGTGCGTTTTTCATGTCATCTGGTTGGGTTAGGACCCAGACACCCACTCTCACCACATCAAACGAGCCCGTCTGAGTAAAGGTGTGCTGGCGGGGTCTCTCCCTGTTCTCTCTTGCGGTGTCTGTGTGTCCTTTACCAGAGCTTGGGAGAGTTCATTTCATGTGGTCTGCTGGGAGCTGTTGGATTACAGATGCAAAAGACCTCCTGCCTCTGGTGGACTCATTGCCTTCTACCCAAATATAGTTCCACTCATTGTCTCCCAACCCACTTACACACTTTTTTTTTTTTTTCCTTTTTTTCTTTTTCTTTTTTTGGTAACCATTTATTGAGGGAAATGGTAGATCAGATGCTATATATTAGCCTGAGGTTTTTAAAATGATCACATGACAGTCATTCACCCAGACAGTCACCCACTTACATGCACATGTAGATATATTTAGGGCCCGGACACCGATGGTGTGAGGACCCTATTGTAATTGCTCAGTCAATTATTCTTCTTCTCCGAAATGAATTGCATTTTTGAGGGCCTAAACAAGCTCAAAAACTCATTAAACTTTGCACACGCGTCAGAAGTGGTGGAAATTTATGTCTGCTACGGGTTTTAGAATTAGGTGTGGCAAAATGGCTCTATAGCGCCACCTACAAAATTTCAATTAAGCGCCCTTCGTGCTACGATTCACGTACAAGCATGAAATTCGGTAGACATACTGTATGTAACAGCCCAATACTTACAAAAAAGTCCCCAGGTGCAAAATCTGAAAACCCAACAGGAAGTGAGATATTTAGAATTTTCTCTGCAAAATTTTTGCAGTTTTTGCCATTTCCACACATTGTACTTTAACAAACTCCTCCTAGAGATTTTATCAGATCAAGGTCATATTTGGTCAGTCTAATCTAAAGGCCTTTGTGATGTTAAATTGCGAAGATCTTCGCTGAAGGGCGTGTCCGTGGCGGCCTGACAAACTTTGATGTTTCGCCATTAAACAGGAAGTTGTTGTAACTCAGGCATACAATGTCCGATCTGCTCCAAACTTCATGGGGCGGTTTCCCCGACAAAGATTAAGCCTAGTCCTAGAATAAAATGGGCCCTTAAATCAGATTAATAAAAATCTGCTTTCTCTGTCATGGTTTTAAATAGTCCTAGACTTAGTCTAGTCCAGAGTTTAATAAGCTGATTTCCTGGAGGAAGACTAGAGCTACTCCAGGACTAAATTGAGGCTTAAATTAAACCTACAAAGAGGCAGGTTTAACTTCAGATTAAAGTTGTGTTTCAAAGAAGACACATGCATTACTTGGATATATATCAATATCGATATACACTATGTGCGTGTGTGTGTGTGTGTGTGTGTGTATATATGTGTGTGTGTGTGTATATATATAGATGCTGTTCACTTTATTTACATTTATTTTGATTTAACACCATTGTTTCTGGTTCAAATGTGATTGCTTCATGTTAAATTGACTTGAAATGGTTACTAGAACTCACATGATGATTTCATTTTGAAATAACATGTTTCAGTCAAGTAACCCAATCAGACAGGACTTTCACTTCACTTCATGTTTTGCACCGGCTAAATTGGGAGAGTAAATGTTGAAAAAGTGTTATTTTATGCATTTTTTTTTTTTTAGAAAGATGAGAATATGGAGAGACTTTTTACTGTTTAATGTTCTATTATGTAAACGTTTTTGTTATGTTAGTGTTTATGTTAGTGTTGAGCTTGTGCTTGGGTTGAGGACCTGCTAACAAGATTTGCCTTTTTTATATAATAAAGCAACCACTATGATAGTGCTTTGGATCAAACCAGTATCATTTCTAGACTGCATGTGTAAATAGTTATGTTTAGTTTGTTGCTATGTAAAGGACAAAACAAAAGCATTTATAATCATAGGATTATTATATATAGAGAATTCATCTATTTAAATAGAATTCATTACAAACAGATTTCCAGGCATTTCCTTTTTTTCCACAGCTGATGTATTTTGCTTGCTTTAAAAGAAATGTAGTTAAGTAGTTTAGTTTAGTTAAGTTTTTTTTTTTTTTTTTTTTTTTTTTGTAGTCTTGTTCTTCTGCCATTGTTTTCCTTGGATTTTTTTCTTAGTTCCGTGGAATTTTTTTTAAATTAATCTGGTTTATTTTAATTCAGGACTCTATAGTCCAGGTTTTTGTAATCTGTACTTAATCTGTGTTTCAGAAAGCCATTTTTTAAATCATGATTAACTATTCTGGATTAAGGCCTACTCTTGGCTTAATTCAAACCCTGTCCGGGAAACCGCCCCTATATGTTTGATAATATTCCTGGCCTGAAGACATCTACATGGCAATATTCATTTTATAGTCAAAGAGCCACCTGTTGGCAGCAGGAAGTGTGGCACTTTGAAATGACTTTGCCAAAATTCTCCTGTATTTACTCACTTACATGCATGTTGCCCACTGTTCACTGTTTTCCTAAGGCCACCAGGTGGCGGTGAGCCTGGGTGCGAGGGCCGTTTCATCGCTGCTTGCAGCTTTATTACTAATTTTTTTATTTTATTTATTTTTTTATTTTTATTTACTTGCTTGTTTACTCTGAGTTGATATAGTTTTGAATTTTTAATTGAGTTTTTATTTAAATTTTATTTTCAATTTGTCTTTTCTATTTAATGTAGTTTTGGGGTTTTGTTAGTTTTCACTCTTTTTTTATTTTGTTATTATTTTATTTTATTTTATTTTGGTAGTCATAAAATAGTACTTTAGTTTAGTTTTTTCCTGTAAGGTTTGCTTAGGTTTTTTTTTTTTAATTTTAGTTAACAAAAATGTTTTAATTCTAGTTATAGTTCTACACAGATTCACAAATGATCTGAAGATGGGCACTTGTTTTCTGATATAGAAAATCAATGAAACGGAATCATTACTATTCCTAAAACTCATTGATAAATAACGTCCGTCTCCATTCAGTGTATATCAGTTCAGAAACAATAAAAAAGTAACCCCTTTTTTTATAATTTTAAATAGGACTATCTGAAGAATCTGTTGAAGATATCATTGTGCTTGTTCATACTTTTATATTGGAGATGTGATTGCTTGCATGAGCCTTAGAGCCAAATTGTGATTTATGATCAGCTCACTTGTTTTTGCATGACTCGTTTTGATGGTATTTTCTGAACAGGGCCAGTCACTGCCAAAAATCATAAAACTACACACCTGTGTGTCGACACACATACACCCTTCACACCTGTGTGCGTGAAATGAGAACAAAGAAATTTGAAAATCTCAAACCCATATGAGTAACAACATCAGATATCTGTAAAATGTACAGCAGGCACATACAAACTGCAGAATTCGCATAGGCACACCCTGAACAAAAAACGCTTATCACATGTAGATACAGGGTAGCGCACAGGCTAACCTCACAGTAATGTCCTAATCAAACAGCCCATTTGTAGCTGTACGGTTGTAAATGATCTCCTGGTGGGCTAATGCAATTAGCATTGTCTTCTGTGTGTGTACCCAGCATTTTAGCCCTACATCTATCAGCGTAATGGTGGCGGGCAGAAGCTCTGATGTTGTCTAATAAGGGCATTTTACTCCCTTTAAGAGAGGGGGGCAGGTAATGTACGACCTTGGAGGTGAAGTCCAGCGCCGTGCTATAAACCACAGCAATATGTCAAAGAGAGGGAAAGTCCAACTGAAAAGAGGTTTTAATCATTTCATTTATCAGTTCCTTCTTGCTTTTCACTCTCCTCTAGTTTATCTCAGTTGGAGGAGGATACAGAGAGTGAGGGAAATCGATGCGGAGAACATTACAGTAAAATGTATTGATCAGACACAGAGAGAGCCTTGCGCGCTGCCCAGAGATGGCCTAGTGATGCAATGCTTAAAGGAATTTATCCACTGCCTTCTGCATTAACCTTTTATTGACTGCTTGCCTGTCCATAATTAACACTCACTTTAGCTAAAGTGGTTAGTTTCAGCTGGGAGGCCAGGTGTGCGTGTATGCGTTGCATTGTTCACAGACTGAGTCGAAGTTCAAGTGCGCTGAATGTGTCGGGTGGGAGTATGTGAGCCACCCCCCAGAAGAACAGAGGTGATAGATCTCCTTCTCTCCACATTAGCTCGCTATTCCAGCAGGCCTGGCTGTAGGGTTATAGGGTTTCAGAGCAAATTGAAATGAGTGATTGTAACGTCGATCTCTCCTGAGCGCGGGTCAGATGGGAGAGGTAGACTGCATCTCGCAGAGGTTAATCTGTATGGATGGTTGGCATACACTTCCAAATATACTTCCAATAGTCCACACACACAGACACACGCACACACACACTTCAACCACTGCTGCAGATGGAAATGCAACATGGAGTTTCTTCAACCTAAATGATTCAGTGATTTAACATTAGACAGTAAAAATGTGTATATTTTGGGAGGTTGCTTAATATCTGAATGAATTTGTTTTTACCACAGATAATGCTGTATCATCTTGAAGGGAAAATTCCATTCTGATGTACTCACTATCTTGTTTTTTTTTAAACTCTTATGACTTTATTTATTTTCTGTGGAACACAAAAGGAAGTGTTTTTCTGAATGTCCAAGCTGCTTTTTTCCATACAATGAAAGTGAATGGTGACCATGGCTGTCAAGTAAGATATTTTGGGAGTAATTAGTAAAATCTCTTCTTCATGCGAAACTGTTATATGACACCATAATATAGTGCAAAAGTCATATGAACTACTTTTATGATTATTTTCTGCTGCTTGTTTGTTCTTTTTGAAGCTTGACAGTTCCTGGTCACCTTTCACTTTCATTGTATGGAAAAGAGATCATACTAATATTCCTTTAGAAATCATTCTAATATGCTGATTTGGTGCTCAAGAAACATTTCTTATCACAGTTGAAAACAGCTGTTCTGCTTAATATTTTTTATGGAACCCGTCACACATTTTTTGCTTTTGATGAATAGAAAGTTCATAAGAACAGCATTTATTTTAAATATAATTTGATTTGTAACATTATGATTGTCTTTACTGTCACTTTTGATCAATTTAACGTGTCCTTTCTAAATAAGTATTCATTTCTTTAAAAAAATAAATAAATAAAAATGTTTACTGCCCCCATACTTTTGAATGGTAGTGTTCATTTTTACAGCCTTTAAAAATATGATCAATTAATGCTGTAAAAGTTTTGTTAGTATAACAGCTTGGACATTCTGCTGAACTTCTCAGTTTGTGTTTCACCTGTTGTTTACAAGTTAGGAACAAAATAAGAGTAAATAAATGATCCCAAAATGTTAATTTTTGTGCAAACTATCCCTTGAGGTGTGTATGTTTGTGTGAATCTTTATGGCTAGCATTCATTCATGTGCTTGCGGTCTCTTTCACCACAGTCTATTTACTTCAGTTACCTCTTCTCTGTCTCTTCCAATAATCCAGTAAATGATGAGAGAGTTTAAACACACACGCATGCGTGTATAGAACGAGCTTTCATATTATTTATGAACTGATGTGCTACATTAGGGTACTTAGCGCATGTTAACGGATGTTATTGTCAAGCCCTGATGCAGTATGAGGATGATGTATGGAAGCGCTATATGCTAATTCCACCCTCGGCATGTAATGCAGCCTCTCATGTGGCTGGTGCAGTTGGAGAGACAGCACTTAACAGGAGAGCCACTCCACCATTAAGTGGCCCTTACAAAATATATAACCACAAATAGTGTCAGAGAGGGGCTGTCCTCTGACCACTGAACAGCAGAGACTCATCCATAACATTGGCCTCCTCTGGGCACCGCTGCAGTCGTTCAGTGGAAGACCATGAGTGTTTGTTATAGGTTTTGATTGCTTGAGACAAGTGTTTGTGGCAGAACTTTGTGTATTTGTGAGGATAGTGATTATTCCTGTATTAAAGGTGAAGTGTGTCAGTCCCACGCAACTAATGGTGCTAAATTGAATTGCATTTATATAAATAAAAAAATAATAAAAAAAATATATATATATATATATATATGTGTGTGTGTGTGTGTGTGTGTGTGTGTGTGTGTATACATTTTCTGAAGCAATTTTGAGTGATGCTTTCCCATACAAGCTTCTCCGCCACAATGCAGGTTGTTGTGGGTGGTTGCCAAGGTGTTGCTATATAGTTTCTAGGTTGTTCTGGGTGGTTGCTAGGTGGCTGCTTACTGGCTCAATCCAAAAAATCCACCCACACCAAATCTCTATGATTTTCTGTTTCCTAAATATGACTCATCATTTTCTCAGTAATTTTAAAATGAAAAATTACACTGTTTTTTTAAGTTTGTGAAAGTCTCTTATGCTCACCAAGGCTGCATTTATTTGATCAAAAATACAGTAAAACAGTACTATTTTGAAATATCATTACAGTGTAATAGTTTAATATTTTATTTTCTATTATAATATATTTTAAAATATAAATAATTTATTCCTGGGACAGCAAAGCTGAATTTTCAAAGCATTCTAATATGCAGATTTGCGGGGTCAAAAACTTTTCTTATGCATTAAAACATACCTAATGCATTAATGTTGCCAACACCCATACACACACACACACACACACACAGTTTTGTCATATTAATGAGAAGCTGTACTGTCATATTCTACTGAAAACCACACTGTATATTAATTAAGTGACAAAATGACATGCTGTAACATCAGAGTTACTTTGGAATTAAAGCCACAGGCTTCACCTGCCCAGGTGTAAATGATTGAGATATGAATCAGCACTGGCCAGGTGCATTTAGAAGGTGATTTACACTGCTTACACTTGTAGGATTGCAGAAGTGCATTCCTAAGGCTTCATTCAAAGGAAGAGCAAGGGGATGATGCCATACCACACACATACACACACACACACTCACTCACTCACAAAAGCTATGCAGTCCTTTCCTTTTTCATAAACGTGTCATTAGGGCAGGTTATTGTGTGTCGTAAAGAAATGAGGAAATGAGTGTGCGGACTGCCCCTAGACAAACACACACTTCTTTGTGTGTTTAGGGTGAAATTAACTATTCACACATTCCCTGGAAAAAACACACAGTAGCCTTCAGTGTATATACACTACAGTTAAATAGTTTGTGGTCAGTAATATTGTTTTAAAGTTTATTAGAGAAGTCTTTTATTATTTTTATTATTACAATTTAAAATAACTGCTTTCTGTTTCAATATATTTAAAAAAAAAAAAAAAAAAAAAATTGTAATGGCAAAGCCGACTTCATTGTCACTAATTTCAGAAATCTTGATTTCATGTGTTTCAGTAATTTATTTGCGTTAAATTATTTTAACACATTAAGGATTTTGAATTAATATGTTAACGTTGAAAGCCCTTATTTATTTATTTATCAAATTATCGAATTTTTATTTCCTTTTCTGTCCCAATAGATGCCAATCCAGCCTGGCACAGACCTTGCCCCCTGAGGAAGCACCTGTCGACCGACCCTATTGGAGTAATGACGATCCCGACATGCCCCTTCCCTTTGATCTGTCTGACATCATCAACCGCGTTGAGTCACTTCTCTGGAGGTAAAGTAGAATTACTGTTTTTGATGACGTTGTATGTTTTCATTACCACTTTACAATAAGGTTCATTTGTTAACATTAGTTAAAGCTGCTGTCTGTAACCTTTTTTGTTTGTTTGTTTTTTTTGTTGTTTTGTTTAATTATCCAAAATCAATTATTGAGCAAGTACATAACCAATCAGTGTTCAAAACTATCTCCTTAACTCGGCTCGATTCACAACGGTAAGCTTGTAACAGTGTTTTATAATCTGACTGGTACTGGTAGGATTTCACGGGAAATACGAGTTTGCTAACATTTGTCTTCGCGTCATTACGTCACGTCTGTAAACAGAAAGCAGGAGTCATTTGTAGCCGCATTTGTAGCCTTTTACAGCAGCTGGAATGTATTTAAACTTGAGATGGTCGCTTGTAATCCAGAAAGTTCAAAATGACAATCACCATCGACAACTGTGGTAAAAAGTTAAAAGACTTTGGTCTGCGGAGAGCCTACAGTAAAAAAGGGAAAACGACCAGGCCCATGCGAAAACAAGAATAAATGTCAGCAGGGCTTTTGAAAGGTGGCGTGACCTAAAAATGTGACCTTACCTGTTCTGCTGGACAGGTAAGACATTTCAGTGATTCACTGGGTAATAAGGTAATAGTAGAACACGTTTTCGCTTAATCCATATAGTTATGGATAACAATAATAATACACACTACGTAGTCATGCAATGTTGATGTTTTTAACATTAACAATTAGAGAACAAAGTATAACAATAATAATTTGCACCACTGGTTGCACGATTTAGGCCCCGTCCACACAGAGACGCGTTTAGGTGTATATGCACAAATTCTGTATCGGATAGGCGTTTCGTCCAGACGAATCCGGCATTTTCAGAAGGTGAATCCGATATTTTTTTAAATCGAGTCCTAGAGTAGATAAATCTAAAACGACGCCTTTGCATTTCCATGTGTACAGCCTATCCGTATATTTTGTGAAACGATGATGTCATCACCAAACCGTGTCGACCCTAGTCAGACACCGCTAACAGCACAAAACAGCAACAACAGCAGACTCTAGATGCTTGTGTTCGTGCTGCAGAAGCTACTGAGCCAAAATAAAGCGTTATTTCTAAGCTTTACTAAAGTTTGTATACAGCCTGCAAGGTTTGTGCGCATGCTCCAAGTCTTATTCTCTGTTTTATGTATATCTCTGTGGCAGAATTACAGCGCCACATATTGATCTGGCATGTATACTACATTGTTTTGAGCCGTTTTCAGCCGTTTTGTGTGTACGCAGATATTTCTTGAGACGAGGAAAAAAAAAAGATTGGATAGGGAAAGATCTGGCTTTATTGTAAAACTTTTTTTAGTTGGTCAGACACATAGCTGCACCTCAAAACATTAGATTCTTCCATGCTGAGGAGCCGTGCCGATGCACAACCCACATAAATATGATAATTCCACAAATAACTGCAATTGCAGGTTTCAAACAGAGATGGCGACAAAGAGGCAAAACTTACGGACTGCAGCTTTAATGTATTAACTAACATGAACTAACCATGAGCAATAGATTTGTTACTGTATTTGTTAATCTTTGTTCATGTTAGTTCACAGTGCATTAACTAATGTTAAGAAATACTATTGATTTTAATAATGTATTAGTAAATGCTGAAAATAACATTAACCAGATTAATCAATGCTGTAGAAGTGCAGTTCATTATTAGTTCATGTTAACTAAAAGTAGTTAACTAATGTTAACTAATGAACCTTATTGTAAAGTGTCACCATGTTTTCTTTTATGTAGAGATTATCAAAATAATCTAAAGCGGCCTTAAGGATTGTTTGCCATTTATGAAGATCAGATCTGATCTGACGACGTTCAATCTGTGAATATTGTGAATGAAAAGTGTTTCATAGATTGAGACAATAAAGCATAAATAATGAAAATGTGACTTACTTTCACTTTTTCTTTCTTCCTAGGATGTAAGATGTTAGTAAAAGAGGGAGATAAATGGAGAGAAAGAATGTTATGGGTGGATGTTAAGAGATAGAGGCCATGATGGAGATCACAGGTGACAAAAACAGTACAACACACACCTGTTCAGTTTCTCCTTTCTGGCCCACCTTTGCCTGAAGACCAACATTCACCTTCACACACCCCACTTTAAGGTCCATTGGGATGGACAGACGGATATAAGGATGGATAACCGGGGTGGATACAGGGTGACATCTGGATGGGACATTTTATTTCCTATTTCCATCAGTATCGTTTACTTTATCACTTTAACAGAGTCTGTAGTGTTACAATGACCCTTCATAGACTCATATCAGTAGTAGCATACAATACCTATCCATAAATATACGTATATATAAATATATATTCATAAATGTATGTATGTTTTACTTCATTTCTCCATATATCCTCTGAAGCTTTTTTTTTTGGGGACAGGCATTATGTAGATGTATACAGTATACACAGTTCACTTCTCCTCTATGTGTGTGTGTGTGTGTGTGTTTGTCTGTGTGCCATCTTTTGAGAAAGAAAGTCGGTAAAAAAGGATATGACATTGTGGGGGTGTAATGACATCATTAACAGGTGTCATATGCGTGCCGTTGCCTTTCACCTGGCGTATTGTCTAGGGATTTAGTGTGTTTGAATTTGTCCCAAGTGTGTTTGAAAGTTTGCGTGTGCGTCCGTCTGAATGTTCGTAGGGAGAAGGTAAAGTTAATGTTGTTAGACTGACTTTGTTGATGATGTTTGTCTATATAGGTGCATGTAGGTACGTGGCACGCACATGTGTACGCAATCGTGTAGGCGGTTTTATTTCTGTGTGACTGAATATGAATGTGTGTGTGTGTGTGTGTGTTGTGTATACATAAGATGTTTCTTTCCCAAGCCAAGTAGTGTCGATAGGCGGCTTTTACTGAGCTCTCCAAGAGATCTTACACCCCTTGTGTCACGTAATTCTCGCAGCTCATTGGCTCTTAACCTTTCAATAACGCTTGCCTATGTCTGAAATGCTGCCAGTTTCGGGAGGAATGCACTCGAACGTCTTTTAACGAGTGAAGCACTCTGATGTCCTCTAAATGAATGAAGGATGAATGAAAAAGGGATGACTGTTGAAGTCCAGCAGCTTTCTTTTTATTTTTATGCTTTTCTATGTCATCAGTGTTAATGTAGAAGATCCATATTATAGTATTCGATGAAGATGCTTAAATGTGTTTTATACTTCTGAAGTTTTTGAGTTGTCATTGGTTGCCAAATATTGTGTTCTTTCTGAGTAAATGCTGTGAGGTTGGTATATAAATATAAATGTATATATAATCTTTCTTTCATTGTGTTTTTTTTCTGTATTCTTTTCTGGAGTGCCACAAGCCCCACTGCTTTTCTGAAAGCGTTGTGTGTGCAAAGCACTAGTTATGATAGAAATAAAATACAATGCTGGTTTATCAATCAGTAGATGGTTATTCGTTCTTTTTTCATGAAATTTTGTTTGTATATTGGTAGCAATTTCTACAATTTTTCATTAAAAGTTATTGAATTATTATTACATTTTTATAGTGCTTAACAGATAAAAGTTATTGAACTCATAGTAAGTTACTCATAAGTATTCAAAGTTACTCATAGTATTCAATATAATAAGCTATGAATATCTCAGCTATTATATAATTTATTAATTGTTAATTAATGGAATTTATATAAAATACTGTAATGGAAGTGTTGCCCATAATAATACAGTGGGATCCAAAAGTCAGAGAGCAGTGAAAATGCCTTTATTTTGTTCAGGTTTAATATTTTTGTTGTTGTTGTTGTTTGATTTATTATTTTTCATTATTTTTTATTATTATTATAAAGGATTTATATATCAGCATTTGAGGGAAAAGTTGAATTTAAAACTGCAAATTTCAGAATGGTTTAGTATTTGGTTTATTGACTTGAAATCCTTTTTTTTTTTTTTATTTATTTATTTTTTTGTACAAATTAGCTCAACTTGGTCAATGCCAAAATAATTATAATTTTATTTAGTGACCTTGAAATACAGAATCTTAAATAATTGTATCTTGTATCTTTCTCATTCTTCATTATTATAGTTTATTCACTATAGTTTAAAACAAATGGTAATAAAATATAACAAGATCTCGTGTGTCAGAAAAAAAAAAAAATCTTAATTATGTCAGATAACACTTAAGCAAAACATTGTCAGGTCAAAGTGTCTGAATAATTTTTGATCCCAAATTTTTATAAATAGTCCACTGTATGTAGAATTTTTGGGTATAATATGTCACAGTTTACTTTATTTTACAATCATTTACTATGTTATATATATAAGAATGTTAAAATTACATTAGCTTCCTGTAACGGGTAAGTTTAGGTATAGTGTTGGCAAGGGCCATAGTATAGTGATTTTTAAGATTTTGTCAAACATTCTTATATATGATTTTTAAGATGTTGTCTTTGTGGGGTCTGGCTAAAGGACCCCGCAATGTCGTAAATTCCTCATCTTACTATCTTAGTGGAGTCATTTGTACCCCACAAAGTAGTATAAACAAGGGTGCGTGTGTGTGTGTGTGTGTGTGTTGCCTGTAGGTGTTGGGGTGTTTCCTCTAGTCTGTAGTGAAGGTGTGATAGATGGCTGAGCCTCAGGTGAGCAGGTGATTGGTGAATGGCCACTCTAAATTTCACTGCAGTCTGTTTTCAGGCATGTGTGCACAGGTATGCATTGTTCTAAGGAAGGTCATCAGTAGATTCTATATGTTACATCACTGTAGGTGAAAGAAAATGACCAGGTGCATGTGAAATTAAGTGTGTGTGTGTGTGTGTATGCACGTGCGTGCGTGCGTGTGTGTGTTTCCTGCAGGCATGTTGATTTTATAAGATTGACAGCTAAGTTAATGATGAATCACATCTCAGAGGTGACATTCAACATACATGATTTGAAGGACAAATGCATTGTAACACATAATATAAAATACACCTGTTATGAAAATAGGTCAATGCACTGAACATTTTTTTTTCTTTCTTCACAGTATAGCTATTGAGTTTGTAATCTTTTGTAATCAAAAGAGAATTTGCATTTTTAAGTCATGTTTCCTTGGAATTTTTCCTATGGGTTTTTAGAGTATCAATTTCGATTTATGATTCAAATCTGTGGTTAACATTACCTTTTTTTCTTTTCTTTTCTTTTCTTTTTTTTTTTTTGTAACTTTCTCTTCTATTGTATAGCTTTATAAGACAAGACTTATGTAGCACATGAATTATATGAACCAATTTTATGGTGTTTCTACTGTCCTTTTTATAGCTTGATAGCCCATGGTCATCGCATGCTTTCATTGAATGGAAAAGGGCAGCATAGATCTCCAGATGAGTTAAAGCTGAGCCGGTAATGACAGAATTGAAATTTTGTGATCTGAGACCAATTTTTTACACTTAATTTTGATTTTAAAAAATCTGATACGTGCAGACAATATCACCGCAAACTTGAGATTGTATGTGTGTGCACTTGTTCTCATGAGTCCATATCTCTACACAGACTGAAGAGTGAGTTATTCAGTGAGACAGCGAGTCCCAAGAGCACCATGTGTGTCCACAAGATGAACACATAATGCAGTTCTCTCAGTTAACCAGCAATGAGTGGACCTGTCAGACCCATGAGCTTACTGCATGATGCTGCCATGACAACACTTCTCGGTGCTGTGTGGGTTAAACGGCCACTCACGCCTGTCATGGCTACCCAAGCAATGGGGACTAACAACCATGTGGCCCCCTGATAGTACTAGCATAGGAGAAGAACAGAGATTGTGCATTTCTGTGATTTCAGTGTGGTTAAAATTGTGCTTTCTTAGTGCTTTTATAAAATGGCAGCAACAGCTGTATTACAAAAGTTGCCAATGTTAAATAGATCACATGTATTAATAATAATCAATTATTCTGTCATGTAATACAGATCATTAACATAACTGTTGGCTGACAGGTAGTGCACATCTGACGTTTTATACATTTTAATTATCAGTATTTTAGTATTTTAGTGTTTTGATAAACATATCTAAAGAAAACACTATAGGACATGATATACTTTTGAGAAAATGGTAATTATTTTAGATCAAATATATAAATATATTAAGAGAATATAAACTACTTTTCAAAAGTTTGGAGTCAGTAAAACATTTTTAAATAAAGTATCTTATGCTCACAAAGGCTGCTTTTAATTTAATCAAAAGTACAGTAACACCAGTAATAGTGTGAAATATTATAACAATTTAAAATATCTGTTTTCTATTTGAATATATTGTAAAATGTAATTTATTCCTGTGATGGCAAAGCTTAATTTTCAGCATCATTACTTCAATCTTCTTTAAATGGTTTTACTGTCACTTTTGGTCAATTTAATGCATTTTTGCTTAATCTATAAAAATAAATAAATAAAATAAAATAAACATTTTGAACAGAAGTGTATCTAAGACTTAAAACACAAAATGTATTAATGAAAAAATCTAAATTGTTAATATGACCAAATATAAATTTTCAGAGAATATATCTTGATGTATTTTTCTTACTACTTTTGGCAATTTGACGTTTTCTTGTTTTAAGCATATAACTAAATTTAATGAGATTTATGCTTAAAGCAATAACTATATACCCATATGGTAAGAGTGATAAACCTACTTCAGAATGTATTCTCTGAAATCACAATCTTATACAGATTATGGTTTATACATACCTTTTAATTTCTGAGCAAATTTAGGGGTGTTTAGATATTTTTACTACAAAACAAAAATACATAAAGATTTTTTTCTTCTTCTTTTTTTTGTCTCTTTTTTGTTTTCAGTGTATACAGTGGGTACGGATTCAGACCCCCTTAAATTTTTAACTCTTTGTTATATTGCAGCCATTTGCTAAAATCAAGTTTTTTCCTCATTAATGTACACACAGCACCCCATATTGACAGAAAAACACAGAATTGTTTACATTTTTGCAGATTTATTAAAAAAGAAAAACTGAAATATCACATGGTCCTTTAGTAGAAGCACCCTTTTGATCTAATACAGCCATGAGTCTTTTTGGGAAAGATGCAACAAGTTTTTCACACCTGGATTTGGGGATCCTCTGCCATTCCTCCTTGCAGATCCTCTCCAGTTCTGTCAGGTTGGATGGTAAACGTTGGTGGACAGCCATTTTTAGGTCTCTCCAGAGATGCTCAATTGGGTTTAAGTCAGGGCTCTGGCTGGGCCATTCAAGAACAGTCACGGAGTTGTTGTGAAGCCACTCCTTCCTTATTTTAGCTGTGTGCTTAGGGTCATTGTCTTGTTGGAAGGTAAACCTTCAGCCCAGTCTGAGGGCCGATGCTCTGCCATAAAGCCCCGACTGGTGGAGGGCTGCAGTGATGGTTGACTTTCTACAACTTTCTCCCATCTCCCGACTGCATCTCTGGAGCTCAGCCACAGTGATCTTTGGGTTCTTCTTTACCTTTCTCACCAAGGCTCTTCTCCCCCAATAGCTCAGTTTGGCCAGACGGCCAGCTCTAGGAAGGGTTCTGGTCGTCCCGAACGTCTTCCATTTAAGGATTATGGAGGCCACTGTGCTCTTAGGAACCTTAAGTGCAGCAGAATTTTTTTTGTAACCATGGCCAGATCTGTGCCTTGCCACAATTCTGTCTCTGAGCTCTTCAGGCAGTTCCTTTGACCTCATAATTTCTCATTTGCTCTGACATGCACTGTGAGCTGTAAGGTCTTATATAGACAGGTGTGTGGCTTTCCTAATCAAGTCCAATCAGTATAATCAAACACAGCTGGACTCAAATGAAGGTATAGAACCATCTCAAGGATGATCAGAAGAAATGGACAGCACCTTAGTTAAATATATGAGTGTCACAGCAAAGGGTCTGAATACTTAGGACCATGTGATATTTCAGTTTTTCTTTTTTAATAAATCTGCAAAAATGTCAACAATTCTGTGTTTTTCTGTCAATATGAGGTGTTGTGTGTACATTAATGAGGAAAAAAAATGAACCTAAATGATTTTAGCAAATGGCTGCAATATAACAAAGAGTGAAAAATTTAAGGGGGTCTGAATACTTTCCGTACCCACTGTATATGTACAATCTGGGTTAAAAACAACCCAAGTTGGGTTAAATATGGACAAACCCAGCGTTTAGGTTATTTTGACCCAGTGGTTGGGTTAAGTGTTTAACCAACCTGCTGGGTAGTTTTATTTAACTCAACTATTGTTTAAAAATGACTATATTGCTTGCTTAAAATGAACCCAAAATAGGTTGGAAATTAAAAATCAGACGCATAATAACTAATAATCAAAAGGTGAACATTTATTAATGTTAATTTATTCATATAATAAATGTTAATTTATTAAACATATCAATAAATGGTCATTTCCAACCTATTTTGGGTTCATTTGAGCAGTATAGTAATTTTTAAACAATAGTTGAGTTAAATGAAACTACCCAGCAGGTTGGGTCAAACATTTAACCCAACCACTGGGTCAAAACAACTCAATTGCTCATTTGTCCATCTTTAACCTAGCTTGGGTTGTTTTTAACCCAGGATTTTTTAGAGTGTAGTTCACGTGGTTTGAGAACAGAGGCTCTTAGTTTGCTCATTACAGGATGCAGGGTTCCAGGGCTCTCAGCAGTGTGTGTGTCTGTGTTTGTGATGGAACGGTTCTGGCTTTTGACTGATGCGCTGATAGTGATGTGAAACTCTTGGAGCACATTTTTGGCACTTGAGTGAAGGGACACTGCTGTGATCTGGCTTAAAGGATTCCAGTGTGTGTGTGTCTGTGCTGTTGACAGTTTCATTCTGCTAAACTCTGCTGTGACCTGACTTCAGAGATGTATTCGCAACGGTCCAGAGAGAGATACTGTGTGTGTGTGTGTGTGTGTGTGTGTGTGTGTGTGTGTCGGTGGCCCTCTGAAGTTCTTCCACTCTGCAATGGCTTTGGTCTCGGGGCCCACTTTAGAAGTGACTGTCATGTCATATGACCCACTTCCTGTCCTGTCCCACAGCACTGGCCACCACTGGCCCTGAAAACCTCAAACACACCAAAGCCACTAGAGTTCCCCAGCCTGAGCACTGCAACCATTTCAAACACACTCATTGTATTTGAGGTGGTTAAAGTTCAAGCAGACTGTCTGTATGATGCGTGCGGCACTGGTGTTTATAAGTGTTTGTTTTATGAAAGGTAGTGGCTTTATTGCATTATCTCACTTTCTCACTCTCTTTCTCTGCTCAGCTCAATCTAGCCTGACATAATAGAGTCATCTGCAACTCATCTAATATGGATGAAAGGCCTTCATAATATCGCTGGCTTGTGAGTGATCATATGCTTCATGATATCCTATTTCAAATCTCTTTCTTTCTTTCTTTCTTTCTCTCTTTCTTTCTCTCTTTCTTTCTTTCTTTCTTAATGCATTTTCTGTACACATGACGGATAAAGCCAGCTATTAGAGGGGAATTAAGATGTTTCGATAGGCCTGCGAGAGGAGATGAAGAAGGAGAGGGTGATATATTCATCAGGTACGATATTCACCTTATCTGCTCCGACCTTGAAGGCTGTATGTGCGTTCGGCCACTTCGCAGTCGTACACACACCTACACACTCTCCTCTCTGCTCCCTGATTGACAGGTGCTGAAATGAGCCCCTGAATAGCTGTGGGCTTCAGTCTCCCAAATAACTCGCCCGTCAAATTACATCCCGCCCTCCTCACTTGCCCGGTCGCCTGGGAGACCTATTTATTTGTCTGTTTATTTGCTTGGTTTAAATATTTGGTGGGGAAAATATTGAATTTTTGTCCCCCGGTCAAAGTGCTCATATTTAGTTAATAACAAGAGGAGAGAAGGTTGTTTGCTCTGAGAGAAGGAGAGGACAGAGGAGAGAAAGGGAAAGGGGAGGGTGATTTGATTGTATATAGGGAAGACGACCTGGCACTGAGACCCTCTGTGAAGACTGGACTATAATCATCTCTCATTTAAGTGTACTAGAGCTATGAAAGGATAAACTTATATTTGTAGTATCATTGTATTAATCTCTAAATTATGTTAGTTATGATGCCCCTTCACTACATGAACATAAATGTATTTAGCTGGTGTTGATCATGTCATACATGTTTAGAATGACATGAGGATTAGTAATTGATGACAGAATTTTTATTTTTGGGTGAACTGCAAGTTTAACAGTGCAAAAGTTGATTAAAAATCAAGTTATTATCAAGTTTTTATCAAGAAATATTTCAGACAAAATTTGGCTGGTTAGTTGAATTTTTCTATTCCAATAGTTCCACACTAATGCAAGTTTTTGGCTTTCAACTAGCAGTATATTATTTATAAGGAGTGTATATTTACACTAAGTGCAAATAGCGTCCCTTGTTGGCAGATGCTATTTACACTAACTCCGCCCACCAATGTCTGGTTGGGACACTCAAGTTTTTAAAAAGACGCGTGGAATTCAATGTCTTCAGTGGTGCAGCCGTAGCGAGTAAGGCTCGCAGACCTGGCTTTTAACGCGATCGACACAGGTTCGAAACCGCCTTTTGCCAAGCTCGCATTTATTTTCAATAAAAGTGAAAATGTTCTAAAAGTGGAAATAAACTGCGAACAAGTGTTTAATAATATTAAAAGTGTTTATTGGGTAGGGTTAGGGGAAGGTGTATGTGTTCTCCCAATAAGGCAGCATCTATTTAATAATTTTAATAAATATAACCATTTACACTTTAATTTAATGTACAAAATACTGAGGTGCATATTGTGTCTGCCAATATAAATTATAGATAGCATCTAATTACTATTTACTCTTATTGCAAAGAACTGATACTTTTACATGGTGTAAATAGAATCTTTCACTATTTTCACCTAGTGTAAATAGCATATCGCTAAGAAAATGCTGCTATTGTCACTTAGTGTAAATAGCATCTATTGGTATTTGCACTTAGTGCAAATAGCCGCTGCCATTGTTTATATACCATGATAGTATTGATTAACATTTTGAATGAACTTTTATTGTTATATTTTCAATTTTCGTTTTCATTTTAGTTTAAGTTTTATTTAGTTACTAATAACAACACTGTTGTTGCAGTGTCCACAACCTCTAGAACGCTACAAATTAGGTTATTTTAATTGATTTACACGATATTTAAATATTGTGTACCTGACAAAAGTACAAACTGAAGAACAAACTTGATTGTTGGCCCGATTGTTGTGTTGGAGGTGGAATCCCCTAAACTTTGTTCTGTCACTGACAGACCTAATGAATAGCGTTGATTAGCACATTTCTCCACTGTTTATTCTCAAACTCCCATCCCTTTTTTTTTTTTTTCTTCTGACAGAAATGGCAAGAGAAGGTGGGAGATGAGAAAGACAGGACAGGCTAAGCCCCTAGCAAGAGAGATCAGTGATTTCATAGCCCCTCATATTACAGAGTTAATGTGTGTGTCATTCAGCCCCTCCCTGCTTATTGATTCCTGTTTAAAGGCAGTGGTTCATCAATACCTCGCCCTGCTCCATCTGTCTCCTTTTACTCATAAATAAAGTGCACAGCATTGACCGATCAACCCTCGTCTGTAAAAGCACACATGCTAATGAAGACAGCCTCACACATAAACACACACAGTCACTCCGTATCGGTTTAAGCATATGTGCTAATCAAGAGTGGCTTGGAGAATACCTGAGGGACTAACACACAAATACACATATGCTCTCACTCCAATCATGGTAATTGCCCAGCAGCTCAGTCGTTGTTTAACGTCCCTCGTTGGTGGAGCGATGGCTGCTCTAGTTTCATCGATTTTGTTCCACTCATTGTTTTTCTTTTGACATCAGCCAACCTCGCGCCTCTCCTCGGTTTTGTGTAGGTCAGCTCTAAAGGTTGTGTTTGGTCATTTGTCAGACAGCAGTAGCCGAAAGCACACAGACGCACACGTTTATCATCTCGATCAATTATAGATCATACACGGCAGCCTGGTTGCTTTGGTCTGACCGCTGCATTTATTCTCAGCGGTGGCTCAATGTTTCAACCCAGTTTACATTGCAATACAAGAGAATGAAAGTGCTAATATTACTGTAAATAGAGGTGATGAATTAGTTTGGTGTGTGTTGTTCTCAAACAGAGTCTTACAGCAGTATATCAATGAGCCTTTATCCAACAAAAATCTGCTTTGCAGTTACCAGTTATCTATCTATCTATCTATCTATCTATCTTATATTTTTTAGCAAATAAACATTAAATAATATTACACTTGTGTCACGCTGTTTGTGATCCATTTTAATCTCTTCACTCTTTGGCAGGTACCTATAGCATTGATTTTAATAGAACTCAAAATCAATGTTTATTACACGAGAGGCTCTAAACATGTAATTCTGGCCCCTGCCAGGATGCTATAACTGAGTCACTGAGAGACTATGGTAGCATAATGAACGCTATTTGCATTGAATCTGATTGGACATTTGGGCTCTCGATCTGTGTTTTTGTCCAGCCTGGAGCCCAACTTCTTTGTGATTGGGTGAGTTCTTAAATGGGTAAACAACCAATAATTCATTAAAAGTAACATGATCGACAATATTTGTCATTTAAAAATTCTGTTGTATATGGAGTGGCCAGAGATAGACATACAGTTAATGGTCTGTTGTGACTCAAAAGACATTTAGTTTGATGTTCTAAAAAGTCACCATAAAATCAAAATGTACAATTTGTATATATTTTTTTTGTAGAATGTTATAGTATTTATAATAAATGAATTATCCGTGCACATTATAATTTTTTTTCATGTGCCCTCATATTCTTTAATCAAAGTAACTTCCCTTCCCTCTTGCAACGACATCTCTTCTTGGGTGACATGTTTTTGAAGAAAAGACTATCGCAACCTCAGTTTCGTGCTGACTTTTTTTTTTTTTTTTTGTAAATTGCAATTTGTAAAAATGTAAAAAGTGTGTTCTGTAAGTTCACTGTTTAGTGAGAGCTTTTAGTTAAAACATTGCAGGCACAAACAGACAAAATTAATCTTAATTAATCTAGTGCATACTGTATTTTGTCATAATAAGTGTTATCTGTGTTTCGCCACTTGTGAAAAGCAATATCCATCACTGCGTCCACTAACTTTGCGCCCTATACAGAGCAGTTATAGAAATAAAATACACACACATGCTCCGTCATTGTACAACAGGGAATTACACTAGTAAATCCGAGTTCTCTGAACTTTTGACTAACTCGCAGAAAGTAGTTTACCCATGTAACGAGGCAGAGAGCCCCTCTGTGGATCCCGGGGTGCAGCGTATGTATGTGTTCAGAGCAGCTCAGTGGTAATTCATCCTTCCTCTCTCCTGCTTCCGGCTCAGTCTGTCCCCCAGCATGCATTGCAGGCGTGACCTCAAAGCTAAATACTACGCCTGCACTTAAAAGAACACACACCGGGGTCCAGGCCTTGAAGTTAGTCAGCATGAAACAACAGGATTATTGTATTACAGTCTGTGTGTGAAAAGAAGAGAGAGACTAAGTTCATTCTGATCTTCCGTTGTCTTTCCGTTAAGCATCAGATGATATCTCCAAATATTGCTTTAGAGCGCACACACATATTTGGAGACCACTGGTGTGTTTACCCCCACATCATTATTGTTGTTTTATTTTTATTTTTTTGTGCGTGTTCTTTTTTTTATTTATTTTTTTTATTGTTGTTGTTGAGAGAGAGAGACTCCTAGAGAAAGACAACTTGGCCAAACTTGCGTCCTCTTTGTTCTTCCCTCTTTTCCTGTGAAGGGTGGCAGTTCTCCCTTTCTTCTCTCCCTCGTTCCTCTCCTCTCTTGCTCTGTCCGGGGAGTCATTATTGCTTTGGTAAATATTTCATAGCCTCCAATACCTCTGCACACAAACACCTGACAACCTTTCACTCTCTCTCTCTCTCTCTCTCTCTCTCTCTCTCTCTCTCTCACTCTCACTCTCACGTACGCACAGATCACAGATCAAAACAGCTCCCTCCTGCAGTTCCATCTTGCATTTACATCTGCAGGTTTAACACACACACACTACACAGACATCGAGGTTTGTGTTTTAAGAAATAAAGGAGATCTTCCTGGAAGTTGTCATCTCTATGGCCAACACTTCTTAGCTTTTCTGCAGCTTGACTGAGAGCTTTTCCCAAACATTACTTTTTGCACAGATGAAAGGAAGAGGTTCAGAGGCTGCTGGTTAGCTCATAAAAAGAATGTGTATGTGAGTGAGTGTGTGTGTGTGTGTGTGTGTGAGTACTAACATCCTTTCTAACCTTGAAAAGGCCTGTAATCCGTCCTTCTCTGCCGTGTCTATGCTATTGCTCACTTTCTTTTGTTTTAGAGGGATGCAAAAGGATAAAGTTGGAGATGAGATACTGTCTCTTTTAAGTATGTCTATAGTGTGAATTTGTGTGTTTGTGTGTGTGCATGAGTGTGGTTACATTGATTTAGCATGGACTAAGGTGCTTCTAGCCTTTCATCTGTACGGATGCACAGGCCTCCCATCAAAAAAGTGACACATTTTTTATACTCTGATGCTGTTATGGATAAAATTGTCTTTACCTGCAGTACAGAGTTGTTATGCAGTGAAGTACATTCTGGTCATTTGAAAAATCACAAAAAACAAAAACCCAGAAAACAATGCAATTCTTTATAAAACATAATAGAAAACGAGAACAACATTTCAGTTGAAAACATAATTTTTTTACATTTTGGTAATCAGTTAATAAAGTTCAGATCATTTTCAATAATATTTCTTTATTCTTGACGTTTCAAAGTTGATTTAACCATGCTTTTATTTTTATATAGTTACCATTTGGAAAGTACAAGTGACTAAAATAAAATAATTTAATTTCTAATCCTTGAAAATCAGCCAATGGATATCTGTATTTTAAATTGCTATTTATGAACATATATGATTATGTGGATTGTCATGCACAGGAACCAGAACAGAGAAAGGCTGTTGCATTTATTTATTTATTTATTTTTTGGCTTCTCCTTCTGTTCAAAAGTATTGTACTGCCAGCAACAGTAGTATGTTTTCTTTCACAGTAACCCAGAGGGAATGTGGCCCCTGAGCTTCTGCCAAATAGACAGAAATTTAAAGTTCCATTTGATTCACCTTTCAGTTCTTTATGGATCTCGTTTTTAAAACTGTCCAGTTAGCAGTCTTAACCTTATTGTGCATTTGCTTTACATAAAATCATTGATAAAACAGAAAGAAATTGTGTACATACATGTTTTTACATTGTACTTATATTTTAAAAATACCTGCATGTAATGTATAATTAAATTTATAATTACACTGTTGACCGTTCCTTTACACGTTAACCCACCCTTAAACCTACCCATGCCACCAAACCTGTCCTTTACCATAACCGTATCCCACCTCAATAGCAGCAAAAGTGTTTTGCAATACAATATGAACACAATAAGTACACTGTACTTATTTTTTGATGTAAGTACATAGTAGTTAAGGCCACCTAATATAAAGTGGATCCAGAAATTGTACTTGAAAATGTTTTAATTGTCCAATCTGACTCCAAATAACTTCTTTTATATTAGAAATCACACAAAAAATAATAATAATAATTTAGAAGACTTTACCCATCAACTTCTAGTGTGCAAAAAGAGAGATGATGGATTTGGGAAAGCTGAGTACCAGTTCTGTTCAGATGAATGCCATGATGAGTTATAAAGAGGAGAAATGAAACAGGAAAAGGAATGGGGTGAGTCTGGCTTAGACTGTCTAATACTGTAATCCACCAAAACTGAGTAGGAAATAGATAAACAAATGAAAAGCGCGAGTCAGATGGATAGACTCTGGTGTTGCAGACTGTGGGTTAACTGCAGGTTAAGGCCTCTGCAGCTACATCTGTCTGTAAACAAGATACTTTATGATTGCGTATGTGCTCTTTTTATGAGATTATTATAGAGTGTAATCACAGACACATTTGTAATCTGCAGTGGTTGCTCCCAAATCAGGCCTCATACACTCCAGTGGCATAGAAACATTGATCGTAGTCCTGTATTAAAGAGGCCTGCCTCTGCTGAAGGGGATTTTCTCTATTCTTTTCTCTTTGCTCTCCATCTTTTAGCCCCTTACCTCTATCATTTAATGGATGCATTATTCAGTGTTTAAACAATGCCAGAGGGGCTGAGCTATGATGTCTTTCTATAGGACACACACACATATTTTAGGCTTCCACAGTGGACATTAATAATGCACTGTGTGCCAAGAAGAGCCAGATTTACCTCGGCCTGGTTAGAGAGCACCATCTTATACTGATACTCTTTGATTATACAATGCTGAAAAAAAACTCATTTAGGTTTTCTCCTCTGTCTGTCTCTCTGAATGAGACGGCTAACACATGTAGATTGGACTGATGTTGGCCCACTGTAGGCAAGACTGATTCAAGGGTCTGATATTAATGTTCCAGAAGGCTGGTGGAGGACATCTGAGAACAAAAGAGAGATGCTTTTCAGAGCCATCTTCCAGAAAACAGCGAAATCAAGGTGAGCGCATGAGCACGGAGAGATAGACAGGAAGAGAGAAGTCAGAACAACAGCAGGTGTGTTAGAGCACTGTTTTATGATCCTGCACTATTGTAATATTGAACAATGAACAAAAAGCCTCTGTGTGTTTGTGTATGTGGAACTGCCATTTAAACCCATTTATCTTGTAGACAGACTGAGCACTAAAGGTGTATAAATTTAATTTCTTTATTTTGAATTTCACCCCCAGCAATTCAGTAAATTGCATCTTGAAATGGGAGTAAAACTCAATGAGATTTCACATGAATCGGATATATTACTTGCACAACTGTATCTCCTGTTGCTAAGCTGAGTAGTTCTCTCTATCTCTATTCCAGAACCTAGTAAGCTGCCTGTGAAGGAACAATTTTAAGGCATCATAGGTGCATCATAGATTACTTAAAGGGATAGTTCAGCTAAAAATTTGGTCATCATTTACTTCCACTTACTTCCTAAGTCAGCATAGGGCCCCTTTGACCTTCATTATGTTTGGGTGAACTATACCTTTAATAATGGTGGTGATTTTAGTTCTAGGACCTCCTTTTGGGAGAACTAAATTAGTTCCTACTTCAGAGTAGGGTCTAAATCAGCACTATAGAAACTATCAGTGACGTAAGTGTACGTTGATTGGTCAAACGTATGTCAAACACCGGCACCCAGCATTTTTAAAAAGCTGTGTAAACATATTTACTTCACAAACATAAACAACAGCGATTACGGCATTTACCTGTTGTCTGCAGCGTTGTGTTCTTTTCTCTGCCTCACTGATATGTAATACTGAAAGTTGTCATAGGAGATTTCGTCTCATAGCCCCACTTTGTGCTCTTTCAGTCACGTAAATTATGCATTTACATTCCATCTCTGTTATCACGAAACCCACGACACACAACAAACACAGCTCCGATCACGGCATCCTCCATTTTTTAGCGTTTATAAATGCTGCGCTTAAAGATGCCGTTTCAGAGTTCCTATTCCTGGTGCGAATGCAACCAGGAACATGGCCTGGGGGAACTATCCTAGCGGCTAGTTCCTATAACTGAGTTCCTAGAACTATTCGGTGCAAAAGCCCCACTGATGGTTTGCTTAGCAACATGCTAACATCAAAGTATTAAATGTATGCTTTTGGTCTTGACATTTCTCCACTAGCTGAGCTGCAGGAACAATGGAAGAACAAATCTGAGTCGAGTCTCCTGTGTGGAGCTCTATTTGTGTACCTTGTAGAGTTGCTGCCTATGTAGAGCGCTCAAAATGGTCATTATGAGGTTCCATCTCTTATAGGACACTGTGTAGGTACTGTATAGTTGGTAGCTCGTTAGGTTTGGGAACAGATCTCTCTCTCTCTTTCTGTACACTATGCATCTGAGACTTTACTTCAAACCAAATCCTGAAGCATTGACTGCATTTGCAAATAACTCTCACAGTTCTTTGAAATTAACATTATAAAGACTATTCAAAAGTAACAAATAGATAGTGTTAAACTTTTCATGCTTACTTTAGACGCAGGTCTGGCATGAAATTAATAAAAAAGGTGCTGTTTTTTTTACCACCAGGGGAAAAGCGAAAAAAAAGAGAGTCTGAAAAGAGGAACTGTCATTTCATATTGCGAGTTAGCTGCTTAATTTGATCTTTGTAAAACTAAGTTGCTTCAGGTATGCAGCATACAGCAGTGCTCATAGCCTCAGGGCCGAAAGAGACAGAAAGAACCCTTAGAGATTTCCCCGTCTCTCTCTCCTGTTCTCTCTTCTTGAACCTCCTCTGAAGTTGCCCTTGGTTCTACATGTGTAGTGGTAATTATGAATGAGGAAGAGTTAGATCGGTACAAACCCATGAAACATTTTACAGCTCGCTACTATTGTAATAAAGATCAATGAACATCATATCGCTACTTGTCCTGAGACTTAGGAGGGGGTGAGAACAGTGTTTTTTCTTTAGTATTCTTTCATTCTATAGCTCTCTCTCATCATCCGTACCAAAGGGAAGCATATCAGTTTTAATTGTCGTTTGCTAGCTTTTGTGATATTCTGCGCTGAAAGACAGCAGTCCTGAGAGAGATTCAGGAGACATACATTGAGAATAAAAGACGGTAAGAAGTGATTAGAGAGAGAGGGATGGGAAGAGGTGGAAGATGGAGTGACAGACAAATTGGTCGACATACAGTTAGACAGACACATTCTCTCTTGCACGGTGCACAAAGTGGCATATTTTGATTGATTTGAGGCTGTCTTAAAGGGGCATCATTTTAAACAGGCTTGAGAGATTTGTGTCTCTTTCAAAGCGTGCTCCTCTATATAACTTTTCAGTCAGCCTGTGATTAATGCACTCAGGATCACTTCATGGGTGATTAAACTTGCGAATAAGTATCTTGGCAACACATTAAAAATGAGTCACTGTCACAGATCGGAAAATATGTGCTTGCTTTAAAAGAGTGTGGCTTAAAGTTATTCCAGCTTGTCATAACTCAAGCACTTTTTCAATTAGAAGTTTTTTTTTTTTTTTTTAATCATGTTACACTTTTTTTGAGGTTTATTGAGAATATTTCTCTTATGGATTGTGCTTATGTGGTTTCAGCTCCATTTCTGTTCAGCACTGCTGGTTTAAAAAGTTGTTTTAGTGTGTTTGACAACAACGGTGGGTTCTTATCCATCTTATGAAGTCAACTGAACGTGTCTTTACTTAGCTTAAAAAATTTAAAGTTATTTTTCTGTCTTCCACTGCAATCGAAACATGTTGGCATTTAAACTTTAAAATAAACCAAATAGCTTAACGGGCTGTTTGAAGTTTAAATCAAATATTGTTTTGGATAATCATTTTATCAGATGAGAGCGAATCTCAAATAGTCTTATCAGAGCAGCTCTCAGACTAGTTATTTTAATCCCTTGTGCTGAGGACAGGGTTTAATTGATTCACCAGTGCTCAAGCTTCGGTTAAGAGATAATGCAATGGTGGACTGGGGTCAAAACCATGTTTATACAAAAAGTTCGTAGAATACTGTCTTATTAGGGCTCTGTATGTCGTCTGTTTGCCCTTCAGACATACAGCTCAATGACAATATACTTTCTACTGTATCCTGTGGACTTAATGGCATATTAGTATAGCATATTACTCTGCTGCTTTTAGGCATGTCTGTGAAATGTACAGCAAATTAGTATATCCTATGATTGATCTTAGTATACAGTAAAACCATTTACTGTGTATACAGTTGAATATATGCAAACTTTATTTCCAAATGCACTTACAGTGTCAGTTTAATAACCCAGCCACAGTTTAGCCACAATGCACCCACACAGCATTTAAAATCTTAATTAAAGGGGACCCATTATGCCCCTTTTCACAAGATGTAATAAGTCTCTGGTGTCCCCAGAATGTCTATGAAGTTTCAGCTCAAAATACCCCACAGATCATTTATTATAGCTCGCGCTTCAGATACTCAACAACAACAAAGCTGGAGAATCTCACGCAGCAAAAAAAAAAAAAAAAAAAGACGACGATTGTCAGTAGCTGTGTTCAACATTGTTCAAACCGGAGTCAGACACTGATAAAGAGACTCAGGAAGAAGTTACAACTTTTAGAATGCAACTGGATGTTTCTGAATGGTTGGTGGATACATTTATGTTGTTGCTGTGGACTGTATGTACTGTCATGTTAATCTTTTGTGCACATCCAGTGTTGAACTGGCCCTCATGGGTGTCATACAGCTCCCATAGAGAATGAACTGGAAATGCCCATTCGCTCTGCTTTGGTGGACACAGTGTGTTAGGAAGGATGTTTGATTATTTGTTAAACTGTTATCTGGTAATTAATTGTTATTCGTAATAAATGTTGTCGTCCCAAAGTGACCTTTTTGATAGCATGGAAAAGGGTATTTCTTCCCTTGTTCATTCAGAAAGCTGTAAACTTTTCCTGTCCTCTGTCAGCACTGATATCACCAATTCCTGCTCCTGATCTTCCTGAACTTCTCACCTGTGGCCATGGCCCAGGCTTGCAAGCACACTTAGGCCATTGATGAAATTCATCAAGCGCTGTCAGTCATGTTTCTGTTTTATTGTCCCACCCAGGCCTTTCTGTGCTTGGACAGAGTCTTCTAACTCTGCAGCTATTTGAGAGTTCAGGGCTGGGTGATCGAGCAGGCTCACATAGCAGAAGTTGTGAAGTTATTTACCATGTTACTTTCACTTTTTCTGTGTGTTATCCAGTGTACGTGTCTATAATCTTGACAGCAATCCCTTCGTAACCCGACCAGCCCGTAGACGTCTTTCCTCAGCCTCTGCACCGTTTGGCCCAAAAGCCCCTATTAATCATAGTCTAATTGAATTCCAGCAAACACATAAAACTCTGATTGGGTTTAGTTATTTCATTTTGCAAACACATGTCTCTGGTGAACCGTGTAAAGTGATATGCAGTGGTGAGCCATGTCATCTGGAACTGTCTCACTGCTCTGGCTGATGTTTAATAAGCAGAAACATGTGTTGTCCCCGATTTGACTGCCATAGCTGGCCTGATGTCCGGGGAGAGCCATACTTCTGGATTGAGCTACGTCTGTTCCTATCTGTGATTAATGCTCTGTGATTTTATTTTGTGAAGGATAGCTCTTGTGGTTGCTCGTTTCGTCTCTGTGACCTGCTAAACTTCAGTCTGGAATTGCTCGGATGGCAGCGAGACAACAATGAGAATATTTCCGTCAGAGCCGACCGACACTGGAAAGCTGGAATAATTATCAGCAGCTGTCCGCATCAAACTTCAGAGCGTCAGGAGGGACCCCGCTCCCTTCAAACGGACACGAGTGACAGGACTCATGCCCTCTGCGCTGGACTGGATGTAAAGCGAAAGAGGAAACGGACAAGGAAAACGAGGGAGACAGAAGGAAAGAAAGAGATCCATATGTCTCTGTTGTACCAGTCAGTGCTTATTATCCACGGAGAGTTACAGAAAGTTTTATGTTTGTGTGTGTGTGTAGATTCAAAGCTCCGCTCTGTTATTAGAACCTACGCTCCACTGAGGAATGAAAAGCCCTACTGTGAGCTTAAAAGATGTTGTCTCATTTCATCATTTAATACACATTTAAAGTGGTTTTGAAATGGCTGAGGCCAGTGCGGTCTGCAGCCCTAATAGAAGCTCTTCTCTTCCATTAATACATCCAGACTTGTGATCCTACCAGAGAAACACAGACCCGAAGTACAAAGCACTTGTCAACGGTTAACAGTTGCTGTGTTACCGCACATAGATCAGATTGAAGTTTTCCCCTGTTTCTCCTTTTTAAAGGAGCAGCTGTCGCCATCAATGTTCCGTCGCTGCCTAACCAAACTTCCCAACCAGAGAGATTAGCAGTGCACGCCACTGATTCTGCAGATGGTATAAACGCACACCCTCAGTTGTCGTGCTTTTGTTATGAAACCTGTACAGAACTTGTCTCAGGCTTATAAATTATGTTCCATGTATGAGGGCCAGCTGCCTCATTGCTACATGAGCACCAGCATTTCATCTGAACAACAACATATGCATTCACTGTAGATGACGCTGTCATTTTGAATAAATCATAGCTGCATTTTTTTCTTACAAACTCTTGCAGAAGGGTTCAGTTTATGTATGCAGCATGATCAACCCATTCACAGGGACTGGTGGCCATTTTTAATAATAACTATTAAAAAAACTTAATATTTGTGACCCTGGACCACAAAACCAGTCATAAGTTGCACTGGTATATTTGTAGCAATAGCCAACAATGCATTGTATGGGCCAATTTTTTTTTTTTTTTTTATGCCTAAAATCATTATTAAGTAAAAATCATGTTCCATGAAGATATTATGTAAATGTTCTACTATATCAAAAATTAATTTTTGTGAGTGGATATGCATTGCTAAGGATTTCATTTGGACAACTTTAAAGGCGATTTTCTCAATATTTTAATATTTTTGCACTCTCAGATTCCAGATTTTCAAATAGTTGTATCTCTTCCAAATATTGTCCTTTCCCAACAAGCTTATTTATTCAGCATCAGATGATGTATAAAGCTCAATTTAAAAAAAATAAAATAAAATATTTTAAATATTTAATTTCCTTATAAAGCTGCCTTTATATTTGAAGAAGGTGGTCCCTCCAATGGGACCCTTATTTTTGAGGTTCCTTTGTCTGAGAAAGTTTAAAAACCTCTGATATAGTTTGATTCATTCACTGTTTTTCATTTGAGACAAATTACATTTAAAGTGTGATGTGTTGTTGCTAGCTTTATCATGTTTAGCTCCTCACTTATCCCACTATGTGGGATAAGCTACTGCCATTGATAAAGCACCACACTGCATTTTTGGTTGACATATATACATTTTGGTATATATATTTGTGAATTATTTTATTTAGCAAGAATGCATTCAATTGACAGAATTAAATTTACATTGTTACAAAAAAATCTATTTAAAATAAATGCTGTTCTTTTGAACTTTCTATTCATCAAACAATCCTAAAAATATGTATCACAGTTTCCAAAAATATTAACTGTTTTCAAAATTGATGATAACAAGAAATGTTTCTTGAGCACCAAATCAGCATATTTGAATGATTTCTGAAGGATAATCATTTAAAATATTTTCAAATAGAAAGCAGTTCTTTTAAATTATAATAATGTAACTGTGTTACTGTTTGATCAAATAAATTTTGAGCATAAGAGACTTCTTTCAAAACTTCAAAACATTAGTGTATGCGAATTGAGGCGCTCCTTTTCACTTCCCAAAAGTTATTCACCTAAATCCAATATCCCTCATAATTCAGCAGTGTTGTCTCCCACCTTGACGTACAACTAGTAACCGTGTAAAACGGATTCCTAGGGGATTTGCTGTATTTTAATAACTTTATAAATTCATGATGGGCCACAGAGACCTGATATCAGTTACTGGCTTTTAAGAGTCTGGCACAGGCTGGGATGCCAAGGCTCGTGCTTCAGAGAAGACTCATGTCCAAAACTAACAGAGGGGACAAGCAGGCAATTTTTGGAAATGCGGTTTTCAGTTTCTGCACATATTTTTCCAGCCGTGCTGTGAGGCCATGATGAAATGTACATCTGGCCCCCGAGAGCGGCGTTTACCTGAGAGTGTGTCAGGTGATAGCCTGCCTAATGACTCTGGAAGTTAAACAGAGGGGCTTTTCTGGCTGAGGTTTCACAGAGCCCCCCACGCCACTAAAAGTGTCGCTCCACTGGTAAAATGTGATCTTTTCGCTAATGAACGACACGCTTCGTTTGTCTAGCTCACACACCTCCTGCCCCGGCCTCTAGGGGGAGCGGCACTGAATGATGGTCTGTTTTTTTCTTCCTGCTCACATTAACTGTTATTGGCCACTGTAAAGTCTTAAAGCAACGTTTGTGGAACGCGGCTGAGAGAAAGAGAGATTGTGTTGCGTGTTGTTTCTGTATATACTACCATGACTGTTTGCATGGTCACTTTGAGTTAAAGAAGTGTGTATCGATATGCATGCTTCTCTCATACTCCACACCCATACCAATCTGTGAAGTGTGACATCGGTGTGCATGAACAGCAGCTTCACACACATCACTTTCACCTTGTCCTGCCACACTCACCTCCTCATCCCTCCTCTCTCTCTCTCTCTACTCCCCCTCACTCGGTCATATGCTGTCTAGCTGTCATTGGAATATATGTTTCACAAGCAGTAGTGGGACAGTAAAACTCTCCAGCCTTAGTGTTATTCTAGCTGGACTAACAGGCACCACTCTGTGAGTTATGCTGCTCTCTTAAAGTGGACTACATGTCAACATTTTTTTTCTTTCGCATATCAGTGTCCAACATTCAGGCTCGAGCAGCTCGTTATAGCCCAGGCGTAATAGTGTGGTGTTTGAAAAGTGTGTTGAGGTTTTCTTTTTGGCATGTAAAGCAGAGTGTACACTACAAGACTGAGGCCTGTCATCCTTTAATGTTTTTATTCTGTCCAAAAAAAAAAAAACCTGATTGTAGCCAACTCAACGAGTGCCCACGCAGGATTAGCCGCATATGCTATGACTTGAAATTCGTCGCAAGAATTATCTGCGTACACACGAAACCACTGAAACCGACTCAAAGCAATGTAGTATACATGCCAGATCAGTATGCGGCGCTGTAATTCTGCCACAGAGAACGGAGAATAAGACATGGAACATGCACATAAACCTTGCACGCTGTATGCAAACTTTAGTAAAGCTTAGAAATGAAGCTTTATTTGAGTAAAACTAATAGGCTCCGTAGCTTCTGCGGCATAAACACAAGTATGTAGTCTGCTATTGTTGTTGTTGTTGCTGTTTTGTGCTGTTAGCGGTGTCTGACTAGGGTCGAGACGTGGGGTGATGACATCATCGTTTCACAAAATATACGGATTGGCTGTACACACGAAAACTCAAGGGCGTCGTTTTCAGGCCCCCAAAACACCGGATCCGTGTGGGCGAAACGCCGATATGATATGAAATTTTTACGGATACACCTAAACACGGATAGGCTCTTAATGTCTTATGCAGTGTTGCTCTCAAGTGTATATTATAAAGATAGTTATTTATATATATATATATATATATATATATATATATATATACTTCTGTGAGATACTGTATATATATATATATATATATATACAGTATCTCACAGAAGTGAGTACACCCCTTTGTAAATATTTTATTATATCTTTTCATGTGACAACACTGAAGAAATGACACTTGTAAAGTGTAAAAACTACAATGTAAAGTAGTGAGTGTACAGCTTGTATAACAGTGTAAATTTGCTGTCCCCTCAAAATAACTCAACACACAGCCATTAATGTCTAAACCGCTGGCCACAAAACTGAGTACACCCCTAAGTGAAAATGTCCAAATTGGGCCCAAAGTGTCAATATTTTGTGTGGCCACCATTATTTTCCAGCACTGCTGTAACCCTCTTGGGTATGGAGTTCACCAGAGCTTCACAGGTTGCCACTGGAGTCCTCTTCCACTCCTCCATGACGACATCACAGAGCTGGTGGATGTTAGAGACCTTGCGCTCCTCCACCTTCTGTTTGAGGATGCCCCACAGATGCTCAATAAGGTTTAGGTCTGGAGACATTCTTTAGCAAGGCAGTGGTCATCTTGGAGGTGTGTTTGGGGTCGTTATCATGTTGGAATATTGCCCTGCGGCCCAGTCTCTGAAAGGAGGGGATCATGCTCTGCTTCAGTGTGTCACAGTACATGTTGGCATTCATGGTTCCCTCAATAAACTGTAGCTCCCCAGTGCCGGCAGCACTCATGCAGCCCCAGACCATGACACTCCCACCACCACGCTTGACTGTAGGCAAGACACACTTGTCTTTGTACTTTTGCCAAAATAATCCATCCACATCACAGGTGTGGCATATCAAGATGCTGATTAGACAGCATGATTATTGCACAGGTGTGCCTTAGGCTGGCCACAATAAAAGGCCACTCTAAAATGTGCAGTTTTACTGTATTGGTGGGGTCCGGGGGTCTCCGAAAACCAGTCAGTATCTGGTGTGACCACCATTTGCCTCACGCAGTGCAACACATCTCCTTCGCATAGAGTTGATCAAGTTGTTGGTTGAAATGGGAATTTCAAGATTATAACTAAATGATCTTGTTATTTACATGCCTAGTGTGCTATTATCTGAGTGAAATGTGCACCGACATGACAGAAAACACAAAACTTGAGTCTTTAAATGTGCCCAGGGTGATGACCCTTTGTCTTGTAGTGTGTGCTTGGTTTAATTCAGCCTAATTGGGTTTGAAATGGAAGAGATAATTGAGACATTGTTTTTCCCCAAAATCAGCACTGAAAATGTGGGGGGAAAAGTCCATGGATTCCATCTGGGTCTGGTCATATTCTGCATGTTAATTCGCATTGTACACTTGCTGTCTCTGTTTTGGTTCAAAACATGTCTCTCACATAGCGTTGCATGATTTACATCAGCATTTCTTATGCTTTAGACCGAAAACAGACACCAATCTGTTGGCCAGGTTTTCTCACAACAGATCTGATTCTAAGTCTATTAGGAACTGGACTGTTACATCTACAAAGCATGTGTAATCTCTCCTTCTTTTTTTTTTCTCATGTTTTCACCTTTTTCTTGAGGGCTAGCATTTAATAATCCAGATACTTCTGGTCATGATTTAGTTTGCATATGTTTTCCTGCTATCTGGGAAGGCTGTGGTTGTAATAGCTGTTGTTGTTAGCTAAGCCTTGGAACTGCTGCACCTGGGTCAGAAAAATGCTGTCGATTATGCCTCTCTCTCTCTTTGGCCACTGACATGCAAATCAATGTGTCCATAAATTGAGTTTGTGTGTTTGAAAGAGAGCAGGGATATCTGGGATATTAGGGCAGTGCAGCATCTGATTGGCTCCAACCGCCATGGCATAACTTCAGTGGGGAAAGCCAATCTGGCTGCTGTGGTGTGTGTCTGTGTGTGTGTGTGTGTGTGTGTGTGTCTGTGTGTGTGTGTGTGTTTGAGTTGTGGTAAGGAGGTGGAAAGTAGAGCAAGTCTGAAGCTAAGCCAAGAAAAATAAAGACTTCTTTATTGCTGTTCAAAAATAATTTGATTGAGATTGAGATTGAGGAGTGGCAAGGAGTGTGTGTCCGTGGAGTGTGTGAGATATGTGTACTTGTACACTTCATGTGCGCATGAAGTCCCTGTGATTCCCATCTACAGTAGCCCCTCATTGGTGATCCAGCACTCAGAGCTGCTTATAAGTAACCCTGACAGATCTTTAATGTGTTGGCACCAGATTCAGCCACTCTCAGCTGGCTTTTATTCGCTTTGCTCCAACTCTGTCTGACCAGCAAGCAGTTCTACCTCCTCTCACTGCTCCACAGTCCACAGTCTCTGTAAGGTCCATATGAGCAGCTTTAACAGGGATGTAATGTCTCATGTAGACCACAAGCCATTTTAAGCGGTCTGTGTGCCAGAGGTGTAAGTGGGGCTGAGTTTCCTGAAAGATTTCCATAGTTATCTCAAGATCTTTCAGTAGCACTTCAAAAAGCTTTGACTTTTCTGAGAATTTAAGTTTTGTGTTAGAAAATAATTCCTTGTTCATTTGATTTAGTTCTGTGCGTAATGTTTTTACACAAACACACTCTAAACTCAGTGTGGTGTGCGAAGTGTGGAAACAAGTGTTCCAAACATTCACTAAATGGTACTCGTGAGTCGGGAACCTTATCAGAAAATGTGATAGTTTAGGATATTCATATATATAAGCTTATGTTTGCTTAATTCACCATTATATATTTATATAGAATCTCTATAATATTTTTCCTTTATGTGTTTTTTTTTTTTTTTTTTTTTGAACTAAGCCACCAAAAGGAAAATGAAAGAACATCACAATTTTAGTTTTTTGTCTTTTTCCAGACTAAAATAATAAAATAAAATAATTTAAAATACAGCCTGGTAGGAAGTATTTATGGCCCGTAAATTTTTCCAGTTCACTCGTCGTTATAAATAAATAAATAAATAAATAAATGGACAAACAAACATACACACATTTTGGACCCTGGCTGCTCTTCTTGTGAATGGAACAGGAAGCCGATGTTTTGCGTCATTTATTCAGTCATCAAACCTGCTGTCCTCCCTCTCTTGATCATCCCTGTGTTTTCGTGGAATTCGTTTTGGGTGTAAGTTCATTCTCAGGGAAAAAAAGGCATTGTGTAAGGCAGGCAGAAGCTCCATCCAAACTCAAGGAACACTGGGAGAGACACACTTAATGCATTTCAAGTTGCCACATGTACAGTGCCTTTAGGGACAGTCATGAGTTGTGCTGACTAAATCAGAGTAATAGGCATGTAAAACAGACACACTTTGTTTCTCATTAAAGCACTGCTTTTCTTATCCATTGCTCTTCCTTGTTCCTGTACCCTTAGTATTGCTAAGTATACTGTTTATGTTTAATATTTTCTAGATTATTATATGTTTTATAAAATGTGTTTATTTTATTATCAATTGGTGATCTTTCTATCTCTCTGTCTTGTGTTTTGTTTCATTGTTGGATCATTTTGTCTTTTCACATGGTTGTCTTTCAGACATCTTTCCCTTATTTAAAGTGGTGTTTATCCCAGCTTATTTTTATACTGAGGATAAGTGGTGGCAATCGCGGTTCTAGTTAACTTATTAAAATAAAAAGTATTAGGGGAAAAATACTGTCATGTTACTTTATGATTTAGCCAAAATATTTAGTCATGCACAGTGAGACATTTTAGTGAGATCTAATAATGTATTTGAGTCAGAGATATATATTCTCCACTTAGTCAAATGTGCTGAAACAGATTGAATCTGTCCATTCCAAGATGCATGTTTCATGTGTCTGTTCTCTCTCTCTCTCTCTCTGAGACAGAGCTATGATGTCACTAGCTAACCTGTGTGTGAATAATTATATGGAAGTGAATCTATTTTCAGGCTTTTATTCACTGTACATAAATGTTCATCAGCGGTCCCTTCACTGCCTTCTTTTGGACCCGTCAATAACCATTAGCAAATGCAACATATTTTCTCTCACCATTCAGAAGGCTGTCCTCTGAATGACCTGTAAGTGTTTTTTGTTTTTTTTGTTTGTTTTTTTTCTTTGAGTGAAGTTTAGAAAATGAAGGAGTGAATGAGTCTCATCATCACTCGCTCATTTAATTAAAACTCTCATCTCATTAAATCTGCCTCTCATTATGGCCCTCATTTGCTGCAGCTCACAAATTTGAAGAGTGGGGAGGAGAGAGAGAGAAAAAAAAAAAGCAAAAGCGAATCTGTTTACAGTGCACGCTTTTCATTTGTTTAACCAATCCCACAGAACACACTCTGGTTAGGGGTTGTGTTTGATATGACGACGCCGTTGTTTATTTTGCCATTTAAATGTGCTGAAAACGAAGGTATCAGGAGATTATACTGGTCTCGAGCTCGCCCTTTAATTTGTAGCCCCACATGCAGGCCTCTAGTTTAAAAATACACTCACAATGTAAACTTGGGTTCACCCCTCTAGAAGAATACAGTCTGTGAAAACAGACTAAAGCCCCTATCATCTGGTTTCCCTTTTCTGACCCAAACAAAGTGGGTCTCTTATATGTCTATCAAGAAGACTATAATGTGGTTTTTCTACTTTGCTTACTAATAAAAATGTGAAATTAGCTTATTTGTATATACAAAATTGCAGTGATTTGAACAGTTTAATCTGTGGTGTTTGTGTTGTAGAGGCCTTCGTGTGCCTCAGATCATAGATCATGGGTTCAAACCTTTTGATGCTATGGACCCCAAAGTCTGAAGATTGCTTGCAAGGGAAGTGTTAAGCATTCAGTTATAAAGACAAAAATGTCCCAAAAATAAATGTGTTTTTATTATTATTATTATTTTAAATATTTTTTTAAATAATTGTCTTATGCTTACCAAGACAACAAGACAGCAAAAATATTTTTTATTTATTTATTTTTTTACATAGTTTAAAATGTAATTTTTCCTGTGATGGCAAAGCTGAATTTTCAGTCTTCAGTGTCACATGATCCTTCAGAAATCATTCTAATATGGTTTGATGCTCAAGAAACATTTCTTATTATCAATGTTGAAAACAGTTGTGATGCTTAATATTTTTGTGAAAACAGTGCATGATTTTTTTTTTTTTTCAGAATTCTTTGATGAATAGAACATTCAAAAGAACAGCATTTTTTTTTTTGTAATAATAAAACAAAAGTCTTTAATTTTTAATCAATTTAATGCATCCTTGTTGAATAAAAGTATTCATTTTTTTAACTGACTTTTGAATGGTAGTAGATAAGCTTTTAAAATATAAACTTTTTTTTATTTCTTACTGTTTAGAACTTGAGCTGTCAATAGAATAACATAATTGTGATTTAACACCATGATTTCCAACAATAATATACAGTTCTTTAAATGTATTAATTAATATTGTTAACTTAGGTTAACTTTGATACATTTATATTTATATTTTTACATTTCAGTTTAATAGTCTATTTAATAGTTTGTTTGTTTTTTTTTGTTTTGTTTTTTTTACTTTTTCAAATTCTCAGCAGGCTCCCAAGCACCCCCATGCGGACCCTATTTTGAAACCCTCAACCATAGATGACATATGACAGGCACAGAGACAAATACGTACACACTGCAGACAGTAGGCTATCATGGGGGGTTTGGGGAGGACGTCTTGAGAATGCATCTATTTATGTTACACTGATTCCATGTTCTTTTTCCTGTGACTTCACAAATCGGTCTTGTAGCTGTGCTGATTGTGTGCCCACCGCTGCCTGCTCGTGAGTGTTAGTAAGCAGACACCACACTGGTCTTCAGGTTTCTGTGCTGTCTGACTGCAGCATGGTGCTCTCAGGTTCCCTGTCTGCGTAACAGAGGTTTGTGGAACAGATGACCTCAGAAGATTTCACGCTGGACACTCTACAGGTAACATGAGTACTCCTGCATCTCCTGAGCCAATGAATGAGAAACTGTGGCCATTTACACAGGTACACATTAAATTAGTACTTGCATCAAGGCTCTGCATATACTGGGCTTTGTGTATTAATGATAGAATAAATCTTTTACAAATATGCTACATATTTCACTCACAAACGGTCAATAATTCATGCCATTAGACCATTATTTCACTCCCGGGTGAATTAATTAGTCATGTAAGAGCTTGAATGTACAAATGCCTACAGTGTTAGACATGCTTTTCTGATTCGTGTGACATTAACAGGAGAAGCCTTGATGAAAAAAAAAAGACAGGTTTGCTGGTCTTCTGACCTGGTCAGGCTAGCCTGTCTGATGGTTTTAGAAAGTTTTGGCCACTTTTTAGCTGGTCAGGCTGCGAGACCAGCTGTTCGCCCAGTGGAACACCAGCTGGGAGTCCATATTTAACTAGATGAGACCAGTTTAAACCAGCTTAGACTGGTTTCAGAATTCAGAAGTTTTTTTTTTTGTTGTTGTTGTTTTTTTAAGTAGGTCTGATGACATGTTATCACTCCTTCTTATACTAGATAACATCTTTATCGTTTAAAATAATAGCTTGCTATAAAACATATTAAACTTGTTAGTATGTGCTATTAAACGTAAGTAAAGTCAGTGTGTAAACCTTATTATATCCAAAGCCAACAAGGCCAAAATAACTCGGGCACTTCTGCTACCCTCATGTAAAGCAGCTCATTGTAAGTGGCCTGATATAGATGGTGTGGATAGACTGTGCTGTCTGGTTTGGTTCGACCACTTGTGGAGAGCTTAGAATAGTCTGAGAAAGACAGGAGAGACGGGGTGTGGTTAGCAGCTCTTAATGAAAGCTTTCCATTACATTCGAGTGTGTGTGTCTGTGTGTGTGTGTTTGTGTTTCTCTGATGACTGAGCACCTGTCTATTACTGATAGATCTCCTCCTGTCTGGGTGCGTGTTATTTCCTCGCCTTAAGCCCACGTTTCTTGTAACGATTTTTCCCCTGATCTTAACTGGTTGGATCATATTCTTTTACAAAGCTTGTCGTGCGTGCCTGTGTGTTTGAGCAAATGACCAGCTGTGTGCCAGCTGTGTGCCTACTAAGTGTTGATTGGATTGGAGAAAGAACCTATGTGACATGTACACACACACACGTTTCACACCTACCACCAAATACTTCTCTGCCAAGCAGACATTAACAAATTTTAAACTCACAAGATCAAACACAGCAGAAAATTATGCATCAGCCTTTGGTGGACTATTAAACATGCCCACGCAAACACAGACTGAACATTAGCTTTAATAGGAACAGATGCAGTACGATGTCTATACTCTGTGTAGTATGTCTACATCTATATTTAACAAGCATCATCTTTTTATTATTATTAAAACTTATAGTATAATAATGCTTCACACTTATCCATCAACATGTATCCTTTTTGATCTTATAACAAGTACAATTTAAGGAATATTTAGCAGCATTTGTGGCAAAATACAACAAACAAACAAAGAAACCATAAATGCAACTTAAATTAAGTTATGGTGAGAATATTTCATAGAATGGAAGCGAATTAGGCAGAAATATGAAACTGATAACTTCATACAAACACATTAATCTTTTCTCTCTCTTGTATTGATTGAGCTGAAAAGCTGTTTAAATAACAATTTTTACTGTTTTTTTTTTTTTTTGTGATGCGCTGTCATAGCAACTAAAATTGGATTCAACACCACACGAAAGTGATAGTAAGCTATTTTAAAATCATTTTGCACACATATTATTTACATCCTGTGGCTATATTATTGAAACAGTGATTATATTGACATTTTACAGATTACCCCCATTCACTTCAATATAATCCAGATTTTTGCTTTTTGCTTTTTTGTAATTAACATTATGCCACAAATGCTGTCGATTTAACTTGACTTGTACTGAACTCACAGTCCAATATTGCCGATACCTCTGTTAAATGGAAAGTTGATTGGATGAATGTATAGCTATTAGGCGTGTAACGATACCCTCATGTCACGATTCGATACATATCACGATACTGAATTTACGATACAATATTATTGCGATACTCAAGGCATATGGTAAAAAGTTAACAAAAAATGCAGGCTACTGTTGATTAAAATGCTAAATTTGGTATTACATTGGGGGTGGGAATGAATAGGCTTGGACTTGGTGCTGGTAACGCAGTGCACAGGACAGTTGTGACACCAGAATACAAACGTTCATGATTCTGACGCTGAAACACAGATTTTTTTTTTAGACGAATATGCTTGCACTCTATCACTGACTAGATATATTTAAAATAATTTTCTGGTAAGACATTTGGCATTATCAGGACCCAAAAAAATATTCCCCACTGCATTACTATACATTATATTCAACATTACATATAGCAGTTTAATGTAGTACTGACACTAAAACTCTGTAAACTAGAACTTTTTTCTCACACAGTCATTTTTATTTTGGGTGAACTTTACACAATACATATTGTCACTATCCACGATACATATCATTGCATTTTTGTATTGCGATATATTGTGACACGATATATTGTGATCAAATGATTTTATGACTTTTTTATGATTATTGCAATTACAGAACATTTTTCATTACATTTTTAGTTTTTAATTTAGTCACATATTTAGCTTTATGTGAAGTGAAATAATTCCAGATGATGTTTCTGTCATTAGCTCTTTTTTTTTTTTTTTTGAAAAGTGGAAAAAGAAATACAACTTCCTATACTACATAACTATTTGCTAACAGTAACCATTTGTATCTTGTTTATTTTTTATAGTTTAAGATTTACACTAATTACAGTAACACTTTTGAATGAAAGATCGATTCTCCCAACTCTATAGGCCCTAATTCCATTTTCACCATAAAATATTCTCACTAATGCCCCAAACTTTTAATCGTTTAAGATTTGTCTGTGGACACACTCAGGATCTCATAAAGCAATCGCATGAAAAGTGTTCTTCAAAAAGAAGAGAAAATGCCTCTAATGCCTCAGTCTCTGTTCTAGCCGTAGTTCTCGCAGGATCCAGCAGGCTCCAGAGCGCAGTTAGCAGTTGTTAGCAGAGTCAGGAATGCAGCGAACTCAGATTTGCCAGAACTGTGGTTGGGTTGCATATGTTTGTAATTGATTTCTTAAATATTTATTTCTCCATTCACAATCTTTGTTTGGCTTTGTGTAACTCATATCAGAATGCCACTCTGAGCAATTACAAACTTCTGGGATGGCCTGCCGATGAACCCCAAGATACATTTGATAGGTGTCAGCGGTATGTATGTGTGTGTATGTAGTGTAGAGATGAGAGAGAAAGAGAAGAGAAGACCAGACCAGCCGAAATGGATGACAGCTACATGCCTTTCAGCCAATTAATTGTCATCTCAGCTGTTGTTTTAACTCTCTGCCCCGCGCACGTCCCCACTGTTATTCTTATCGTTTCCGGAAGACGAGCTCATCTGTGTATGTAAAAGAGCCAGATGACCTTCAGCCCCACAGCAAAGGTCAAAGTTCACCCAATGTATATTTCATTAGCAAACGGCGTGGATTCGGAGAGGGAGACACAGAAATAGATCCAAATAAAGCTCTGGGGATTTTTCCATGCTATATACACTATTAGTGCTAATTATTCGGCTCTCAGCTGCCGGTGAAATGGCATTTGACATGCTTGCGCAGCTCTCTCACACAGGAAGGACACTGTCAGTCTTTCTTCTCATCTTCTGGAGGAGCAAAATAATAGTGAGAATTATTTAGTCGTAAAGCAGATTATAGACACTTACATCAGAGGCAAATAAAACTGCCTGTCTGCCTGAAAACACACAGATAAATCAACTTTTCCTTGAGAGACTTGTCCTTCGGTTGTTACGCTTCTGGATGTCACGCTCTCCCTGCTGTTGTTTAGTCCCGCATCCCGCTGAGAGGCCATCTCTGCAGTCTTTCAAAAATACACAAGCTTTTGTGCGATAGGAAGCGCAGAGAAGGGAAGAAATCGTGTGTGTGCGTCTGTGTGAAAGAGCTTACAGTTCCAGTGAGTGACGCTGATTTAGCATTACAACAGAGGAGGCGGCTCTGCTTGCCTACACTTTAAAAAGTGTGTGCACACACTTGGCAAGGGGTGGAAGGGTGTGCGTTTGGGCCTGACTGGATTGATCGACCATGGGCTTCTTTTTCTGCCTCCCTGGAGCCCCCTACTTCCTACTTCCTGTCTATCCAGGAAGAGGGGGACGAAAAGAATTCCAGAAAAGAATTAGTTTGCATAGAATGCACAAGCACTGGCAACACACACACACACACACACACACACATTCCAGAGCTTATTGTGCCCAGCAAAGGAAAAAAAACCAAAAAAAAAAAACCTTTGTCTCCGGTCCAATAGAGGTCCCCTCTCACCCGTATTTGGAAGACACGCTCACACAAACACATTCTCTCTCATTTGCATGGCAATGGCATTATTAGGGAGAGAGATGTCATGGTGACAAGAAGTTTATATGTAAGCACAAAGAGAAGTGAGGAAGAATGGAGTGCTCTTTGCTGTTCATTTGACAGCCTTTAAAACACACATAAACACTCTTTTTTTCTTCTTCTAGACACTCACGTTTTTGTCAACTTCTTTCACTGATATTTTCACATTATATGTTTACATGTGTGGTTATAATCAAGCAACAGTGTGCAATTGAATATTTGAAAGATTAAACCACACAAGCGCACAACTCAGAGGCCAATTGTAGTCTGATTATTAATGCTACAGTCACGTTATCTAGATCAGTTAGTCTGGATTTGCACAAACCGGACTGGAAACATTTTAAATGTTAAAAAATAATGCTTTTGTATGAAGTAAACAAACTTAGTTTCTCTCATGGTCATCCGATTAAAACGTAGATAAAAGCCGCCGCTGAACTTTTTGGCCTCCCGTTGCATCTCTATTATGAAAATAGACATGGGAGTATTTAATAAACCCTATTAATCTTGTTGAGAGAGCAAGTTCATTGGTGCACTCTCTCTTTCCTTGCTCTCCCAATCAATCAGCCGAGCTCTGCTAATGTATTCATGTGAAACGCACAGCACAACTTGTTTGACAGAGCTCCGAGAAAAGAAGAATTTATGAAGTCTTTCCTTCCACCGCAGCCGGTCCAAAGAAGCCCTTAGCCACTCTCACGATCAATACCTGAGCTGGTAAATATATAATCTATAATTATATAGGGAAAACATTAGCCATATATCTGTTGTCAAGACAAGGCTTGAGTGGAAGTCACAGAATGTGACTCATGGCGTTTGATTTGCAGAGTTGAATCTGACTCTGGGACCCCACAGTATTGATAAGGGAAGCAGTCCAGAATCTGTTGAAGGTTCTAGTGACACTCCCGTCTCAGTCATGATGTCATGGCTTTCACAGGGGCACAGAAGCTGTCTTAAGAGTTCACACTGTGAGGAGAAATTCTGTACTACACTGCTGACTGATGTAGAAGGGGAAAGCAGGTGATTCTCTTTCTTTCTCTCTCCTTTCAATGGAAAAATAAGATCTATTCTTACTCTGGTATTTGAGATTTGTATCGAAATGTTATGCTGGTAAAGGAATATTCTGGGTTCAATACTATTTAAGTTCAGTCGACAGCACTTAAAGGGTTAGTTCACCCAAAAATGAAAATAATGTAATTTATTACTCACCCTCATGTCATTCCACACCCGTAAGACATTCGTTCATCTTCGGAACACAAATTAAGATATTTTTTGTTAAAATCCGATGGCTCAGTGAGGCCTGCATAGCCAGCAATGACATTTCCTCTCTCAAGATCCATTAATGTACTAAAAACATATTTAAATCAGTTCATGTGAGTACAGTGGTTCAATATTAATATTATAAAGCGATGAGAATATTTTTGGTGCGCCAAAAAAAAAAAAAAAAAACGTCTTATATAGTGATGACCGATTTCAAAACACTGCTTCAGAAAGCTTCGGACCGTTATGAATCAGCATGTCGAATCATGATTCGGATCACGTGTCAAACCGCCAAACTGCTAAAATCACGTGACTCTGGTGCTCCGAACCGCTGATTCGACACAAAAGATTCATAACAGTCCAAAGCTTCATGAAGCAGTGTTTTGAAATCGGCCATCACTATATAAGTCGTTATTTTGGTTTTTTTTGGCGCACCAAAAATATTCTCGCTGGCTACGCAGGCCTCACTGAGCCATCGGATTTCAACAAAAATATCTTAATTTGCGTTCCGAAGATTAACGAAGGTTTTACGGGTGTGGAACGGCATGAGGGTGAGTAATAAATGACATTATTTTCATTTTTGGGTGAACAAACCCAAGCATAATGTTGATTACAACAAAAATGATTTTTTTCTCTAGGTTGCATTGAATCTAGGTTGCAGTGAAGCACTTACTGTGAAAGTGTATGCGGGGCAATCAGTGTGTGTGTTAACATGATTTTAATGTTAAGAATTGCTTACCTTTAGTTATATCAAATTTTTTAACAAAACATGTTGATTTTAACAGCTGTACAGTTCAAATAATACACTAGTTGTAATTAATTTCTAAAATAAGCTTTACATTTCTTAAATCTTCCAAAAATTGGCCCCATTCACTTCTATTATAAAAAAAATAAGGGTCTAGTCGATTATTTATTTATTTAGTGGTACTCCACATTAGACCACAAACCGTAACTTGAACACTATATAAGAATGTTCTTTTTTATATATATATATATATATATATATTAGATCTCAGTCATGTATCTAGTAAATCATTTTTTAAAAGAACTCTTTCTGTGATCATAAAAAAAGTTGATTTTTTTTCAAGCCTGGCACTGGTGTGATCCCTTTGTAGTTTAACCTTTACAGTTCAGTCGCTCCATTCAGATCACATTCACCAAGGCAGCCCTTTTTTCATACTATGGAGAAAGGGGAGCAAATGCAGGGGGAGACAGAGCCATGTCCGGGCAGAGGCGAGGAGAGAGGGATGGAGACTTCTCTTGAGACTTCTTTGGGGGGAGGAGGGAAAAAAGTGCAGCACTCTGCTTCAAAGAAACATTTCCATAATTGCCCTGTAACTCGGCCATAATGGCTGAGGAGGCTGAGAAAGGCAAAATCTTTCAGATGGCTGAACGGCAAAGGCTCTCACCACCTTTCTGTCTTTCTCTCTCCCTTTCTTTCTCCGTCCTCTTCCTTTTACACCCATAACCCTCTGCCCCACTTGTTGTCTTTCAGATGGAGTGAAAGAATTCCTCTCTCTAACCTCTGTCAACAAAGGGCATGAAATTAGCGCTCTCCACAGCCCCGCCTCCTGTCCTACAGAGTGTCACTCTCTCGTTCTTTTGTCCCCAGACCTGCCAGAGAAAGAATCAACTGACAAATACCCCACTGCACCTTCATCGCTGTGCATTTGGGTGCTGTTTTCATAGTGTCCCAATCGCATTTCCTACATTTGACATACCATCACTGTTCAGCTTAGATGGTGAACTCCATAAATTTGCATCTATGTGCGGTACAAACAACTCAGTGGTTCTGAAGATGTTTTGATGGATTTTCTGTTTTTTTTTTTTTTTTTTTTTTTTTCTCCTCCATAAAACTAATCCTGGCTTTAGCAGACCAGACACTGGAGGCTGGTGTTTTTTGTATTTATGTGTGTAAAACAAGATTTGAGGGTGTAAATATGGTTATCTCTTCTCTGAGGCAGCAGAAGTGTTCAGATGGCCTGTAACCTCATGCACAGTGACAGTGTGGAACATGTGTCCTCTATGCTTTCACTGTTTTCTTCTATAGCCTTACAGGTCATCTAAACATGTCAGCCATTTCTGAGAAAAAAAAAAAAAAAAACAATTCTACACACTCTGGTGTGTGTGTTTGTGTGTGTGTGTGTGTGTGTGAGAGAGAGAGAGAGAGAGAGAGCGCGAGCTCTGAGCTGTGTATATGTATGTGTTTGCCAAGCTAACAATCAGCGGTGCCTCATAAAAGGATTAGTGACCTCCACAAAGAGAACAGGGCTCTTCAAAGCTTCTGCAGGGTTACAATAGCGCTGACATTTGTCCTGCTCAGTGCAGGGATGGGGTGTGGTGGGACATCGTCGCCACAGAGCACACTGACAGAGAGGGGTGGACAGGGGCACGGCACAGGGCTGGTCTTCTCTTTCACAGCCTGACTCTGGCCCCTTCTGCAGCCCACTCTGGTCTTCATGTCCTCCTCCGGTCCTGTCCATTCATGCAGAAGGCTGCTGATGACTCCATTGGCTGGTTTTCTCTAAAAGGTTTAGCCCTGTCTGTCCTCCCTCTCGGCATCAATGGCGAGTCAGAAAGATAGATTAGATTTGCCTTTGATTCCACTGTGTTTCATTGCTTTCCCCCATCCAAATTGGTATTTAACAAAGCATTCCTCACAGTGAGTGGTACAGCTATGTAGCTCTGTCATTGATGTAGAGGGAGAATGGTACTTGGAGATATAATGGGTTAGTGGTGGCTAATAGACTGAATTGCCATTTATTTGGAGAGTGTCAATGGTGCTGAATTTCCCACAGATGCTGCAGTTCTGCTATGCTCAAAGGGACAGGTTATGTATGTATTTATGCACATTGATGATATTATCCCACCTAACCTATTCAGTCCCCCAAATATATATGCACAATGTATTATCTGTGTGTGTGTGTGTGTGTGTGTGTGTGTATTCACATTGTGCTCATGTCTGTTTGTAAAGCTGGTAGTTTTTGCAGCAACATCCTCTTTGGAGCAAACTAAACTGTCTGGAAACTTCAATACCTAATTGTTTATAGAGAGTTAAGAACTATTGTTAAATCCAGTTAAATAATTGTTTATTGCAATAGTTATAAATTGCTGTTTGTTTATTTATTAGGTTAAATTAAAATGTTAACAATTTATGTAATGTAATGCTATCTAGAACAACATTATATAATAATAATAGTAATAATAATAATAATAATATACCCGACTCATGTTTGTAGCTCGGTAGCAATTCTCTTGTGTATACGCGGGGGAAAAAATGGGCTCCCGTTTTTAACATTGCTGGAAGCTTTGGAATAAAAAGAGGAGTCACTGTTGATTATTGCTCATTAGCCACAAGGACATCCACTTAACTCTGAATAAATGAGTGACACTAACAGCCCCAGTCGGAATGTCCTCCGCGTAGCTCAGAGCAAAATGTTCATTAATGCTCTCCATTTGCTAAGTTGAGAAAGAAAGCGGTTGGACACGTATGGCGACATCGTTATCTGTGATTACTTTGTTTCTGGTGAGGCATTTTAATCCTTAATTTCATGCGATGATCAGAGACGCCGTGAAGCCCAGTGTCATCTTTTCAGGAGCATTTCAAATGGATTTTAATGATCAAGAGTGGCCCAGGTCCCTCAGCGCCTAATAGCTATGCGCAGAACACACTAAACAAGCATCAATATTTATGACAGCCCTGAACTGGCTCATCACTGTAAAAGGCGCGTGATTTCTGCTGAAAATAATATGTGTGATTAAGTCTCTATCGTCGATCTAACGCTGATTCTATTATATTTTGCTAATGAAAGAAAGTAGTTGTTTTTAATATAGGAGAGCAGGGAGTGTTGTAACAAGAGTTGAGTTGTAACACCGTCGGTTTAACCAATTAGAAATGAGCTAGAGGGGTGAACTCATTATCACACATGACCACCATCCTCCTGGAGTGAATGCAAAATAAGTCTTTGTGGGTTAAAAACACTAAGATGATTATATTAAAAACATTACATTTCAGTTATGAAAATATAAATGGCAAAACAAAAATTTTAATGTAACAAAGAACATACATAGCATAGTACATGTATATTAAACATGTAAAAAGTAGATCAAATGTACTTCTCATATATATATATATATATATATATGATAAGTACATTTGATTACCAACAAATTAGTGTACAAAATGTAAAATGTCGATATTTTTACAGGTAGTGGGTTTTTACTTGTATATTACTTATAATATTTTACATATATTTATTTACACAATAGGCTACGTAGTATACATATAGCGTATAAACTAAAAAAAACAAGTGACCTACAGACGTTTAAACAAAATGTCTTACAACATTCTAATGTTTAAATTGAATGAAAACTTAATATTATAAGGATTTTGTTTTATTTATTTATTTTGTAGTTTTTGTTATAAAGCAATCAGTGTAATATACGTCCTCAATCTGATGAAGTTCAAAAGGCACGCAAGTCTCTGCGAGCTTGTTTGCCACTGGCCTCGCGCTCTCCCTCTTGACCTGCACGGTGCGCGTGAGAGGGTCAGCGCTGATTGGAGAATGTTGGTCACTCGCGCGCGGTGTCACTTTCTGCGCTCTAACTGGTGGCGCTCTTCCGAGTGAGCGCCAGAACGATGATTACATCAATCAGTGCCACAAACGTCACATAGCGTTTTATGAATATTCATATCCAGCTCTTACTTTGTATGAACGGGATCTCTGAGAGATAGGGTAATTGAATAGGCTTATATAAAAACAAAATAGCACGGACAGCGGGCAGCGGACACAAGGAATTAAATTTTTGGTTAGCGCTGGCCAGATCTGCTTTCTTGCCTCTATTATTATGGGGCTGCAGTGCATTGTAGTTCTACCTCAGAGGCAGAGGCATAATTAATGACAATATGCTGTGTACAGACCAACATACTTGAATTTGTGCTCCGTGTCAATAAAGCATTTGTAATGTGACAGGCTAAACTTTGCGATCATTTTATTTATTTTAATTAGGCTATTCTTAAACATTAGAATGTAGACATGTAGGTGTAGAATATTATTTTAATGCAGGTATAGTTTGCCTTTCAAGGATGTTTTGTTGCCTATTATAAGTTTGATTCGTGCAAATGTACTGTTCTTTCCTGATTATTTAGTTTTTTTGTTTTTTGTTTTTCCTGTCTTTGAATTCCCGGAAATTAAATTTGACATTTTAAACCTACACTAATAATTCTTTCGCCATTATGTATTATTTATGTAACTGGTCTTCAATTTCGATGGTGTAATTTTGTCTGAACTGTGTCATAATATTCCGCCAGGCACTTTTCTTATTGGGAAATTGCTAGCCTTTTACATTGCTTAACACTCTGCTCATAAGCTCCCAGCATATTTTCACAAAAAGAACGAAGGATCCCAAAATGCCCATGGTCACCTTTTTCGAATAAATGGCATAAATGAAAGATTATGATCGAAATGGCTCAGTCCATGTCAAGGCCGTTCAGAGTGGACTGTAGAGGGAGCTCCAACTCTAAATTTCTCCAAACTTTGCAAACCCAGAAACAAAGCTGCTGCCATGCAAATCATCTTCAAGAGGGAAAACGCACATAAATAAATAATTTCGCACAGTATCGAAGGCATATGGCAAGCAGCACAACATCAATGTCTGATTAGAATTCATTACATTTTTAAAAAGCGGAATCTCGAAAATTATAAATAGTCGAGATTACATTAACCATCTGTACAGAGGAAAGCATTTAACTTTTTTTATGTGACTTTCTTCTTCAAAGAAGAAAATATTCAATTCTCATTACAGTGAAATTGAGTTGTATGCTATTTCAACCCAATAAAAATGAAATAATTATTCATTTCATATTGGCTGTTCCGCCTCGGTGGGGATAATCCCCATCCATTAATATCCAAATGCGCGATTCAAGAAGGAGCTAATTACAGTTAAGTCCCTGAAATAGGAAAATACTTCAAATCCTCCGTTTCAAACCTCATAACCTCGAGTTAACGTTTCCCATGCCTTTCAAAACACACACTGTAACCGTTTCCGCACAGAAAAGCTTACAACATGACATTTCTAATAACATTTACAATATTAACACTCCATTGTTTTCAAAGAAAAGGGAAAAGTGACGGTAAAGTTGCAGCGGTTCATTTATTAGCCAAAATATAGACTTTCTTGTACAATTTCGGATCACAAGTATATACATTTTCTTTACGTTATATACAAAACATTTCAACATCAAATCCTCACAGAGCTTACAAAAGAAAATGGGACTCACAGACTACTTGGCCTGACAGCATTAACATCAGCCATTGTACACAGGACATGCTTACAATGTAAGTATACAGAAGTGAGTTATTTTTATTTTACATTCCTTACACAGGTTAAAATGGGAAGTAAACAAAAAGGAGAGAAAAGCCTACGAGGACGAGAGGGCGGATAATACCATGGCAGCTTCGAGTTGGTTCTGGGGCCTATGGGGATATAGAAGGGAAGCATGAAAAAAAAAAAAAAAAAAGAAAGAAAAGAAAAGAAAAGAAAAGAAAGAAAGAAAAAACACGGGGCCAATACAAAACTAAATCTGCAAGCAAGTAAAGAACACAACGTTTTTGAAATAAACATTCTGAAATATCGCATCGACGCACTGGAGATTTATTGGTTTGACATCTGGGTTTATTATTGCACAAGCACAATACATAAATCATGTTTAAACCACAGTAGCCTATACCAGTACCCGAGCGCGTGACTAGACTGTCATGCATTAACACTATGTGATATTCAAATGTAAAAATGAACAATAACAATTAAAAAAGAAACTCGCTAAATTAAAGTCATGGACAGATAATGTAAGATCTCCACTCTTACCGTCTTTGAACAGGATGGAAGGCTGTTTTTAACAACTTTTTCTCTGCTTCCAAGGCACTAGATCTTTCTGTAATAATAAAACCAGTAACAACAACAAGAAAAGGAAAAAAAAAAATGAATGTAAATGCCAATTTATTATTAATGTTGTTATTATTATTGTTATTATTTTAAAAAGCAGAGTATTTAAAAAAAAAAAAAAGATATTACAGCCAGCTGTTGAGAAAGGTTTGCGGCCTAGAAATACCAGAATTCGCACACACTAACACACCTTTCAAAAAGGCAACCGAAAACCTTTTTTCCACAAATTTAAATTGACAGACTTTTTTTTCAGTATTTGAAAAAAAAACAAAAAAAAAACAAACAAACAAACAAAAAAAAAACAATATATATATATATATATATATAGGCTATCAGATAAGTACTCTCCACTATACATTTGCATTTCAAGTGTAATTAATTCTTTTTACTTGAACGTTTCACAGTAGTGATCAAATGAAAATGGACTTAGGAAGGAATAAGAATGGTGCGTTTCCAGTCTGTCAGTACAGTCTTAATGGTGTCAATAAAAAGCATGAATTGCGCTTCTCAGTGTGGGTGACATGTACCTGTGACTGTGGACTCGGAGTTTTGACTCCTGTCCTCTGCTTGTCTGCTGTACAACGCAAGGCCATTCGCCGAAGCCTGGTTACTGAGTCCTAAGTAATGGTTTGAGTTCAGCAAGGCGAGCTGGTGTGCGGTGAAACCCCGATTTGTCCAGCTCTGGAGTTTCCCTACGGGACACGAAAGGAGTCTATGAGGAGTTATGATGGTCTGAGTGGCGGACGCAGCGGAAGTCCCGTTCATCAGAGGAGATTTTCGTGGATTGTCTGGAGTTGTGGCAGTCTCTGCCAAAGACCAGATCTTAGGTTTTGGGGCTGGAGGTGGGTTGTTTTCTGAGGGCGGGGAGTTGATGATGGCCTGGTTGAGTTTGACCGGCTCGCCGTTGGCCTGTTCTAAGCTGTTTTGGTGGTGATGATGATGGTGATTGTGATGGTGAAAATGCTCTGCGCGGTCGCCGTGAATCTCTTTACCGTCTTTCACCATTGCTTTGAACAACCTTTGCTCCGGTCCTTGTAAATCCTCATAGCCGTCTGAAATTTCGGAGTCGCTCCTGCCGTCCAGTTTCAAATCAGAATGCAGTTCGTCCTGCTCGTCTAAATCGTCCTTATTCTCAATATTCTCCGTGTCAATATTCTCCAAATCGATTTCCTCCTCGTCCTCGCGTTTGTCGCCATCCTCTCCCTCGTGGTCGCTGTTGTAAACATTTCCTTCTTCGTCCGTGCGACTCCGTGGGGTCCAGGTCATCTTGTTCTCCTTCTTTAGCCTCCTTCTGGCGTTGGCGAACCAGGTGGACACTTGAGTGAGGGTCATTTTAGTGATGATGGCCAGCATGATCTTCTCGCCTTTGGTGGGGTACGGGTTTTTCCGGTGCTCGCTTAACCAGGCCTTGAGTGTGCTGGTGCTCTCCCTGGTGGCATTTTTGGGTCTGGAAGGGTCTCCGAACTGGTACTGACCATATGGGTAAAAAGCAGGATGATGGTGAGCAAATCCAGGATGCTGGACGCCCGGGCTGTCCTTCAGTTCATACTGTGCCCCCTTAAAAACACAGAACACGGATCCAACATTAATGTGATTCACTATCACTATTCTTGGCCTGGCACATACTACGTTTTCTTGTACTCAGTTGCAGTTCCCTGATGTATTGTTGCTGAATATATTAACTGCGTAAATGATTTTCAGTCTGTGCGAGCAATTAGCTACAAAAGCAAGGATTGAGATTTTTTTTTATTTTTTTTTTTAATATAGACCTAGGCCTAATTGACTGTATTAAATCGTCTAAGCTACTTTGCACTTCATATAGCCTACTTTATATAAATTATTCCAAATAAATTGACAAGATTTTGCAGCTACATACATTTATTCTGTATTTGTATAAGCTTTACATATTTGTTTTCATCCTGAAGACGTGGTACAATTGTCGATTTTTTGCTATTCAATTTATTGTGATTTAAGCTATTCAAATCACAAGCGCACACACTCCACTTATTTTTGTTTTATACGGCTATCAATTAATTAATTAATTACATTTTCAGTTCTTTTTTTTTTATTTACCAAACGGGGTAAACAACAAAGTTCACCACCGTCTTGCGAAACTAACATTCAGTAATGATTGGTATTGAAACATAAAGTCTGGGATTTAAAAAAAAAAAAAAAAAAAAGTTTACTAAATTTGAGTTTGAGAGAGAAAGAACAAACAGCGCAAGAAAAATAAAACGATTACTCACCAGCTGGTTGAAAATAGACAGATCATTTGAATAAGGAAGAAAAGCTCCATAGCTTTGTGCGGCAGCGAAAGGTGATCCGTACATAGTGGAGAGAACATTAGAGAGCGCTCCGGACGGGCTCAGGTCTGTCCCGGCTCGGGCACTGCCTATCCCCTGCCTGTCCTGCGGGTATATGGGTCGGATGTACTGATATCCCAGCTGTGGGAAAGACATTGTTGTGGAGAAAGTCTACTGAAGTCACAAAAAGCGGCGAATCGCCCTCTTGGTGCGCACCACGATATCCACTTTACAGTGAGTACAAAGTGTCAGGGAAGTCTATATTTCCTCCGAAAGAGCCAGTGTAAACGATCCGATTGCGCTTTCCTCCCTTACTTCCCTATTGATCTGAATGGACTAAGGTCAGGTCCTTACAGATTGCTTTAGATTATTGGAACTCCTTTTTGTGATTGACATTTTTAGTCGTTCAGAAGCTCCTCCTATTTCTCAAGTCTCACCCCCACTTACAGAGCCTCTCTCTCCCTCCCTCTCTCCCTCTCGCTCTCTCTCTCTCTCTCTCTCTCCGCTCCTGCTCTCCGCCTGGATAAGTCCTCTGACGTCGCCATCTCTTATTTGAATGAGTTTCAAATCTCATTTTATGGCTCGCCAATCATTTCATTTGTTGTTTGTTCGCCGCTTCAGCCCTTCCAATGTCTTGTGTTACTTCTCAAAAAATTTTATTATCCACAAAATGCTAAATATTTTATTCTTGTTGAGTCATTAACTTCCCGCATATCTTTTGTGTCTTTATTTTACTCGCGTCTCTTCCACGTGAAACGAAGAACTTGAAAGTTTAAATCGGACAAAACAGCCAGAATTTTTTGTTAGCTCTTACAAAGTAGGCTACTAAAGGAAATGTTATGTGAAGAGCGTTTTTAGTTCATCTAACACGGAACAAGCCAGTCGAGGTCCTCTGACGCCTTTAGTGTGAAACATCAAAACATTGGCGTTTTACCGGTCACCTGCAGAGTAAGTTGACAAGAAACGAAAAGATTGAACAATATTATAATTTCTTAATGTGACTATATGCGCTGTTATGGGTTTCAGCGAATTACAATTTAGTGTGGTGCATTTTAATTTGAACTATGTAAAATTACTACTACTACTAAGGTATACTATCAAGCTGTCAGTCTTCCCTTTTTTTTTTTTTTTTTTTTTTGACGTATTAAAATATAATTGCAAATGTTTCAATTGCATTCATGTGTAAAAGCTTCTGTTCTTAAAAAAACATATTTTGGGCGATTAACCTACAGGATTACTCTACAGATAGACAGATATCCACTGAAAATATCTGATATAATCCGCACCCTTCTGTAAATAATACGGATTAAAACAAAGGACGATGATCACGATTGAAATTCCTTGAATCAATATATGAAAATATGCAGGAAACATCCATAATCGTATTACGCTTCTAGTCTAGTGTCATCATATGTCTGCTAATCGCCTTCCAAACAACGGCACCGATTAGTGCTTTAACGAGTTTCGTTTATTTGAATATATGACTAAATCTCAATTCAGTAATGAAAGATTAGGGTGAATCAACTTCGGCTTGGATTTACTATGATGTGGTTTCCAAGAACGCAATGTTCCTCCTAAATCTTCCATCTGCTTTTAAAGAGATAGTTATTGTTATGACATCCTAATATCTGGAATGTCATTTGTATTGGCTCTTTGCTTAAGGACTCCCGGATTTCCATGGTCTCTTTAACACGTGCCTGCTGTTTTGACGTCTAACAATGCAGGATTACGGGGGTTATTAATTAGAACAGCAGTCTGATGCCATTCAGAGCGCATGGTAATAACTACATAACCGTCAATACCGCACACGGACCTGCAGAGCTAACAAGAGCTTTTAGCCCACCCGGCTGACCCCACAGCACTGCGCCATCTGGGACAATGCAAAACACAGCTAACCCTCTAGGTTTCAAGCAGTCTTGTTTTCTTTTGAGTCATATTTCAAGTCGAATTTACCTACAAATATTTGCAATTATTCTGATGTAAACGTGCTGTTTTCAAACCGCTGTATTTAGTGAATTAGGAAGCACGGGGGGGGGGGGGGAAGGATACGTTTTCGTGCTGGAGTCCGCCCTGCAGCGCTCTGAGTTCGGATAGACACGTGTCTCATCCCGGGACCTGTCAGGGCCTCAAGGTTTGCCTCTGATTTATTGGCCCAATCAAATACACATGCACTAACTTAACACTTTCACACTGACCCAGGAAACTGGCACAGCCATAAAAGCATTAGGATGGTGTTTTCTTCCTGCCTTCTTCTCCCACCCCTTTGGAAGCCCTTGTAACAATTTAAATAAAAGGCATACGCTTTTATTATTATTATTATTATTATAGTTCTTTTTTAAATAATAATAATATTAATAATAATTGTTATAACAATAAAACCCACACCAAATAGTTACATCAGTATTATTAATATGCATTTATTATTATTATTTTTTTTTTTAGTTTAACATAATAACTCCATTAAACGCAGGCCAGCATTTCAAAGCATCGCACTAATACCAACGTGTATAAATAGGGCAATCTTGGATGTGTGACTTGAGGGATGGTTTCTGTGACTCCTTTACTAGCAATTATGCAGATGACACCATTTCGCATTCTCCAACACGCATCCAAATAAACAAGCAGAGACGTTGCGCTCAAAAGCGTTTCCTTATGCAATACACAAGATGCCTGCGACAGCGCTGATCAAAGACTTCAAACGGGGGCTCTTCAAATTACACCTCTGAATCAGCTCTATAATGCCAAGGCGACAGAAAACAAGTAACACATACCCATCGCACATGGTCTTTTAAAGGGGCTTTTCTGATCCGAACTGTTAATTGAGGTGACAGATTTAAGGATTTAAAAAGAAAACACACTTAATGACCTTTGATGTGGATGGTGTATTCGACAGGGGGAGGAATGAGAAATATGTGTGCGAGAGTGACTGGCCTAAATCACATTTTCTTTAACAGCTCTGGCACACACGATTTCATTTGGTTAGTTTTCAGCAGAGACGAGAGGAAATCAGATTGCAGGTTCTTTAAAAATCTTAAGTTTTGGTTACAACAAGAAAACGGCTAAGAGTGATGTAGCTGCTTTATCTTCCTTATAATCACACAATCCCTAGTCCTGGATTGGTTGGTCTAAAAAAAAAAAAAAAATCGAAATTTCTATATAATAATTACATCACAGTCCATCCACGAATTTTATAACATCTTTCTGCAAAAAGAAAAGTCTACTTCTCCCTACACGTTTTAGTTTGCACGACATAATTAAAACTGATTTAGCTAGTTAGTTTTAACGCCGTAGCAAATAAATAAATAAAATACTGATGATAATAATATGTGTAGGGAAAGCTTTCAATTTACTTTTATAAACCATATAGGCCTATTTATAGGCCTGTGTCTTAAAAATCAAAAGAAACACATTTATGTCGATGTATGAAATGGCTGAAGCAATTGAATCCAATAAATGCTTTCAAAAATGAACTCAGGAACAAGTGTACTTCCTGAATATGTTTAAAGTTTAAATTTTACTGTTAGCATAATTTGACTAATGTTATTTTAATTAGGTTTCTCCAATCAATCGTGTCTATTAAAGAGATAACTTGCACTGAATGAGAAAGTGACGAGTTTTGAACTGTTCCCTGGGCACACACAGCAATTTGGAGCAAATTAAGAGTAGTCAATGGACTGCAACTTATTAAAATGCTTTAACAAATTGTATCAAACACCAAATTCAAACGGCGACGTCTGTTTTAACCCTTCATTAACCAGAGGACCAAGAGCCGACCTTGTCCTATATTGAACATCTACAGGTGGTTTAGATTACACATTCTGGCGTCTGTACACTGGAGGGATTTTCTTAACCTTTACGCCTCCGTTACACAAATACGGGTGGATTTAGACCTCTTGTTTTTACAATAACAATGGGCCTAAATAGAAAGAAAAAACATCTATCTATCCTACCTATCCTATAAATGTTAATCGTAGGATATCTAATAGTATACTGTGTGCAGCCTATGGCAACTCAAGCAAAGCACAGACGAAAAGGGAAGAAAAACCATTTTCCTCAGCATCAACGCTTCGACGAGAAACTTCAGTCTATTAAGTGACTGCTGAAGTCTGTGTGCTGAGGTTGCTGAAATCTGGAGGGACTTATTCTCGATTGTTTCATCGGCTGTGATACGGGGCAGGCGTGTATTCGGAGCAGCGCGGTCATAAAGTGGGAATTTGGATTTGGTAAATTGCTCAGCCAGCGACGGCCACGCGCAGTAATTGATTGAGAAGGTCAGAGCACGCGCTGCCCAGTCTTCGCGCGCTGCTTTGGTAAATATTTTGATGGCGGACTAGCGCAGGCTTCGAGTTCTATTAGCAAAGCAGGCTCACTTTCATTTATCGCTATTTGCCAACATCTGCCCTCTCAGCAAAGAGTGCACGCGCCTACAAGACCCCCCCCCCCCCCACCCTCAGTTGCTTTTAAGCATACATTTGTAGAGAATGACCATGTGACAAGAAAAGGTTTCCTTTTTTTCCCTACTTTTTTAGGTCATTCAATAGTTTTACCTAACATAATAATAATAATTGAACATTTATTAATATTAATACTATAATAATTGTATGATTATTGTTCTTATTATGAATACATTAAATAGTAAGAACAACAATAATTTTATGTTTCTGGAAAACAAAGCACAGAAAACTGTGCAGTGTCTTTGGACCATCTTCACAAGAGTGATTTGAAAATTAGCCACATGCATGTATTCGGCACTGCTGCTAGCCTTTTTCTGCGTGGTTGTCTCCTGTATCAGTAACAAAGCAGCCATTGATTTTATGGTAAAGTCACTTTGCAAAGGGAATGAGTTCCTGTGGCCGGGGATATCAGTGTGTTACACGGGTATAGCCCAGGTAACAAGATGAGCATTGATTCAGCATTACAGCTGATCAATACTGAAATAAGTAACTTCAGGCCTGAATTAAAATACAAGTTTGGGCTAGCTTCGCTGCTGTCAGTTTATGGAGAAGTGACAGAAAGACTCACAGGAGCAAGACTGAAATAAAGTGTGTGCGTGTGTTCAAGGGCACAATCACCATCTAGGAACTCTCAGATTCTTTTTGTGTAATGCTGACAGATAAATTCAGTTCTCTTTGCTATAAAACTGTCATCTGCACAAATGCAAATTACTGTTCCAATGAAGACAGTAGATGCCATTCCAACAGTAATGACTGTAAACAGTCTGGTCACTTGTGCCTAACGATTCATGTGGTGGCACACATGTCAACAACTTCTGGTTTCAAAATTAATTTAGTAAGGTATAATAAACAACATAACGCAATTATTGATCCATAGTTACAGTGACTTGCCTTGAGACATTTCATTGAGGGGTCAGTGATAAACCACTTGGACTGTACTAAAACCCTCAATGAACTACTAACTAACATTCTTGTTATACACTTGATTAAGTGGCGCAGCAAACAGTTTCTAAATTATTTGATCTGCGTATTTTTTAGGCCAAATAATGCCAGTTTATTATGTACATGAAGTACATAAGGAAAATATGGTTGCATTGTATCGATTGCAAGTTGAAGGCAGCCACTGGGAAGGATCTTTTTCGTATAGATGATGTTTGCCTGAAGCAAGTTGTGTCTAATGTCTATAGAAAGATTACAGGGTGACCCAAGTAGCATATTGAGCTGCTGGATGTAGCATACACTCATAATAAGGACATCTTCATTCAGCCACAAACCGAAAAAGAGAGCGATAGAAAGAGAGAGATGCTTAAAATCAGACCTACAAAGTGAATTTACATCTTATACAAAGAAGCTGTTTGAGTAATCCAGTAATAATCTAAATGTGTGATTTTTTTTGCAGTCCATTCAAGATTGCCATCTCTCTCTCTCTCTCTCTCTCTCTCTCTCTCTCTTTTTTTTTTTTTGCTCCAGCTGCTGTAGCAGGTTTGTATGTATCTGCAGGAGAAGCAGCTGTACTAACACAGAGGCCCCTATCCACCCAGAGGCACTGATAACCCTGCGGGAAGAATAGCTCACAGAGTCTACATATTGATGCGTCCTTAAATATAAAGCCGAGTCGGTTTTTAAAGGTTGCATGCCTTATATAGCCGAAACTAGCCTCTTGCCTTTTATGAAAAAAAAAAAAAAAAGGCAAGCTAGTTATTTTCCCCCTGATTATTATTTGCCATAACAGGCTAATGGCAAACAGTAGTGCGAGTCTGTTATCAGGTCTAGACTGAATAGCATTATGGCCTTCCACGTGTATGTGTGTGTAATCAGCAATATTGAGTGGCACAGCATGCCAACACACTGAGGTCAGTACAGTTTATACTGCCAGCACTTATACTCAGCATGCAGTTAGTGATATGACATAGACCACATAAGAACTGTCCTCATGTATACACTTCAGACTAAGTGTGCGGAAGTGTGTATGGTACATTATATACATATACACACACACACACACACACATATATATATATATATATATATATATATATATATATAATACAGCAACATTCAATATCAAATTTAAGAGATAACTGATTTTTATGACTGATATTCCTTTATTTGTATGTCTAATACATGCCTGTACTTGAATAAATCAAAGCGGCCATATGTAATAAACAGAAACACATTGACCATTTTCTGGAGTCCTAAGACCTTGGGATAACAAGATCGCTCCGTTTCTTTTGTGTGCAGCCGAGTGTAATTGTTTGTAGATTTAGCTTTCAGAGTTGACTTGTGAAATTGAGCAAATGTTAACCCACTTTATTTCTCTCTGTGTGTGTACGCATGTGTTTGTGTATTTGGGGCCATTTGTTACCTTGTGAGCAGTGGAGCAGCAATGGACTCAGCTGGTAGGTCACTCCACTGTGACCCAGTGATGATTACATACACACACAGACACACACTCCCCTAATTCCCTTTTCATACACACAGGCTTGGGAAGAGCTGCCAGATTTTCAGAACAATGCCACCCTCATCATCACCGTTAACGCCTCTCTCCTCCTCAGAAACATCCCAGATCCCAACACGCCACTATATTATCCTCACATATCAATGTCTGCCAGTGTCTGTTGTGGTTGGCCCTGTCAGAAGCTTAGCATGTGTGCAATCAAATCACTTCCTTCTGTATCCTGCAGATTATGAAAAGCGATTAATGATTACACGCTGCACCAAACTGAAAAATTTGAAGGAGGTGAATTGACCTGAGTGAGAGGTTTTACAGTGCTACACAGATTGATGCTGAGCATGACAATTGGATATCCAAGTTGTGTCCCAAACGATGCACTATACACTCTTAGGAAGAAAAGCTGTCACTGGGCTGGTTGTCACAGTTATGGACTCTTATTTTGATGTTCTGTTTTGTTTCCCTTTAGTTCCTGTTTCCCTGCTCTGCTTGGTTTCGGTTTCCTTGGATTCTGATTATGTCCCTGTTTGTTTCTGTGGTTGCTTATAATTATCAACAGTGTCTTATTTATTTCATTGTTATCTCCTTACTATTTAAGTCTTGAGTTTGGTTCTGTTCCTCGTCTGGTATTGTGTTTATTTATACGAGCTGTTACGCTGCCTTTGTTTACTCCTGTGATTCCTGGATAATTGTGTTTCATTTGATTAAAGGACTATAGCTAATCCCTTCTTCTGTTCATCCTTGCCAAGTGTGTTACCCTTTCAAAAGGTACACTTAAACTCTGCAGGACAGTTGCCCTTCAGGAGCAGGATTGGACACCCCTTGTTATGAACTTTAATACGATTAATTTATCATTTAACAGTGGAGTCTGATAGCCCCTCCCTTTCCAAAGAAAAGATAGCTGCGAGTCTGTGACAGTTTACTGCATGAAGTGTCCAACATTCCAAACTTTGATTTTCCAGTTAATTAAGTGCATCATCTGGGTATTTGAAGTGCACTTTTTCTTTTTGGATTTGTCAGTGTGATCACACTGCTATTTAAACTAAAAAAAAAAATAAAAAAAAAATGGCATAGACTATAGTGCATAAGTTCGCAAGATGGAATGCACCTCCAGTTTTTCTTTCTCAAATATCATGACCCACACTGGTCGACCACACAGCTCGGTGGAAATGCTCGGCAGACATCGGCGCATCTCTCAGTAGAATGGTTGTGAAGGATTAATATGTTAAATGGAGACTATCTAAAAGCATAGTGCTCTGCTGGGCCGCTCTCCCTGTCTTTCCTCACTCTCTCAAACGATCTGTTGGTGCAGTAGATTAGCGTGCGCGTGAGAGAGGGAGTCAAGAAGCTGCATACGCATGTATAAATACAAGCATTATTATATATTGGAAAAGTGTCTTTGCTATTCCCCTGGTCCCACTGAGCTCCTGCAGCGCTCTGGTGACTTGGGCCTCAGGCGTAGCTCAGGAAAAGGCAAATCACTAATGCTCTTAGCATCAAACAATAAATCCTGGAGTTATTTTCCACCATGTTTAATTAAATATTTTGAGAAGAAAACCTGGCTGATTGATTTGCCTCGGCCATTGATTCACTATTGATTTGGCACTGTCAAGGGGCCTCCACAGCACTACTTGCTAAATGGCCACAAGGAGCCCTGAAATAAATGAAGTACTTTCACAAGCTTTAACAAAATCAACTTTGCGAGCCGCTCCTACAGGTCCTGCTCCCAACACTCTCAGGGGTTTGTGACAGGAGGACACTCCTTCTCCGGAGGAAAATAAGTCCTCATACTGCATTTTGTATGAGCATCGATAAATGCTGAATTATAAAATTATAATGCCCAATAAACTGTCTTTGTCTTCCTGTTGCATTTATTGCGCTTGAACGTGGCCCACGCGGCTCCTTTTGACCCCCACAGTGCATTAGCTCCCCTTATTTCCTCAAAACACTCGAAAAGAGAGTGATATTAATAATCCCATTACAAAGCAGGAGGAAAAGAGAGAGAATTAAAAGGCCATTAGTTGTGATAAAAAATGTAGTCATTACTCCGTACCTCGCTAGATACTCAATTCCCTTTTCTCATCACAGCCCGGCTCTTTGGGATACATCATAATATCTCTCAATGCTCAATTTTCTCCTATTATTGTGCATTTTATCTTCATTTATGTCAGTCTATAATTCAAAAATCATTATATTTCTTAAACAGTGTAGACATTTAAATAAACATCCTCCTCACTGACAAATCACTGCTGTACTTATCTGACTATGTCTGGTCAAGCAACAATATATAAACATAAAATGAGCTGGAAGCAGGTGAGTGCCTTCGTAGTCCAATCAAATGAAAGAGAGAAAAAGGCATAGGAGAAAAGGCGAAAGAGAGGACAAGAGGGAAAGAAACACACACAGCAAGAGAGAGAGAGAGAGAGAGAGAGGCTCAGTGCATGGCTATAGGGATTCAGATTGCTATCAGGCCTTTATCAGTCTCATCTCAGAGCAGCATTGATCTTCGCTGAGAATCTAATCCTAACTATGAAGTTCAATAACAACTCCATTACCTGGCTCGCGCTGATTGGAGCGTTGTAATGCCAAGATTAGTAGCTGGCTGCCTGACCTGCCAACATTGATTTGTGCTGCAAAATCACTTGTTCTAGAAAAAGAGAGAGAGCGAAAGAGAGAGAGGGCGAGAGAGAAAAATAAAGAAAGAACGTGTTGGTGAGGTAATTGGTAATTGAACAATTTTTATTTTCACCTTTTTTCCCCTTTCTCTCTCTTAGTTTTTTCTTTCACCCGCAGCGTAAACCCTGCCCTTTCTTTCATTGATTAGTTGCCTGTTTATATCAGGCATTACCAAACACAAGCTTCTCTTTCTCTCCCTGGTGTTTGTGTATATGCGCGTACACGGTTCGAATTGTAGCCAGGTTAGCGATCTCTCTCTCTCTCTCTCTCTCTCTCTCTCTCTCTCACTCTCTTTTCCCCAGCAGGCCCAAATAGCTCCTCTCAGCCCTGTGAATGAATGGCTTCACAGCCTGTTAGCTTTAAGTAATAGAAGCATTGAGCCCATCCTACTGGCAGAGACAGCTCATTTACTCCTCTCTCGTAGCCCCCTCCCTTCGTTCCTTCTCTCTCGCTTTTCCACCTTCTTTCTTTTTAACAGGCACAGATTACGCAGGTCAAATGAATGAAACAGACTGTTTTGCGCGGGCTGCTCCGGTGGGTGCCGAAATGGATGAGCCCATTTCCCTTAATGCAGACACGAGCCTCTCGCGCACACGCGCTCCCGCAGACGTGTGCCCTCCCCCTTCTCGCCTCTGTCTCTCAGGTTACAGGTTAATGACATGCTCATTTCGCCCAGCCATTTGTTTTGTTTTCCTGCAAAGTTCTGATAAGTAGCTAACCAACGAACCTTGTAATTACAATCTTACAGAAACCGGCCCGATCTGTATATAAATCTCACCATCCAATTACAAGATGTAATAATTTTGCACTCAAGCTGGTAATGAGCTCTAATACTGCAGCATGTGATAATCCCCTCTGGATGCTGGCTTGATCAGATGTTGGCTTTGTAATTAGACTGGCAGAAAATCATTATTTCATGTTCAAATAGAAAATGAGGTTGGTGGGAAGTTAATTTCTCTACGCTCTGTGAAGCGTAGACAAGAATTTAATGATTTAATTACAGTTGTAAGCTCCTTGGATGAGACTTAAATTGAGCTGCAATTTTTTTAAGCACACTACCATTTTGAGAGCAGGGCACATCAAAGCCTCTGACAAGAGTCTAAAGTGATAGGGCACTGTGATGTTTTTGATATGCTCAAATTCCTTTTCTCGTTATCTGGTCAGTTCTGCTTAAGTGAATTACTGATTACTGTATAATACCACAGAAACTCTTTGAGGAACAAAACCATCATTATGCACCAAAGTTATTTTTTCCTTACGCTTCTGATTTAATTTCCACATTGCCAATAATAATTAAAAAACACTATAAAAAGATATTACTTTTTTTTTTTTTTTTTTTTTAACTATGTTATGTCGCAGGCACCATTGTGGCAAAGTCTAATGATCAAAAGAGAAATCATTTTCATATTTAGTAATGCCTTTGTTCATCCATATGCTCATTCCTGCAGAGATCAGAGCACATAAAAACATTGGTGTTTAAAAAAGCTGTATTATATATATGATATTGTATTATATATATGATATTTTTATCTCATTTTATATGGTACCCACTAGATTAATAATGTTCATTTTATTTATTTATTTATTTTCCTCATTGTGATAAAAAAAAAAAATGACAAACATAATGTCTTATATCCACGTAGTCTATTGTGATATGGCTGTGAAATGACATTTGCTGAAAATGCTGAACAACAACAAAAAGAGAAATTAAAGTAAAAATATATCAATATCAAAAATGTCCGAATAATTTTTGGTTTGACTTTATATATATATATGTATGTGTGTGTGTATATGTATATATATATATACACATACACATGCATACACACACACACACACACATATATATATATATATATATATATATATATATATATATATATATATATATATATATATATATATATATATATATATATATATATATAAAGTCAAACCAAAAATTATTTGGACATTTTTGATATTGATATATTTTTTCTACCTAAAAATTCTTCATACAGTGGACTACCAGTAAAATTGATAAAAATTTGGAACCAAAAATTATTCAGACACTTTGACCTGACCATGTTTTGCTTAAGTGTTATCTGACATAATTAAGATCATTTTTTTCTGACACAGTTTAAGTCTGAGATCTTGTTATATTTTATTACCTTTTTTTTTTTTTTTTTTAAACTATAGAGAATAAACTGTATTGATGAATGAAATGTTCAAGGTGTCTGAATAAATTTTGGTTTGACTGTATATATATATATATATATATATATATATATATATATATATATATATACAGAAAAACAATTTTAAATGTTGTCAGAATAGATTTTGTTTCTCCTTATTTCACTCTCTTTCTCTTCCTCTGTAGTGCAATGTCTGTTCAGCGCTCTGCAATCACCTGCCCGCTCTGCTCTCCCCTCCTGTTTGTGTCACGTCCTATGACAGTCAGATAAGAATATTTCACCCTGGATAAGATGCTCAGATCTGAGGAATGTCACTCAATATGACTGATTCATCCTCCTCGCTCCTACCCCTCCCCTTTTATTTAGCATTTCAAAATTCCCTTTCTTTCTTTTTCTTCGTTCCGCGGAGACACGCTCTGGACGTTCCCCTTTATTTGGCCTATCAGAGAAGGAGATGGATATGTGTGCTTATTGGACAGTAAAAGGCCACTCTTCAGGTGACACGCTTATCCAGCCGAATATTCATGAATATTTAGGAGATGGTAATGAGGGAGTTTTGCATTGTTGCATGAGAATGGAGGGAGCTCCCCGGAGGAGGAGGAAGAGAGCGCGGACAGGTCGACGAGGTGTGGCGAGAGTGTGTGTCAAGTGTGGCAGCGAGGTGTGTGTCCGTACGTCTGAGGCTATTCGTTGAAGTGGCATCCCTGTTTGATAACCCCCTTTCACTCGCTCGCTTGCTCACGGACTTGCACAGGCTGTGATGAACTTGATCTTCTTGTGGCATTGTTAAATCATATGGTCTAGCTTCATACACACCTGTCATTCCACAGCGCTCAACAATACATCATCCAGACGGGCAGACTACACTCAGGAGCTTTAACCCAGAGCTTTAAATGACATCCTGTATTATTGATGCTGTCTCCGCTCATCTCTCTTACTGACTTAAACATTCGCATGTCTAAAACTCCATTTTGTTTTTTTTTTAAAGAATGGTGGTAGTCCAGCCAATTGTCCTTACTTTTTTTTTTTTATTGCTATAAAGTTTTTACAGAAGGTCTTGAGAATCCCTTAAACTTTACTGACATGTTTGCGTTGCATGATCTGACATCTACCTGCATGTGGAATGATCATTTTGATATAATGTATTTTGGCCTGTTAATTTGCACTGGACCTGCTTGTGTTCAAGTTTAGGTTCTGATTTGACCATCAACATTCCCTCACCTTCACTCTACCTGTATATCAATCTGATCTGTGTTGCAGACACTCTCAGTAATGAAGCAGATTGAGTCTTGTTGTCTGAGCACTGGAGTTCATTTTGGCAGGCCTTGTCCCCAAAACCCAGACAGAGAAAGAGCAACCGTGGTGAGCTTTAAGCAACAAACAGGCCCACGGCCGCCGAGAGAAAGAGGGAGAGGTTGAGGGAAAGAGGTTCTAAATCAGTACGCAATCCAAAGGCCCTCCATAAATCATGTGAATAGGTTTGGTGGTGGGATGGAAAGCACACCTGCAAGACTTATGTAAGTCTTATTAAACCATAAATATCCAGCAGCTCCGGCCACAGCTCTTCAGGACTAGAATAAATCTTACTATGTGCTCAGTGAGGAAGGCGAGAGTGAGACCGAAAGAGCGTGTGGGTGTCAGAAAGAGATAGTGTGTGTGTTCGTATGTCTACACAATGTATGGATGGATAAGTGTTAATACAGTCAAACTACATTTCATTGGTGGGGATTGCCATGCAGTTTGTCAGTTTAATCATGATAGTGTCACCTCAGTGAAGACTTGCTGCCATTTTTAATTGTATAGATCTATATATTGCAGTGTTGAGCTTGCAATGACTTAGTCCAGTCAGTGTGTTTACAACTGGAATTTTGATTCTTTTTTACAAACATTTATGTGTTTAACATTGGCTTTAGCCAACATGCTACCAATTTTAGGGAATTCAATGAAGTTTTTTTTTTTTTTTTTAACTTCATTCTGCAAGGATGCATTGAATTGATCAAAAATGACACCAAAGACCTTACAAGAAAAAACTATTTCAAATAAATGCTTTTCTTTTGAATTTTCTATTCATCAAAATATCTTGAAAAAAGCAGCACAGCCATTTTCAGCTATGATAATAATTTAAAAAAATTATTACTTAAAAGGGTTAGTTCACCTAAAGATAAAAATTCTGTCATTAATTACACACCCTTCCACACCCATAAGACAAATTAAGATATTTTTCATAAAATCCGATGGCTTAGTGAGGTCTCCATTGACAGCAAGTTAATTTACACTTTCAAATGCCCAGAAAGCACTAATATTTAAAACAGTTCATGTGACTACAATGGTTCAACCTTAATATTATACAGTGACAAGAATACTTTTTGTGTGGCAAAAAAAAAAAAAAAAATTACTTTATTCAACAATATCTAGTGAAGGGTGATTTCAAAACACTGCTTCATGAAGCTTCAAAGCTTTACAAATCTTTTGTTTCGAATCAGTGGTTCAGAGCATGTATCAAACTGCCAAAGTCACATTAACCACTGAAATTTCAAAACACTTATGACGTAACTAAGCCTCATTTACTGAAATCACATGACTTTCACATTCTTTTTCCGAACCACTGATTCAAAACAAAAGATTCGTAAAGCTCCGAAGCTTCATGAAGCAGTGTTTTGAAATCGCCCATCACTAGATATTGTTGAATAAAGTCGTTATTTATTTTTTTATTTTTTGACGCACAAAAAGTATTTTCGTTGCTTCATAACATTAAGGTTGAATCACTGTACTCACACATGTTTTAAATGTGTTTTTAGTAGTTTTCTGGGCATTTGAAAGTGTAAATTAACTTGCCTCACTGAGCCATCAGATTTTATGAAAAATATCTTAATTTGTGTTCTGAAGATGAACGAAGGTCTTATGGGTGTGGAACGACATGAGGGTGAGTAATTAATGACATAATTTTCATTTTTGGGTGAACAAATCCTTTAAGCACCAAAACAGCATATTAAAATGATTTCTAAAGAGCCATGTGACACTGAAGACTGGAATAATGATGCTGAAAATTCATCTTTGCCATCATAGGAATTTTAATTTTAAAATATATTTAAAAAGCAATATTATGAAAAATTATCACAATTTCAAAAACTTTCATTATATTACTGCTTTGTACTGTATTTTTGATCAAATAAATGAGTGAGACTTCTTTTAAAAAATAACCTAAACATCTTAAACGCAAACGTTTGAACGGTAATACATATACACTATTGTGCATGAGTTAAATGCATTCAGATCATGATCATGATAAAAGCAGGTGGAAAAAAACAGTAAATAATATGTAATGATCACAGGATTATGATTTAATTATTATTATTATTAATGATTTGTGGAATGACGTCTTGTTTTATCGCTTAATTGAGATTCTCAATGTCAGATTAGCATTCTGAAAATACAAAATCCAGCTTCAATGCTGAACCTTAACAAAGAGATGTCAAGCATTGTTGGGGCAATGTTACATCTATAGATTACATCTATTTACACCTGATTTACTGCTATCATCATTTTTTAACAAATAATGTAGAATAGACAACATTAATAAATCAGAAATCTCAATTAGCTGCTAATGTGGGTTAAAAGTAGAAAGAATGGACATCTGTCAGGAACAGCACCTCCAGTGATGAAGGGATCAGTCTTCTTTCGACCAGTCTGCAGACTTGGATAATAACAGTTGTCCCACACACCTGCGTTTCTATTGCCCAGACCTGCTTCTCAAATGAGCTCAATTAATGACAATAACCCAGCAGGTGCCAGAACACAGACATTAACGGATAGGCCACTATCAGCAGCCGGGAGAGCTTGTCTGTGCAGTAAATATGTAATGATCACAGGTGTAAGAGAAGGGGATGGGGACGTGGGGAGACCACAGGAGCAATCTATTTGTGTTTGGCTGAGCTCGATTCAGTTAAGCAAGCTCAACAAACTGAAATGGATGGACTAGAATCTCATTCATTCAGCCTGAAGTGAGTGGCCAAAAAAGTCACTAGATCTCTTTATTAGAGTGGGGGTGGAGGGATTGGATAATGGAGTCAAATGGACTGCTGTGTTTTGTTTATGTTTCAATTTACTTTGCGCTGAATCTGTAGTGTAGCGTAATTTGCTTTGCACTGATGCTAGGTTCGTTGGAGTAAGTCGCTGTTTGGATTTAATTTGTGTGTATCATTTGCCATCGCTACAAAGTGTATGATAAGTATGTGTGACCACGGCCTGGTCCCCATCATTGGGAATGCTGGTGATATCTCTGAGCTTTAAACTTGAACCCTCTTCTCCATTGGGCTCCTCTTCGCTCGCTCTCTGTGCCCGCATTAGCATAAAGGCATTAAAATGAGAATTGGAATTAATTTGGACTTTCCCCTCCATAGGAATTAATGAAAGTTTGCTCTTCCATTCTGCATAGACAGCCCTCACTCACAGTCCATAAATATTAATATTAATACCACAAACGCATTTAAGGAGCAGCGCTTCGGTGAAGCCGTATACAGAATATTATGAGAGATCATGATACATTTCTCGTGGGGAGCACACTTGAATGAGTGTGCTGCCTTGCCGTTGTGATCTGTAAAAATCCAATCTCCACACGGCACTGAGAGAGAGAGAGAGAGATAGAGGGAGGAAATGAGAGGGTGTGAAAGGAAGATGTCTGAAGCCCATCTGAGAGTTGAGCCTGAGCTGGTTTCTACTCTGGATTTGTTCTATTCAGTTCACTCTAGTGTAACTCCATTATCCAGGCAGCAGATATTCAGATAGACGGGAGACTGTTATCAGGATCACACACCCTTTTTCACGGGGCCATTGCATCTTGAACACTAAAACACACTCTCTTTCAGTGTTTTTAGGGTTACTGAGGAAATGCTTACCCTTGCATCTAATGCAATTTGACTTTAAGGTATAGCAACAATCAGTGTCATTTCTATTTTAGCATATTGCTTATGATGCAAGTTCTCTGATATAGCAACAATACGCAGCAATTAGAATAAACCAGATCGCTCCAATGATAGAGACACCGATAACAAATCATTTTTATATCATGTATCATTAAAGTTTACACAAAAATATTAAGCAGCACAACTGTTTTCAATTGTGATAATAATAAGAAATGTTACTTGATCACTAAATCATCATATTAGAATGATTTCTCCAGGATCATGTGACACTGAAGACTGGAGTAATGATGCTGAAAATACAGCTTTGCCATCATAGAAGTAAATGAATAAATAAATAAATTTTCTATTTATTTCTAAATAAATAGAAAACAGTTCTTTTAAATTGTAAATTGTTACTATATACAATATTACTTATAGTTTTAAAATATATTTAAATATTTAAAATAGATTACAATAAATAGTTATAAAAGGAAAAATCAAAATAAAAGTTATGAATTAAAATAAGAAAAATACAGTATAATCAGTAAAGTGCACAGGTAAACAAATATGTTTTCAGATAGAATGTGTCTATCAATTTTCAGCATCATTACTCCAGTCTTCAGTGTCACATGATCCTTCAGAAGTCATTCTAATATGATGATTTGCTGCTCAAGAAACATTTATGATTATTATCATCATTGAAAACAGTTGTGTACTTTTTTCCCCTTGATGAATAGAAAGTTCAAAAGAACAGCATTTATCTAAAATACAAAGCTTTTGTAACATTATATACTAACGTTCAAAAGTTTGGGGTCAGTAAGATTTTTTTTTTTTTTTTTTTTTAAGAAATTAATACTTTTATTCAGCAAGGATGCATTAAATCGATCAAAAGTGACAGTAAAGACATTTATAATGTTACAAAAGATTATATTTCAAATAAACACTGTTCTTTCTATTCATCAAAGAATCCTGAAAAAATGTTGTACAATTGTACACAATAAATGTTTCTTGATCAGCAAATCATCATATTAGAATGATTTCTGAAGGATCATGTGACTGAAGACTGGAGTAATGATGCTTTGAAAATTCAGCTTTGCCATCACAGGAATAAATTAAATTTTTAAATATTTTCAAATAGAAAATAGTTATTTTAAATTGTAATAATATTTCACAATATTACTGTTTTTACTGTATTTTTAATTAAATAAATGCAGCTTTGGTGAGCAGACGAAACTTCTTTTAAAAACATTAAAAATCTTACCGATCCCAAACTTTTGAACGGTTGTGTATATAATGCTAACCTGCTTGACCAAAAAAAAAGAAAGAAAGAAAAAAAAAAAGCTTCCAAATATTGCTAGAGGGCAGTCTAAGAGTTTAAGCTTTCAGGTCTAATGTTAGTGGCAGTAAGGGCCCCACCACCAGCATAAACAGTCAAGACAACATCACAGTGTGTAGATGCTGCGCATGGTTTAGTGAGGAGAATGGTAAACCTGGCAGGGTGTTGAAAGAGTGTATTACTGATGCCCAGGTTTATTTAACATCATGATGGCTGAAGTCACATTTGTGTTTTCTATGGAAGTCAGTTAATAGCGATCATCCTGTTGTACTCACACCTGCATGGACATATTTGCTTACGGGGAGAACAATTCCTTTGTGGCTGTCATAATATATACAGTAGGACCCCTTTCACCCTTTCCCACACTTACAGTAGATCGCTGTTCATTGTAGACACTAACCAGTAAAGTCTCTGCACTTGGACTAAGCACAACACTTTGCAACTAGATCCTAGACTTCCTGACTAACAGGCCTTAGGCAGTCAGGATCCATAAACGAACTTTGCAAACAGTCAACCTGAGCACTGTATTTACTGTCATTTGTGACAAGATCTGTGTTAAATCAGTTTGAATGCATAAAAAGTGTGCTGTAGCTAATTTTTTTTTTTTTTTTTTTTAATGGAAGATTGTGGGTTTAGACTCCACTTGAGCATTATTTGCTGGAATGCTGCAACTATTTATTTCTTTGTAAACCTCATTTAATTTCTTCTCTTACTTTGTAAGAGAGTTACAACAATACGCTGTTTTCAGAAAAGTATTTATAAACAAAATATCCCACAAAATTTAGTTTGTTTCAGAAGCACATGTTTTTTTTTTGTTTTTTTACTGATCACACTCTTGCATCATTTTTGTTTCGATGGTATTGCATTGGAGGGGAGAAGCCAGAGAGGGTCTGTGCACGTCAACAGCAGTTACTCGTGAAGCTCCTTTAACACGCTCGCTTTTGATATGTGCAGGTATACGGGTCATTCTGGCCAAGGTGAGACGTGGCGCTGTATACTTGAACTTCAAAGACATTGTGCTGGTCCGACTCCACGGGGCATCACATTCATGACTTCAGTCAACATCCACACACACACATACTCCTTTAATCTGAGCTCTGCAATACCTACTCAACCCCGATTGAGTCAATACGCCCTCTTTTTGTTCTGTGTTAGAGGGATGTGGAAGTGAAAGTGTATGATGCAAAAGCAGTGCAGAAGAGTGGAAACACACTTGTTAAGTTAGATTAACTCTGAGATCAGGAGCCCAGTCTGAGACAGTTTAGAATCGCATGTGTTTGGAAGACTTTTTTTTTTTAGTTCTTTTAAGTTGTTTATAATGTCAAGTATATCTTATGCAAAGGCATTGGCTCTTAGAAGGAAAACTTTGCAATGCTTTGATTTTCTTTTCTCAGTGACATGCATAATGCTTTCATCCTTTGGTAGAGTAAACAAGTCATCAAAGTAAAAGGCTGAATATCTTATAAAACATTTCTTAGGTATGTAAGCATACAAGATTTTTTTTTTTTTTTTTGAATCAACAAAGAAACAACTGCAAATCCTTGCAATAACAACAAACTATTTCTAAAGTGGACTCAATATCCAAAAATGAGTGCACGTCCATACTGATAATTGTTGTATATTGGTCATTTCTACTATGCTGTACATTTCCATGTCCCTGTTGTATTTGTCTTGATATGCTGGATAAAATTAAACTTAAACAATTTAAGTACTTTTAGCAGGGTTTTAATTTTTTGTCATATTCGTGGGTGTTATGCACTAACTTTTACAATGAAATATTGGCATTTTATATATTTTTGAGAGTGTATTCAGGTGTTTCTACATTTACAAAAGTAATATTGAGAAATAAATTATTTTTATTCTTTTAATTGGTAATTCATTTATCTGTTTTTCTTGTGTCCTCAGTTTCACTTTTCATCTTGTTCATATTTTGTAAAACTCCATAATTTTTCTTGCTATACGAAAACTTTTATAGTTAGTAAAGTTTAAATGCTTGAGGCCAACCAAAAAATACATTACAACCAGATCATGTTCTCTTCTCTTCACTCTCTCTCTCTCTCATTTATTTATTTATTTTTTATTTATTGAGTTCAAAAGGTACTGCATAGCAGAAATGACCCATATGTCAATGTCTGAATTACCATGCGTAGCTGCTTCTAAGGTGTGTTGTGTGTTTGCAACCTGGACATCAATAGCAGGACATGTTGGTCCTGGGGGTCAACCTCTATCCCTGGTACGGTTTCATTACCTGCAATGCTCTAGTCTCATTACACTCCTCCCTAACCCTGAAGGGCTCTCTCGTCCCCTCTCTCTCTCTTTCTCTCCCCCTCGCTCGCCGTGCAGCGGATACGCCATAAACTCCTGTAATTGCGGCATCAAACTTGAGTTTATTATTTTCCATGCAGGTGTGAGGATGATATGAGGCCCAGGTTGCATTTACATACAAATTGAAGGTTTTTATTAATCAGGCGGGCAGCAGGAATCACAGAGCACCACTCCATCAGCCTTTTAAATACATTTGGTGACATTTTTACCCAGCATTAGCATGATAGGGCAAGCGGAGGATAATGTCCCAATGATTGCTTTTCCATTGAAAGCACAAACGGTTTCATTTTTCCTGTCATCTCAAATAAGTGTTAAAGAGGGTTTGGAGGCTATTGTGCTAGCGCTCCGTATGCTGGGGACTGGGAACCGCTGATGGCCATATTAAATAACCATTAGCGCCGGCGCTCAGATCATCGCGCACACACCGTGCCTCCTCTTTGCTTCCTGCTCTGTGATTTTCCAAATGAAGCCAAGCTGTGCTTGGCTCTCATAAAGCACTCACACCCTGCTCCATTTTTCCTCAAACAAAATGCATTACAACGGTAATTTTGTGACTGTTAAGATAACTAGCGTTAACAAGCACTTAATTAAAATGTACAATAAATAGCCGTCTGCGGCCTTATCTGAGCAGGAGAGCTGGGTAGGGAGGGTGGGAGGTGGGGGGCTTCCAGCGCTCAGACCTGCTGCTGCTGCTGCTGCCGCCGCTGTAAAGCTCGTTTACAGATTAATTGCTTTTCTGTCTGGCAGAAGCTGCTTGCTCTCCCGCCAGACCCTAAATAGCCAGATTCAGGACTTTATCAATCAAACCTTGCTATTTCATTTCTTTTTTTTTTTTTCTTTTGCTCTGTTTTTCTAACTTTGCCTTTCTTTTCATCTTTTCCCTATCATTTTTTTTCTACATTTTTCTATTTTTGTCTAACAAGCATAAAGATCCTGCAGTGTGTGCTGGTGGCAGTGCAGGTGACTCGAATCGAAGGGCTACAGAAATGTATAAATGTTTGTCATTGGCACTGTAGTTGTGTTAATGTGCGTTCTGTAGTGTTTATGTGTCAGTTCATGAGTTAAAGTGTGTGTGTGGCTGTGTGGCATAGTCTAATACTTTGTGCATGTATGTTTTTCATACGAATGTGTGCAAGTATTCATCCAGTCTTGTTTATTATAGTAAAAAGGTCATATTTGTATTTAAGTATGTCTTTTAGGGGTTTAAAAACACACACAGAGTTCTTGAAATAGCACCGTATTCAACCTCGGTATATGGATTTCAGTCATATAAACTGTAGTATAGGACCAGTGAGAGAACAGGAGAGATTTTTCAGAGATTAAAGTTAACAGCAGTTGTTCTCCAGGGATCACATTACTCTACAGCCATGTGACTCAAACACTTCCACACTGGCTTTAATGACTTCAGCTCACAGAGAGCAGACTGAGAACTACTTGTTTTTAAATGGTGGAAAAGAAAATACGTAAAAGCAAACTTCCCTCTGTGGACACGCCTCCTGGTGGTTTATGTCGCCTGTGTCCCGACTTTAACCCAAGAACGATAAATCTGCCAAGAATGTCTGTGTACGTCTGCATGTTTGAAAGTGACCCCTGTACAATGTTGCAGAAGTGCATTTCTCTGAAGTGAAACTTGCATCTTTCCAGGTGGGCCAAGTAGTAAGGGAGTCTGAGATCATTTAAAAACAGTGCAATTTTTTGTCTGTTCTGTTGATTTACTATTTTCATTCTTTATTGAAATGTATTGATAATTCTTTTATACCGACGTTAAAATTATGCACAATAATTATTACTTTAATATTATATTGTTCAATTATTAATGTTTCTAAAGATTAATTATCACCAACAACAGCCAATAAATAATATTTTTCCTCTACTTGTTTTCTCATCTCTAATACTCTAACTAGAGATGTTAATATTTTGTATATAAGATGGGGTATCATAGTGTCAGGCTGTGGGTGCTATAAACGAGCTCACGACAAAGGAGAATTCAGAATCACAATCTTTAATAAATGTACGCATTGGAAACACAGGAGAAAAGGCAAACACATCCACTAAAATTGATGACACAAGAACTGAACCAAACAGGGAGAATATACAATATACAAGCTACACATAGCTTAACCCAAACTATTTTATAATCTCTCCATACACATAAAAGTAGAAGTATATTGTCATTTTTAATTCTCAATCTAAATGTAGCGTTTACAACTGAAAATGGTGCGCTACGATGCAAATTTCTATAGAAGAATAAAACGTCATCAGCATGCGCTAGTGGTTAACAAAAAGACCATGCTGAATCACACTTTGACAGTTGTAGTTTGTATGTGTGCTGAAAAAAAAGGAAGCAGAAAGAAAGAACAAGGGAAAAGAGGGAAGCAGTTTTAAGTTTTAGCGTGTTGCAATGATTTCATGTCACTCAAGCGACCAAGCCCTTAATTATACAGAACTTTAAGGCTTAATATAATTTTAACGGATGAGTTATAAAAAATATCACCCCCCTCAGAGTTGTCATGAAGGGCAATATTAGCTGTATAGACCAAAACCACAATTTGATCCAGGCTGTAAACATGTTTTTTTCTGCTGTAAAGTTGGCCGTTTTAACATGGGACTCTATGAGATTCTGCTCTCTTTTGGAGCCTGTCCCTAGTGGCCAATCGATAAATCGCAATTTAAGTCACTTCCATATTGGCTTCAAGAGAAACTGGGGGAGGTTGCCATTTGGTCCGAATCCAATGTTAGCTTCACTTCCTGTTTCCTGAGATACCTTCATCGTCATTTCTAGCGAGAAATTACTATTGTAGTAATTAAATATTTGTTTAATTTTCACCAAAGCTTGCGCTATTTTGCTGTAGATCATTAAACTGATCTCATTATGCTGCCTCAGAAGTCTGTCTGAAACAGTTTCGTGAGGTGCCTTCATGCACAAACGCTGCCTTACAAGTCATTGCCTGAGAAGGCAGCGAGACAACAAGTCAGCTGCCTAAGTTTTCGGATGCAGCCTGCAACTCCCTGCAGATCCAGTGACGTAAGGGGTAAATGCTGTCGCTGACTGGGGTAAGCTGATGCTTCACTTTGTAGACATCAGTGCATTAACCACCGCTGATGCCAGTCATTGGGGTGTACAGTAGCCTACCCTCAAACATTGAAAGGAACCTGATGGAGGACACGCTCAGTCAGTCAGGCTGCGTATCCACTGGAGCAGAGCAAGCGACCAGAGCATTTTTAGATTCATTTCTATGGAAGTTGAGCATCACGCGCCAGTGAACACGCACCAATGATCACGCACCAATGATCACGCACCGTCAGTCAGTCTCTCTCGTGCGCTCTCTCGCTGTTTAGTGCCGTTGACCGTCCTCGTCATCCTCAATAAATAAAGTTCTTACGGTAATGTGAGGGTGCTCGCAGTGAGTCTGGTGGAGAGAAATCCCCAAATGGGCATTCAGATCTGCCTCCATTTTGTTAGCAACGCCCAACTTCCAACAATCCAATCAATTCCTGAAGTACAAATCAATTCCCGAAGTCCCACCCTCTCATTTCAGATGCCATTTCACTCGGATAGACGTCACAGTAGAGAAGAAAAGACAATCGCAACTTCCTCTTCATGCCGACTTTAATGAGGTCATAACATGAGAAATCATATTTTTCTTGGTCTTTGTATAATTATTACATTCTGCAAGTTCCGTAACTTAAAACGTCCTTGTCATCAATAAAAAAGCATTTATATAATTAAGATGTAAAATCTTCGTTTGGAATGGAGGTGGCATGTGACGTCACAGGGGCACAATCCGTCGATGAGCAGCGAGTGGATGTAAATAGGCCTAGTTGATTACGATGAGATTGTGATCATTAACAAGATTGCGATGCCACCCAGACGTTGTGCTTTTCCTGGCTGTGGAAAAACATAATCTTTACATAAGCTGACTTGCATGTTTGTACTGTATGTTTTACCAGTGCCTTTTTGAGAACAAGTCGCAATACGATACTGGCTTTGCCCAAAAACGTTTGCTCAAAGATCAGGAATCAACTGTTCTGGAATCAGCAAGGACCCCGCAAACTGTAAGTAACGTATTTCATTTTAAACCGGTAATGACAGTTAAATTCATAATGAAAATCCTAGTATTTTTACTTGAAAAGAACGCTCTCTTTATAATGGCTGAAGCTGTCGATCACGCAGTGCGAGTTTATCTGGACACTTGCCAAAACTTCTGTTATAGTGACACTCTTAGACTACAAAATGAATCTCTTACTGTGTTTACATAGTGTTTGCATTGTTAGTTATGGTGAAAGCATTTTGTGAGAGTGTGACGAGATCACTGCATTCACACGATCAACATACTGTCATCTGCTCGATGTTAATCACTGCAACCTTCTATGTGATATAAATAGGTTTAAATGCAATAATCAACACATTCGTTAATCTCAACAGCTTTAATAGTAAAATCTGGTAAAAATATTCGAAAGGATTCCACATGTTTCGATTGCAAAGATGTCAGCCAATCACAGCAGTGGGGGTTTACACTGAAGTCTCACAGCAGACACACCCCTTAAAACAGAGCGTTCAAATCAGAGGCCTAAAATCAGGGTAGAAAATAGCCATTTATATCTAAATTATGATAATCATTTGATTTAAAAATCATATTAATATTATAAGTGCACCCCAGGAAACATTATAAAACAATAAAAAAAAAAAAAAAAAAAAAGTTTGATCCCTTTAAAGGAAATGAATATTCAAAAAAAAAAAAAAAGATGATTTCATTTGACCAATAGTGACAGTAAAGACTTTTTGTTAATACATTTTTTATATGTAATAAATGCTGTCCTTTTGAACTTTCTATTAATCAAAGAGTCCTGAAAAAAGACAAATGTTTTCAACATTGATGATAATAATAAGAAATGTGTCCTAAGCGTCATATCAGCATGTTGGAATGATTTCTGAAGGATCATGTGACACTGAAGACTGGAGTAATGATGCTGAAAATTGCTATCGCATGAATAAATCACATTATATAATATATTAAAATAGAAAATAGTTATTTTAAATTGTAATTTCACAATATAAGGTTTTACTGTTTTTGTTTTTTTTCTCCCTCAAATGCAACCTCTTACCAACCACAAACTTTTAAACTATGGTGTACATAGACAAAGACATAATAACACAGACCAGAGCACACTTCTCCCCACCTCAAAAATGAGCTTGAATTTCAGATAGAGATGTGCAGGATGAGAGCTGATCTGGATGTTCTAAAGGAGACCCTGACAGGCCTGGTGGTCTCTCCAGTGCAGCGGCCTCTAGTCTGATGCAGAGAGGAGGGGGATGTTGTGCTGTCACTGCTGTGCTTATCACATCCAATTTAGCTGGAGTGATTTATAATGTGCTCAGATGATAAATGTTATTGTAAGAGAACAGTCCAGAAGAGGTATGCCTGCTGTCTGTCAAAGAAAGAGAAGGGAGAGCAGAAAAGCTGAGGTGAAGACTGTATCGCTGCTAGTGGGAGTTGGTGTCTTGCGAAGCGCCTGTCGTAAATCAGCTTGTCAAGGACCCCTCTTCCCTCTGTTGAAGCACAGAGGGAACTCAGTCTTTACCACTGAAGAAACTCCTTTGCAGGTTTCAGGCCTGTTAAAGATGATGAGAAACACAGTGAGTAAAACAGCCTTCAAACTCTAAAGTTCTCATATGGGTGATTTTTTTTTTTTCTCACAAAATCACATTGCAAATAAGCAACAGTGACATTAACCAAATGCACCATCCCCCAACACACATAAACACATTGCTTCGCATAGATTGTGATTTGTGTTTGCATTTTTGAAGGTAACCCACCACCCCACTTCCCCTGAGCACTGCACTGACAATAATTCAGCACAGAGTATATTTTCCATAAATAATTTGCTCTTTATTGATTTCCAATGTGCGGTGAGAAATATGTGGGCTCTCGGCAGAGAGGGGGAGGATGTATCAGTTGCTCTGTGTGTGGTGAAAGTTGTGACAGGAGAGGTCGGCGTCCTGGGAGCTCATGTCCCCTATCTTTATTTACGATCACTCAGAGAGTAACTCATCAAAACTTGGCTGTTCCATCAACCAGGACGCCCTGGGATAAAGGAGCACACGCACACACTTCCCACTAGTAGTTTGCAACACTGTTTGATTTACACATTTGTTAACAGTGATCTGGCATAGGTAATATGAAAGAGATGTGCTGAATAATTGCACTCTATAAATCAAGGCCTGAACGCCATTCACTTGATGTCTATATTTACAGGTCTGACATTCCACGAGCTTCAGGCCACTACTGAAGGTGAAAGGTCACATTCAATGATCCTCACTCTATTTGTCTCTGTCCTGACACATGATTGACAGCCATTGAGGTGAGTGAGTGAAGGTGTAGGTGTGTCTCTGTGCCTGTGTTGGTGCAAATGTGGCAGGGTGCGTGTGGAATCTGGTGTTGACGACTGTTAAGAGCACATGCTAGAGTTGGATGTCACACTGTCGCCGGCTAAGAGCTGTTAATTTTGGCTCTGCTCTGCCTTTGTAAAATGACCCCACCTCTACATGGTCGCTTTCTTAGTCTCGTCAAAGTTCAGAAATGCTCATAGCTCATTACATTTTTCATTTAAAGGAATACCTCACCCCTAAATGAAAATATCATTTAAGCAATATTTAGTTACTGTAAATGTATGAAGTAATTTGATTTAAAAGTTTTCACCATATTCCACATAGTTCAGCAGGAATGACCGCTGTCAATCTGCAAAACTAACCAAAATGCACTAGTATATTCCAAGTTTTCTGAATCCATTTAAAAGCTCTGAAGCTTTTAAAGCTGTAATTTCTCAATTTCTCATTTTGTATCAGCAGAGGGGAAGAATATATTTGTGAATATCAGTGATAGTTTCCCCCAACACCTCCCAAAAAAATTCTCTCATAACCAACTCACTCTCATGTCGTTCCAAACCTGTATGAATTCCTTTATTTTCTCTGTGGAACATAAAAGACAATGTTGAGAGTTTTTGGTAAACAAACTTTCATCTTATGGACCAAAAAAAAAAAAAAAGTTTTTACTAAGTTAAAAAATCTTTATTTCAATGGTCCAATTTAGACATTAAGTTAATATATAAGTAACTTTGCAACTACATGTCAACTACCAGTCATTAGAGTATTAGTAGACTGTTTGATTTGTAGATTAGGGTTAATAGAATAAGTTGACATGTACTTGCAAAGTTACTTATAGTCAGTAGAATGTCTGTTGGGGGACCATCAAAATAAAGTGTTAGCAGATATTAAGCAGGCAGTCTACTAATACTCTGATGACTGGTAGTTGACATGTAGTTGTAAAGTTATTTATAGTTAGTAGAGTTGGTAAAGTGGACTATCGAAATAAAGTGTTACAAAAAAAACATTCTCAAAATGTTAATTTTGTGTTCCACAGAAGAAAGAAAGTATCATTGGTTTGGAACAACATGAGAGGGGAGTAAGATAATGGCAGAATTTTAATTTTGGGGTGAACTATCCCTTTAATTTTAGGCCTTTTCACCACACAAAGCTATCTTATGGCTTTGGAAACCATTACAATGAAAAATATAGCAAATAAATAATATAGACTGTCACTATATGGAAAAGAGCATGAAGAACAGAATTCTAGTTTGGAAAGACATGAGAGCGAGTAAATGAAGACAGAATGTTAAGTTTTTGTATGACCTGTCCCTTTAAAACACATAGACTTTCTGACACTGTAGAAACTTGTGTCTCCATTTGCCCCTCCATTTGAGTCATCCACATTTCCTCAATCCCCACAGGGATCTGAGCACTTTTAGGCTGGCATGAAATTCACGGTGCAGGCCGTGGTCAGTTTTAGCCCAGGGCTTCTCAAAACCTCACAATGCCCCATGGGTAATATAGAGCTACATGTAAAAGCCTAGTCAATTTGCCAGCTAATTCTGGCTAAATGGTTGTCATAACCGGCCTTGTGCTGGGTGGCTCCGTGTTGGATGACTCTCTCTGTCTTTTTGCAAATGTCACGTGCTGACACCTAAAACATCCATTAGTGTGCGTACATTAGCATGCTTGCGAGTACAAATCTGGGTGGATGGGTGTGTAAGGAAATATCCCTGATGTTTTCTGGAAAGTAAAGCCCCAGTAATGTAGAATGAATGTGCTGTATAAAAAGGCTAAACCTTTAACGATAAACTGTTAATAATTTACACTCAAAGAATAAAACCCAAACAAGGCCATATTCACCTGCAGATCTAATTCATTTCGTTGCAGTCACGGGTCTATTATAAACTCATTAAGTAATTATTAATCGGCTAATAATATCTATCCAGAGTGTCTCTCAGTAGAGCAATTTTACATTTATCGTGCTGGTCCGCTGTGTGTTTGCGTGTGTGTGTTTAACAGCAGATGGCCTGGAGTCTCAGAGCAGTTGGACTGGTCAGTGTAGAGTGGCTGTAGAGAGAGGAGGAAGACAGGTGTTATGACTGCAGACTTCCAGCCTTTAGCTTTTTCATCTTTTAACTTCTCATCTCACTCTTTGTTTCTTTTCCCCCCTTTCTTATCCTCTCTGTCACCTTGAGTATACGGAGCAGAAAAGCAGCTGCAAGTCTGTCCTCAGAAATGCCTCCTCCTGGGGGGGGGGATAGAGAGAGAGAGAGAGAGAGGGGAGTAAAAGCATTGACCTAGCATTATTTATATATAGTAGTATTGGCACAGACTGCTGCTGTTTCCCATTGTGTCTTCATAATGAGCAGAGAAATTGGAAAGGAAACTGTCAGGGGAGGCATGTGTGTGAGTGTGGGTGTGTGTGGGGGGGGACCTTGTTACAGACAGATCCACACAGTAAACTGAACAAGCAAAAAGGCTAAAGGGGTCAGTCTGTGTGGACGTTGCACATACACACACATTCAAGAGGGGTCTTTGCCTGTAAAGGCGTTAACTGTACGAGTCGTTTGGGGCACCACAAGGGTATGTGGGTCAAAAATCATTTCTGGAACAGATCAGGCTCAGTTTAACCCTTTCAGTACTATCCTAAAGGTTTAACATGGAGATATTTGATTTGATCTTTGATTACTTTTTCAAAAAAAAAAAAAAAAAAACATGGACATGGACATGGACATGGTACCTTGGTATTAATTAATTAATTAATTAATTAATAAGTTCCATCAAATACCATTATTGAAAATGTCCACAGTTATTGCCCAGGAGTAAGAATACAGTTCATTGAGAACGCATTGAACTTTTGTGCCCCTATAGCTGGGCATGTCGTCATATTTTGTGGGGTAAGTTGTCACAATGAAACCTGCCATTAAACAGCCTATTGCAGGCATTTCTGCTAAATTTAAAGCATGCAAAAATTACTAAACATCAAAAAGCTAACACGTCAACATTTCCTCGCATACCTGAACCAATCATAGGTGCATTGGATGAAATTACACAAATTTGCAGCATCACAAAAATATTTTAATGACCTTGAGAAGTGTGTGGGATTTACATTTTTCTAAAACATCAAAATATAAAATCATTGCTTTGGCATCACTATATATTGAAATTAATAAATTACATGAAACTGTAACATTTAAAAACACATTCAACAACTAACCTGTGATGGAACAGAGGGACAGACAACAGGAATGCAGGTAATGGGTGTTTAGTTAAGTAGTGTAGTAAGTAGTTGGAAGGTAATATGGCAGACTTAACTGAATATAGTTCTTTGTTTTGCAGATGCTTGATGACTTGAAAAGAGGGCAGCGTGCTGAAGGCAGGTAGGCACAGAAGAAGAGAGAGTCAAGTTAGTCCATACACACGTAGTGAATGACGAGACCAGACAAACTGATTATGGCACGGGTGAGTATATATAGGAGTCCTTAATAAGTGGTGACAGGTGTTGCAGGTTAGTATTCTGGTGAGAGTGAACGAGTGGGTGAAGTTGTAGTGTCTGGTGCTGATGGCATGGCTGAATCTGTGACATAACCCTCCCTGCGTTCCAATGTCAATACTGTCCATCCTAAACAGTATGTGAGACTGAAATAAGTGTGTCCCAAAGCATAGTATGTTGAAAAGAGTATGTCAAAAGTTCCCGAATGGTCTACTATTTCTGGTAGATTTTCGAAGTGTGGATCCTTGCACACTATAATGTCTAATATTGCGCACAACCCGTTGTACTTTGGAGGAGAATTCGGTTCAGAACTATAGACACGAGTAAAAAGTGTTTCAAAAACTACAAAACATGGTGGATGTGCGTGACTGACGGTTTAGTAGAGAGGTTTAGATAAAGGGGTTTGTGTGACATTTTACCTGATAAAAAATATTTAATTAATGTTATCCGTGTTATATTTCATCTGCAACAACAACAATGTGAACTTTTATAAAGATCGTTTGACCATTAACAGTTAAATGCATCGTTATGAGGATGAAAGACCCTTGACTGGCAGTTCAATGTGCTACTGCATTTCTTTCCAATATGGTAGGAAATTAAATTAAATGAAATGAAATATGGAGGATGTTAACTGTGACAAGATGATTGACAGGCCAGTTTACAGTGACAGGATGCGTGTAATTAAGCGACAGATAGCAACCGTTAAAGACGCTATTTTATGATGTGATAGTATGTCCCAAAGCTTGTCTGCTCTTCTGCTACACACACGAAAAGTATGTACTTTTTCTTCACAAAAAGAGTACATACTTTTAGGGCGTAGTATAAGTAGGCGAATTGGGACGCATCACCTGACATGCATATATATATAGACACGGTTTATCCTTTTGATTAAAATATACCTGCATCATGTAGTTGAATCTAGTCTGAATGATTTACAAATAAATAAATAAGACTTGATTAAGCTGACTGCATTGTTACATCAAAAATAACATTTTTTAAGGAATTTGCTAGATAAAATACAAATAGATACTTAAGATAATGATTATCAATCAGTCTCATAGTATACATTTCAATAACAGATAAAATATTACAGTATAGTATTAGGCTTACCATATAATACCATAAGTACTGTATACTATGGTCCAACTACAATACTTGATGTAATAGTTTGTGAAAGAATTCTGGTGTGCATGCATAAGCAAACATAAACAAAATATACCCTGAAAAACCCCACTGAGGTTGCGTTCTATGTGTTGTTCTTTGTGCCTGTGCTGTAGATTTGCATCCCACTCTGTGTTATCAGTATTATTGTGCAAAACCAACCACTGCCTGAGGCCATGTATACAAACACACACCATTCGAATGGCACTTCGAACTAACAACAGCATTTAGGGTGCCATGGAGGATGGGCCATCTATGTGTTTCGCCTCCTGCCCTGGTAATGTCAAGAACACTTCTACACACTTTTTTTTAAACTGGGAGATCCTGTTAGTATTGCCTTCAGCCTTCAGGCAGGGGTTCAAAGTACTCGGACCTAAAGCACAGCTCTCCATTTCCAGTTAAAATATCTGTTTTACCTGGCTGGCTCCCAGCCCACCTGCATTCGCAGCCTCCACCTTGGTCGTGCCTCTGCTGCTGTCAATCCTGGCTTAGCTTGAGCACAATGACTGTGTAATTACAGGTTTCTGTTAAACCCAAATCCAATCATATACACGAGTGGAGGATCATGCAGGAACAACAGGAAGCCAAGAGAGGGAGAGGAGATGGGGAGGGCAGGTGAGGCAAGTCTCAGTCCTTACAGATAATTCAGATGTCAGGCATTGGCTGTATGTGGAGAGAAGCTAAGAAGCTAATGCTAATGATACAGTCGGGGGGACACTTCAACCTGCCACACTCATAAACACTTCTAGGCCAAACCAAGTGAGATGTGAAACAGGAATGTAATCTTTACAGCCAAGAAGAGATGAAAGCAAAATGTGGAATGGCAGTTTCTGTCAATCAGCTGTCAATATTTTTTCGTCACTTTTTCATTTGAACAATTTTAATGAAAGCATTCTTCTACTGCTAATGTTCGAGCTCGTCTAATCCCCAGTGACTCCTGTAGCAAGTTTCACAAAGGCTGAATGTTTGTGCTACACTTCCAAGTGTTGTTAGGCTTTTGTTTTTGCCTATGATAAATGAAATTAATACATGCATTTAATGTTTGAAATGCCGGCATGAATAATTCATGAAAGTCATGCAGATGGAGTGATCAGTACACAGATCCAGGACAAGAGGAAATTAATTTTTTAAAAGTGTATGTCTGTCAGCTTCAGAGAACAGGATGTGTTATTGTGATTACACAAGTTCGCTGTGAATAATCAGTCTATTTATTTGTAACTTTAGCCTCTGCAGATTCCACAGGGAACTGGAAAGATTTGAATATCCGCACAGTTTTCTGTCATATTGTCGTTTCATAATAATCATTGTGAGTAATTAATTAATCCCAGAATGCTTTTAGTGAGCTGTGTATGTTATTAGACAACTGATTCAGACTAGTGAGCTTTCAGTGAGAGACAACATTGATGCTGTCTATTATTAACCTAGACAATGCTTAAAAGGACTTACATCTGACTTACATATATATAGTTTTAGTCCTGGATGCTGATTTGTTACTACAGCTTCATTTTATTTTTTCACAATACAGCTTTACCCTCATTTATGTTTTTCTACTGTAAGAATGGCACTTAATGAATAGTAATAGTAATAATATACAATGACCAAGAAATAATGACATCATCGTATCAACACCACCACTGAGAGAAGCAATAAACATTCTGCTTTGTTTGGGAAGAACATGCGACTTGGTGGTCTTTTAGAGATGGCACTCATGTTTTGAAGTGTGAGCATCGTGAAGAACAATGCATTGTGTCATACATAAACAAAGCCACACAACGACTGCCTGTAGTCTCAATCACTGCAGCAGCCAGTTAAAATTTAATTAGAAGACTTGATGTTCCTTCATGGTGTATGTGGATTCAGTGGGTTTTTATAATGGGTGTTAGCACTGTTGATGGTTGACAGAACACCACCATATTAGTAGATTTGCTTTAGATGGTACCCAGTCGTAACTGAACAGACAGAGGGCGAGAGAAGGGGGGGATAAAGAGAGAGAGGAAAAGCTTTCGGTGGTGTGTAATTGTCAATGATTACGGTCTTTAAACTGTCACTCTCATCTCTCCCTCCCAACTCTTCCCTCACAGCAACAGTCGAGGGCTTTCACGGTTCTCAAAGCCAAGTAGAGTCCAAAGTCCTGTGGACGAGTGAGACTGTAGTTGTGGTGCGGGGTTTTGTGTGGGGGAGAAAGTAAAGACAGGAAAAATGGAAGAACGCGAGAGGGCAAATGAGAGAGAGAGAGAGAGAGAGAGAGAGAGAGAGAGAAATCTCCCTATTGAAGATATTTCCATCCAGGGCGTATGAAATATTAAACGTGTTCATTATATCCTCAATTTGCAGTTATTTTGTGCGTGCACACACCGCCATATTCTTCCAGCCGTCTTATTGGCAGGGCTCTGTGGGCCTGAAGTCAAATCTCCCTTTTATTATTTAAATCCATGCATACAGCCCAAGCCCCCTCAAATCAGCACAGCCCGCCTGCCATCCGTCCGCCTCTGATTGGCAGCTCGATATACAGAGGGAGGATACAGGGGGTGATAATGTGGGTGACAAAGGCAAATCCGCCCCGTCGGATCAGTTTTTATTGGGGTCGTTTGGGAAGACGAAAGCAAGGGAGCGACAGAAGAGTTTGATGCATAGTAAAAGTAGCTGTGATAATTGGCGATGGCATTGGGCTGTGTTGGCCTGTCAGAGCAGCGATGTAAATTTATTTGACATGTTTTTGTCAGGATGAAAGTTTAATGTGGTGGGTGTGACAAATCGCATGTAAATGTTTTTTTTTTTATTATTATTATTATTTTTTTATCCCTTTCCGATGAGTTGACCTCTGAGGACTCCCACAGGAAATCAGGCTTTAAAAATGATTTGATGGCTCAAACCTGGCCCACGTTGAAAGAGGGTTCTTATGCATACACGCACAGAAATATAAATATGCACACATGCACAAACACAGACTTGTATACTACTGCTCTCCAGTGTTGGGGAAGCTACCTTGAAGTTTAGCTTGCTAAGCTAGTTATAATTATATCAGGTAGTTATACTAAAGTCAAGCTACACTACAATCTTCAAACACATATTAGAGTGGCTTAAAGGGTTAGTTCACCCAAAAATTAATTTAAACAAAATGTTATCATTATTGGCCAATTCCTGTGTCAGATTCATGCGTCGTGCTGCTCACGTGTTCAGCTTCGGCCAATACTGAGTTGGCTTTCGGACGTAAACAAGGAAGCCTGAGTTCACTACGTATGACAACGTTTCAAATAGTTGAATAAGGTCATTATTTTTGTTTTGTTTTTGCACACAAAAAGTATTGTTGTCACTTTATAACATTAAGGTTGAACCACTGCAGTCACGTTGACTATTTTAACCATGTTTTCAACTACCTTTCTGGACGTCAAACGGTACAATGACGCTGCTGCCTATGTGTGGATCAGAGATTTCATCAAAAATATCTTAATTTGTGTTCTGAAGATGAACGAAGGTCTTACGTGTGTACCGACATGAGGATGAGTACTTAATGACAGAAATTTCATTTTTGGGTGAACTAACCCTTTAAGCGAGAATGTTTTGATAATTGAAAAATATTTATAGGCCTGTTCAATGATATCATTTACAAAGCTATCTTTTTCTTATTCAAAAACAAGCTGTAACATTTGTGATAACTCAGTTAAATTGCTAAATACACCAAAAACACCCTAATTTATGGAACCAAGTCAAAAACGTAGTCCGTAGTTCAAAGAGTCGAATTGGTGAATCTTTTTTATGATACTGAATTTATTCAAATGAACTGTCCGAATAAACCAGTCCACTAGAATCAATCAGATATTCAAATGTAGCATATAAGTGAGAGTAAGGTTTGTGATGAACTAATTCACTAAAATTAACTAGAAAGATAGAGGGCAGATTAGAATGTTCATCCTCAAGAATGGATTAAACGTTTTAGTGCTACATACATGAAAGAGTCTTTTTTGGTAAGCGCGTTTGAATATTCGCTATTACCATTGTATTTGTTTGGTCTTTTTGTTACTGGAAAAGCTACACTGTTATGACAATAGATTAACCAATAATTGTTGGTTACTCCTCAACACTATTTGTCAGTTGAATTGAAAACAGTAAATTATATAGGCTAGGTGTGCGTGACAGACTGTGTGTTTGTGTGTATCAGGGTTTGGAAGCCAATGAAAAGAATGCACATTTTCCATCATGAAATTTAATGCGTTCAGAGGCAGGAACAAAGTATGACTGTATGAATCTGTTTGAGGTTGTGTGTGAGGCAGGATGCAGCGGCCTCTACTTCCTCCTTTCTAAAATCTCAGTGAATACGCCAATACCTTGCATGCACGCACACGCACAAGACTGCCCTCTGTGTTCTGTTGTGGTGCAGTGTGTAAGCATAAGTGTGCGTGTGTGCCATTGCGTGTTGTGTATGGCTTCGCTGTAATAAGCAGCGGAATAACAGGCTCTTTTGTACATTGAGAAGCCGCCTGCATCTGAGACCAATAACCCAGAACCCTGGGGTCAGTGTGCAGAGGATGATGGGACAGATATAATCACATACACGGACAGAACACCTTTTTTATGCTTTCTCTGCACATTTGGAAGCAGGCAGGACAGCCTGAGCTTCATAAGTTTAATATTATCCCGGGATGACCTTTTGTCCCTAATAGAGTGGCTCGGCGATAAGGAGATATTGTGTCTTTAGGGGGTTGCAGGACGCCTTGGAGAAGAGGGAGAGTGACCTGTCTCAGAGCAGGAGTGTGTGTGTGTGTGTACCTGTCAGCGGATTTTTATGATACATAACAGGGCAGTTTAGTGGACTGCTTGAGGAAAGCTGATCTGAGCACATTTAGACTCGCTCTGTGAAAACCGCAAACGTGTATTAAAGCTAATGCTGCAGTTAACCACAACCTGTAACTGTAGAGAACACACACGCACACACAAATTCTGAAACACTCCTACTCACAATCACTCGCTTACTCACTTTAGCAGCCAAAAGCTTTTACTGTCATACATGCACAAAATGCTTGACTTTATGTAAGTATTTTCTGTCTCAATTTAAACACATCTTAAAAATAACTTTTTTTCGTAATTGTGACTTTATTTCTTGTAATTACACCTTTCGAAATTGTGAATTCATCTCCCAATTATGACTTTTTCTCTTGTGATTACGACTTATATCTTACAATTGTTAATTTATTGCAGTAATAGTGACTATAATCTATGAGTATATTTCACATTTACAACTTTATTTCTTGTAAATATAAAGTCATATAGGGTGATATAAAATGCAATATAACTATGTTATTTCTCATAATTGTGGCTTATATCTCTCAAATTATTATTTTATATTTACAGAATAATATGATGTTGTTACATCAAATACATAGGTAAACAACGACTCTCATTTGATTATTGTTTATTCTGGTTAAAACAGTGTGGAGCCCTCATGCAAATAAAGCAAAAACATTTCTTTTCCAGACAGGGCAGATGTTTTTTTTTTTTTTTTTTTTTTTTTATAGTTGGGCAAATATTCTTTTTTCCTTAGAAGTTGTTTGATTTATTTTAATAAGCTGCAAATTGCTGTCACAGATTTCAAACTAACCTCATTCCAGTTCTACAAGATTCACAAGTGTCATCTGCTGTTTGTCTTTTGAAGCTCCAGTAGTTGTACTTGGCAGGGAAGTGTACCTGTGTGTGTGTGAGAATGTGAGTCTGTGCTAATTTGGGTGTTTGTGTGCATGTGTGCTTTTAGGCTAGGTGTTTGATCTTTGTGCAGGTATGAGATTTGCCCTGGGCTGTGTAACTCATTAGGTATGAGCTGTTATGAATATGAGGATATTTGTTAAAGCAGTCAGCAGGAATAGAAACAGATGTCCCCTAATTAGAGTGAGCTTAAGCTGTCTTACTGCAGAGAGGGAGAAAGAAAGAGTGAGAGATAGAGAGAAATAGGAAGAGAGAGAGAGAGAGACAGAAATAGAGAAAGAGATACAGGCCTCTACTAACAAACATTTCTGATTTAAATACTCAAATAAAGCACAGCGTTCAAGCGGCTGTTTTTTTTTGGAATATATGACAAGTCCTAATGACTTTATGTAACAATTTCTTCTCTACCCTGTCATTCTCCTGTTTACGTTGTATAGACAATGCAGTGCTTCGAGGTTCCACGTCAGAACGTCGACTCGGTATTGGCCAGCTCCGGGGTCAGCATCACACGCATGTGTCGTGGTGCTCATGTGAACAGCGTCGGCCAATAATGAGCCAGCATTCTGACGTATAACCTGGAAGCGCTGCACTGTCTATACAATGTAAACAGGAGAATGACAGGGTAGAGAAGAAATGGTTGAATAAATCAATATTTTTGTTTTGTTTTTGCGCCCAAAAAGTATTCTCGTCGCTTCATAACATTAAGGTTGAACCACTGTAGTCAGATTGACTATTTTTTTGGACCTTGAATGTGGTTGCTTACTAACGGGGATAAAAAAACCTCTTGGATTTCATAAAAATATCTTAATTTGTGTTCCGAAGATGAACTAAGGTCTTGCATGTTTGGAACAACATGAGGGTGAGTAATTATGACAGAAATTTCATTTTTGGGTGAACTAACCCTTTAATGCACTTTAATTGTGTGGAAGTAGTGCTGAGGTCCAACTAAAGATATACTTAAGTAAATTGGATTGTGTTAAAATGGAACTATTGCAAGTATACTTTAGGTACACTTTAAATATGTTAATGGTTTGAAGTATACTTAGTATGAAATAAATGTATTTTAAATAGATTTTGCTATATTAGGGTAACTTTTCTGCATCAGAAACAGCATGTTCCGTAGCTTAGCGATGTATTGAGTATACAGCTTCGATCAGAGGCTAGAAGTCATTCATTTGTAATTTTAACAAGCTGTATGGAAGTGTTTTCCCTACATTTTTACAAATTTTACTACATTTTTTACTCAGATGTGTGTCACAATACGGAAGAAAAGATCTATTGCTTGAGCTATACTTTAATTTCACTGTGACTTGCCCATGTTGTCAATGATGGTGTGAACGCAACATCTTTGACTCTAATAAGATTTCAGAGTTTTGGAGGAGGGGACGATGAATAGTGAATTATTAAATTTCAATCTGTTCCTCACACAAAGCTATTGTACGGCTTCAGATGACTTGGAGTATAGCACAGAAGTCATATGGACCTTTTATGCCATTTTTGAAGCATAACAGATGTAACTGTTGCCAGGTTAAGAGCTGTGTGAAGATGACTGTTTGTGTTTCATGGAAAAATAACTGCATATGATTTGGAATAGCATGAGGGTAAATAATGACAACATTTTTATTTTTCGGTGAACTGTCCGTTTAGTAATATGAGTTAAACATAATAAATTTGATTCTAATCATAATCTAAATCTAATTGTAATTGGCTATTGATGTATTATTACAATACCACATAGAGTAAAAACATCCCATCAAAAGACAGTAATGTTACACTGTGTGTTTAGTGTGTGTGGGGCCTCACTGATCGATCGTTTTGCCTTCAGTAAAATCTCAGGTTAGTAAAGGTCTCTGTGTCATATAGCCATTAACACCCTTTGTTTTTCCTCCTGCACCCGGAGTGCACTGGAAGTTCAAAAAGGCAAACAAGACAATCTGTTTGCTCTCTTTCTCTCTCTCTCTCTCTCACACACACACACACACAATGACAACACCTCACCACTGATTAACTTATGCTAAACCCACACACAGTGTCCCCATTAACAGCTGTTATTGTTTCAATTTAAGGCTCATAAAAACACCTGATTAGCTATGCCTTAGACAGCACCTTCCCGTTTTGTGGACCACTAGACAATACACATCTTCCTCTCTTCTGCCTCTTTTGGCATCTTCTTTCCTTTCTTTGCAGTATGAGATGCCACCTCTCGCTCTGTTCTTCTCTCTTTTTCTGCCTTTCTTGCCTGTGGCAAATTGGCAAAATGTTTTAGCCAACGTGGGTACATGTGTTAAGTGGGGATCAATTGTTTGTTTAACAGCTAGTCTGTATTAAACAGGGAGGATGTAATTACAGAGAGAGAGAGAAGAGAGAGAGAAGCCCTTTTTCAAATAGCGCCAACGCTCGCTCTGGTGGGTGGGGGCATTTCCTGACACTTGATCAATGTAAAATCTAGGGCAGGAATTGGTGGCAGAGCGGTGAGGGAAATTAGACTTGATAAAACAAGCAGGCAGAAAAGAGCCAAGCTTTCAGGGAGTCTTTCCTCCGTGTCCTGCTGAGCATCCCGGGTAACTCGCCTGAAGCAAACGTGAGTGGGTAATGAAAGGGGATAAGAGACCAAAATAAGTGCTTATTCCCTTTTGCCATTTTGCTGCTTTGCTTTGTTCTAATCAAAGAGCTTCCTTCAAATGTTGCATACCTACTGTGGGTTTTGGTTTTCGCACTTGCCAGGGAGGCGTATCAGGTAACCTTGCCAAGAAATTGCCCACAACAGGGAAACAAACATATCCACCACACACACACTCTCTCTCCCTTCCCCTTCCCCTCCCTCTCTCTCTCTCTTTTTTAACCATTCAGTCCTACAGAAACATTTGCTCATCATTTTCTTTATCAAATACACAATAAAATGGTGTATGTTTAAACGTTGAGCATTCAAAGGCTGAATTTCCAGATAGAGGAAAGACATATTTCTGGGCAGTGGTTAAAAGGACAGTAAAAGATGTTTCCAGTAGGAGCATATCTCTCTCTGTGTGTGTGTGTGTGTTTGTTTTCATGATTTATGAGGACACAAATTTGTATAATGACATGGGTATTACACTGGTATTACAACGTAAACATGTTTTATGAGGACATTTCATGAGTCCTCGTATTTAAAATAGCTTTAAAAACATACTAAACAATGTTTTATTAAAGAATGTTTCCTGTGATGGGTAGGTTTAGGGGTAGGGGGATTGAATGTACAGTTTGTACAGTATAAAAACCGTTACGCCTATGGAATGTCCTCACTAAGGTAGCAAAACAAACCTGTGTGTGTGTGTGTGTGTGTGTGTGTGTGTGTGTGTGTGTGTGCGTGTGTGTGTGCGTGTGCGTGTGCGTGTTTGTGTGCGTGTGTGTGTGCGTGTTTGTGTGCGTGCGTGTGTGTGTGTGATCTGTGTAAACCCTCAAAAGGGACAGTAAATATTTTTATATTACTCTTTTAGAAAAGAGTCATGGTTTCCACATTAATAATCATTTTAAAATATTTATTTTTTTATTTATTTTAGTGGAACACATGCAAAATAACTGAACAGACAGGTCAAAAATGTTTCTTGAGCACCAAATCAGCATATTAGAATGATTTCTGAATGTTAATGCTTTGTCATCACAAGAATAAATTGCATTTTAAAATATACAGTACCTGTCAAAAGTTTGGAAACATTTTTTATTTTAATGCTTTTGAAAGAAGTCTCTTATGCTCACCAAAGCTGCATTAATTTAATCAAAAATACAGTAAAAACAGTAATATTGTGAAATATTATTTTAATTTAAAATAATTGTTTTCTATTTTATTAAATAAAAAAAATAAATAAATAAAATGTAATTTATTCCTGTGATGGTAGCTGTATTTTCAGCATCATTACTCCAGTCTTTAGTATCACATGATCCTTCAGAAGTCATTCTAATATAATTTTGATTTGCTGCTCAAGAAACATTTATTATTGTAGCTGACGTTGGTATGTCAGCTGTGGGTTATGCATGACATATATGTGATTTCATAACCTTATAATTGAAATGTGTATTTTTGTGTATGTGTGCCAATTTCATAATTTTGTTGGTATTGTATAGTATTATTGTCATACTCACAGTTTGTCTAAATTGAGTGTGACTCTTCCTGATTTACTTAAAGGATTAGTTAACTTTAAAATGAAAATTACCCCAAGCTTTAATCACCCTCAAGCCATCCTGGGTGTATATGACTTTCTTCTTTCTGATGAACGCAATCAGAGTTATATTAATAAATATCCTGACGCATCCAAGCTTTATAATGGCAGTGAACGGGATCAACGAGTATGAAGCTCAAGAAAGTGCATACATCCATTATAAATGTACTCCACACAGATCTGGGGGGTTAATAAAGGACTTCTGAAGCGAAGTGATGCATTTGTGTAAGAAAAATATTCATATTTAACAAGTTGTAAAGTAAAATATCTAGCTTCTGCCAGACCGCCTCTGTATTCAACTTACGAAAACAATTTGCTTCAGAAGGCCTTTATTAACCCCCCCGGAGCTGTGTGAAGTACATTTATAATGGATGGATGCACTTTCTTCAGCTTCATACTCGTTGGCCCCGTTCACTGCCATTATAAAGCTTGGACGCATCAGAATATTTATCAATATAACTCCGATTGTGTTCATCAGAAAGAAGAATGTCTTTCTATTTCTATTTAATAAATGCTTTAATAAATACAGATAATTGCTGTTCATTAAACTTTCTATTCATCAAAGGATCCTGAAAACGTATCACCAACAGAAATATTAAGGAAATCAGCATATTAGGATGATTTCTGAAGGATCATGTGACACTGAAGACTGGAGTAATGATGCTGAAAATTCAGCTTTGCATCACAGAAATAAATTATATTTTAAAAACTATTACAACAGAAAACAGTTCTTTTAATTTGTAATAATATATTGCAATATTAGGCTACTGTTTTTACTGTATTTTTGATTAAACAAATGCAGTCTTGGTGAGCATAAGAGACTTCTTTCAAAAACATTTTTTAAAAATTATAACGTTTCCAAACTTTTGACAGGTATTGCATTCAAATAGAAAAGAGTTAATTATATTGGTAATAATTGTTTTAACTGTTTGTACTGTATTTTGTCCACCAAAGTCATGCGGTGCAGAAAAATGCAAACAAACAAATAAGTAAGGTCCCTTGAAGACCTTCATGAGTGCGTTACCGTCAATAAGACTGATATATAAGAACATTTAATCATTTTATGACATGACATAATAGTACAACCCAACTGCAAAAATGTATCAAATAATATTTATGAATTAGTAATTCTTCATGATATTTCATTTCATAGTGTATTTTTTAATTAATTCGTTTAATTAGTGTATTTTTAAAGGGCTATAAAGTATAATGTCCTTAAGATAATGTCCTTCCTGCAAATGTGATCTCTTACTGTGGTCCAATAAGTTTTTCAAACATTTTTAAGAATGTATTATTTTTTAAACAAGATTTTTTTTTTTTTTTTTTTAAAAGATGGACAGTTTTGTTTGGCACTGACCCCAGAACAAATTTATAATCTAATCACATTTTAATCTCTGGAAGCATATAGACGTATTTGTCATTCTCATACAGATACGTCTATATGGCTCAGTGTACAAGCTTCCTAGAATGTATACAAAGCCAAAGACATGCTGTTGTTTTTTTTACTAGCTCTTTACAATACAAGCATTCCTTCAGTCCAGTGAAACTGTGGACAGGCACCAAAAGACGCTCCATTTGCTCTCCATTTTATGTATGCGTGTGTGTGAGAGCGAGGCTGTGATTGAGTGTGTCTGTGTGTCTTTGAAGTCTGTTCAGGTCATTAGGCTCCATTTCCCATTGACAGAGATCTTATAAGACGACCATTTGAGTCCAACAATAGTCCTTAATGGCTTAACTCCTCTGTCTGCATTTAGTCATCCCCTCTCTCTCTCTGTTTCCCTCAGTGCTGTCTCTCTCTCTTGTACTTTAAAACTGCCAAGCTTCCCTTCGATGCATGCCCGCTTTTTTATGGGGTGTAATAACGAGGCGCAGCTGCGGGGTAAAAACGGGGTGTAATGTTAACCCGGGCATAGCAGAGTCACTTCAGAGGTCAGAGTTCACAGCAATGTGCCCTGGCTGGGTGGGTGTATATTAGAGTCAGTAAAGATTGTTTGTTGTGCTCAGATTTCCCCTCTAATCCCCTGCTGAGTTTGGGTTTAAGGTACTAAATTATCCCCTCAGTCATAGGACTAGGTTTGACTATATTAGGTAATGAAATGGCCTTAATTGCTGAAGCATGTGTAATTGGAGGCTGTTAATGGCTGATAAAGTGCTGCAGAGGGATGAAAGTTTCTGATGGAGATAAATATCTGAGATGGTGTACACTGTTAGACAGAACAGTATGGTCAACACATGCACGCACACGCACACACACACACACACGCGCGCGCACACACACACACACACACACACACACACACACACGCACTCTCTCTCTCTCTCTAATGTTTTCTTCCTAATGGCAGATTAATAACCTTGAACCTGAAATGGAGTAAACCAGGGCTTAAGTTTGGAAATCTCAGGGGTCACAAAACAGGATCCTTTTGGCCTCAAGGGCCTGCTGTTTTATTACATTAATAAGTACATAGTGTTATGATATGACCAGAATCTTATGTCATGGTATTAGTAGTAGCTAGCTACACAAAATAATTCAGCTTTGCCGTTACTGGATTATATTACATTTTGAAATATTTTTAAAAAGAAAACAGTTATTTTAAATTGTAACATCTGAAAATATTACTCTTTGTACTGTATTTTCAATCAAATAAAAGCAGTGTATAAATGAGCACAAGAGGCTTCTTTCAAAAACATTAAAATAATTGATCCTGAACTTTTGAACAATAGTTTATAGGGACATTACGATATTTTGTTTTTCTGCTATATATATATATATATATATATATATATATATATATATTGCAAAATAAAAACAATTTCACCAGATGACTTGAATAGCTCTATTTTGAAAGAATTAATGATTGGGTGATTTTAGGGAGTGAATCTGCATAGAAAATCAACAAATACAATAGAACAAACAGTGCTTTGTTTTTCAGGTAAGTCTAAAAGAAACTGAATTATGTAAAATAACACTGCAAAGTCTGCACTGTATAAACTAATATTTGTTAAAGCTACAAAAGTGTTTTTTTTTTTCTTTTGACTTTGTCGTTTGATTAACATTAAGGACAAACGGCAGCAGGTTTATAGGCTGCTGTCACTTTAAGACTGAATGCACAGCTCTATACGCATCTGTTTTCTTACTCAGTTGTTTACGTTGACTTAGGACATAAGCGATTGTGTTTATGAGAATACTCACCGAGAAGGGCATGTGACATAATTTTGCGTATATGTGTCTGTTCAAGCAAAAAAAGACGAGAAAGACAACTTAATTCGGTGTTCGTCTGCTGTCTGCACGTCTTTGTGAGTTAAGAATTGAGCTCTCTTTCGCATCTTCTTGTGCTTGAATGCTTTAAACTCACTTGCATGTTTGAACTGACAGGAATTTCATGCTATGAGGATTAAACTTTGCAAATAATCAGCGAATTACCTGCGTTATGAACCGTTGCGTCTGGTCTGTACGGATCAACTACGATCCCATGCTTGACATCGCACATTCAGCGATGTAACTATCGCGAAGTGCACATCGTGATGTCGATGCTGAAACAATACATCATGCAGCCCTTGTTTATAATTTGAAGCTGTTTTTCATCATTCAGTTGTTATAATAATACATTTAGACCACTTAACTTAACTAAAGAGACCCTTGAACCAACATAACAAAAAAATGTTTCTGGAACAAACTGCCGACCCTGCCTTTAATGGACATAAAACAAAAGATCATCATCATTTTAAACGTAACAGTTAGAATAATGATACTGGGCTTACTCCAAAACAGCACATTATACAACACTTGAGCTACAAACATTTGCCATAAACAAAAAATGCATTTGGCAGACGCTTTTATCCAAAGTGAAAGAAAAACAGTACTGAGTAACTATTTGGCACACTTATGTGTACAGTTACTAAGAAATGCAAGAAATGATAATGAAAGGACGTTACCTAGTTAGCCTGGGAAAAAAGAGGCAAAAGAAAATATTAGAAGATGAGTAAAAACCAAAGAGGCGCCAATCGCTCTGATCAAACTGACCCCTGCCACTCTCTGCTCTCCTTTAATCTTAATTGAATCAGGCTTTCAGAGAACTGTTGACACTGAGAGATTGCACTACCCTGGGAGGCCCAGGCAAGCCAGAGGTGCCACACTAAAAGCAGTCGCCATCCTCATTACGGTGTCCACCCCTCTCTGGTCCCGCCATCCCTCACTGTCAGCAAAAGATAATGTCCTTCCTGCAAATTTGATCTCTCACTGTGGTCCAATCTGACGAGGCAAAGTGGGCCACCGATTTTTAAACCTTTGCGTGCACACACACACACACACACACCTACAGTAGACACATGCACTGAAATTCGAGATGTCTTTCTAAAAATGTGATGCAACATTCTCACTTCAGTTCGGAACCAGTCTGTCAAATACTGAAGGCCCTAATATACTCACCGCAGAGTTCTTTTCAGTTCTTCGCTTAGGGGTAAAAAGAAGTTCAAAATACCTTTTCAGTGGTGTACTGTTAACCAACATCCAGACACCACCCACACTGCTGAGAGCTATGTTTAGGTAAATAAATATGTAAATACGTGCTGTGTGCTTTGCTCTGGATAACAAAATAAACACACAACAAAAATGACAGTGGTAATAAAACAGCAGTTAAGAAAACTGATCATAGTGATGTCAATGTGGATATGTTGGCATGAGCTCTGCAGTTTGGCATTCCTGTCTAGTCACATCACGTTTATTTATATAGCACTTTATACAAAATATTGCTCAAGACCAAGCAACTTTACAGTATTAAACATGAGAAAACAAAGTCAGTGTCACTTTCAATAAGAATTACAACTTCAATTTCTACTATAAAGCAGCTCTTCAGCATGTTCATGTTTACTACTGACCTCAACAGACTGAAAACAAGAAATGAACCGGAGAAGAATTCCACATCAAAGAAAGGGAGGCTCAGAGCGTACCAACCTATTGCGTAATCATAGGTCAAACCAATAGTGGTTTGAAGGTGGTTACCTGCCAAGCTGTTTCGAACTCCTGAAACGCACTCCAAATGAACTTCGTTTTGCCTGATTTTGTTCGAAATAACATCACACTAGTTCATTCTTCGATTGCTCTTGAAGTATATTGGGGCCTTAACAGTTGCATAGAAAGTGGACTGTACGTACAATGTGGTTTTTCCATCAGAGGAAGTGAGGTTAAAGGTAGCAACATATGCAGAGCAGTGCTATGTCTGCATTAGCTGGGTCTCTGCTGATATCTGCACAAGGAACGCTACGTGAAGTATGAAAGCAGTCTGTGATAAGCGCTAATCTCGATGAAGCTCTCAGGAACAGGGCTCTCCTGTTAGAGCTGCTAAAGCACTGTGAGCGGATAGAATACTAATGCCTCTCACTCCGTTTGACCTGTGCCAGCCCCAGTCTGCCCCGCAAAGCATGCTAAACATGGCCCACGCATGTTAGCGGAGTCCACTTGTGCCCCACTGGTGGGCCAATGCTGGGCCAGCAGCTAGAGCACCATATAAGTCAGTGTTTTGATCAAAGGCGAGAATGCTGCATCTCTCTCTGTGTTCTGGACAAGAACAAAAATGCCAAATTCAGCCCTGAGGCCAAACTCATGCATAATGAATGTGCATTATTCATACAATTATTGATAATGCTTTTTACATCAGTGATTATTCATACATTAATTATTGCAAGCGCTAATGTCTGAGCATTAAAGATATTGTTATTAATGTTGAATCATCTTTAAAGAAGGTCCCAGAGGCCTGAAGCTATGAAGCGAGAGAGAGAGAGAGAGAGAGAGAGAGAGAGAAAGGGCTGACTCTAGCATCACTCTTACACTCTTTATTTTTCTGTCTCTCTCTCCCTGTCTGTATCTGATTGATCATATCCCAGCCTGTCCCATGGGAGGTCAATGCATCAGTTCAGAAATAAATAATTGATATTGCATGTGTACATATTCTTAATTATTGTTAAATATTAATAGAGCTTTATGCTGGAGGTTGATTATAATTTTCCCAGTGATTAGTGGCTTAGTATTGCTAATGCTACTTCTGTAATGGGTTTGGGCTGAAAATCTGGGTTGAGCAAATTTTATCTATCTATCTATCTATCTATCTATCTATCTATCTATCTATCTATCTATCTATCTATCTATCTATCTATCTATCTATCTATCTATATCTATCTATCTATCTATCTATCTATCTATCTATCTATCTATCTATCTATCTAATCTATTGTTCTATCATCTATCTATCTATATCTATTGTTCTATCATCTATCTATCTATCTATCTATCTATCTATCTATCTATCTATCTATCTATCTATCTATCGTTCTATCGTTCTATCGTTCTATCGTTCTGTTCTATCTATCATTCTGTCTATCTATCTATCTGTCTATCTATCTATTGATCTATCATTCTATCTATCGTTCTGTCAATCAATCTATCTATCTATCGTTCTGTCAATCTATCTATCGATCTATCTATCTATCTATTGTTCTATCGTTCTGTCAATCTATCTATCTATCTATCTATCTATCTATCTATTTATCTAAAGAGCACTACATTAGTAGGGTCAACGTGTGGCCCGGTGCTAAACCAACAACCCAAAGGTACAATATATCATTATCAACATAATACCATATCACACATATGGCGCATATGGCTCAATTTTTGGCGCTTTTCTACTGCATGGGGCGGCTCGGTACAGAATGGTATGGTACCGATACTAAATATGATGTGTAAACGCTGATTGGTAGATCACTGATTGGTCAGAGAGAATCGTCACTACCAGCGTCATTGGATTTGAAACACGAGACACCAAACCCGCTAGATTTAAATAGTCAGTAACAGCCACTGCAGTATCATTTGTTTGTGTGACTTTTTTTAAACAAACGTCACATGCAACTTGAAAAAAGAAATGGCTGTATCGTGGTCAGTAGATGAGGTGCAGACTCGTTGGTAGCCGAGGAGCAGATCCACGGCAGTAAAGGCGGTGAAACTATAAAGATCAGTCTATAATCCCACCCACTTTGAAGCGATACTAAACTGCAGTGGAAAAGCAAACCGAAAGTAAGCGAACCGAACCGAACTGAGCCGAGTCAAGTTGAGTCGTTCCACGCAATGGAAAAGCGCCAATAGTCTACTATGTAGTATTTTTTATCTATATTACTATTGTAACATTGAATACGTCGACTCAGTGAGAAGCACATGCACGAGCCTGTACCCTCACCATTTTGTCAGTCATGAGATCTCATATGGCTTGTGCGCTTTACTACGTAGCTGCACTGCTGCTGACATACCTCTGATATTCTTAGAAGGGTAAGTGTGAGTGTCTTTAGTCTGTTAATGGCTGTGTAAACGCATAAACCTCTCTTCCCACGCACAGAGGATATAAAGAACAGGGAATTCCGGTCCAGCATGAGATGCCAGAGTATTCCCCTGCTTTGCCCGCACTCAATAAATAGTAAATCTATTTCCGAGACTGGGCCGTATTGCTCAAGAGGCCCCTGGCAGCTGACCTTTAGGTCTGCTATTTAGCGAAACAACATTATCATTCCAAGCTCCTCCTGCTGATGGTAAAACACATAAACCCCCGTACGCACACACACACACACACACCAGAAACACTATACTCAGCTATGGTACAGGAAGCCAGGATGTTTCCAACACCTCAGCCAGAGAGGTTCATGAGGAAGGAGAGTGGGCTGCTTATGTGATCAGATTTCACCTCAATGTGTTGAATTACCAAAAGAGCACATTTTCATCCTGCTAATCGCTACGATAATGCTATTGGCATTGATAAACTGGACAAAACATGGTTCTTAAGAGATCTTTCCTGCTCCGTTAGCTGGTAATTGTCTCCTAAAGCTGTCTGAGGCAGTGAGTGATATCGCTGACCAGGTGGAGGAAGGACAGGAATAAATTTAGCCGTTTTGTGACGCTCACGGCATGGCGGCCGCTTAGTCAATGTGTGTGGGGCGAAAGTGGTCTGTAATGAGTCCTGGAGACAGACAGCTTCCAGAACCCGAGAATAGGAGCGATCTGTCCACGAGAGCATTTCTTACGCACGTACGCAGGCTCATTTTCTGTTGCACACATACTCATTCAAACTCTCTTTCTGTTGCTCATACGCACTCTACCCTTTAATAATTGGTAAACGATATCGATTTTTTTAAAAATTGGGTTTCCAAAGATCTGATTCGCCTCCCCCCTAACACTATCTACTGTCATAGATATCACTGGATTTGTTCCATGCAATTGCTCATCTATCGGTTTCTCCTTTGAACAGCACTAGCCTTTGTCATTAAATAAGTTTTGTCTCATCTTCATTCCTGTAGTGGTGGAAATGAGACCTGCTCGTACAACACACACACACACACAGACACACACATACACACACACACTCACTCACTCACTCTTACACAGATTGGATTGCTGCTGACTAACCATCGTGCCATTCCAATAAACGTCCGTGGTTATGTCCTCATCCAGGGTTTCGGGTTGCAGTGTTAATAAAGAACTGTGTTCCCCCTGGGTTCAGTGCCATCTTGGCATTTCGGATCTGCTGCTTGGTGAAACACAGTAACGGCCCAGTCCGCATTCTCCACAGCCCACTAGAGAGCTGTGTGTGCGTAGATGCGCTCCTCTTACACGCTGATGATCGTACACTTCCCTTATTGTTTTACAGCCACTCAGACAATCCTGCGAACAGCTGTCTACAGAAGCTCAGATAAACTGTTTACACAAACACTATGCATTTAATTTTACAGATGATTCAGTGAAGGAGGTAAAGTGCGCAGATAAACAGAGGCAGAAAAGAGGCTTTTTAGGATCATTCCTTTATTCAGAATGAATATCTTTAAGAACTGCATAGGTCATTTTATTGCTTACAGTGCTGTTATTTCAGTGTTTATGGAATTTTGCCTCTAATTTATTGAAGACATAGAGGAAAGCTATAGTAGAAAGAGTGGGTATGGAAATGTGTATATGGCGCTGGCCAGATTCGAACCGGCATCCCCATGAGCCCACAAGCTCTTTATACTATACCCTGTGCCTTCATTTTAAAGAGACTCCATATAAAAACTCACATACCCCCAGGCTATGAGACTTTCTGTGTACTGAAATGGCAGTTGAGGCAGTTTTTGGTTGTTTTGCATTAAATAAGGGAAAATTATGCACAAAGAGGGCTGAATGTAATTAAACTAATTAAAACTACAGCATTAATAAAATATCACCCCAAACAGCTGTTGACTGAGATTTAGGCCTTGGGATGCAAAAGGCTGGGTTTAATATATGTGCTTTTAAGGACTCCCTGTTGTCACACACACACACACACACTGTGGAAACCTTTATTCATGCCTGATGGAACTTACAGAGATATCAATAGTAAAACAGGGCAGAAAATAATCATAGAACCTTGTATGATGAAGACTTTCTAATGATACAAAGAAACAAAAAGGGAATTGCAACTGACATTACTAATGTTTGAATACTTAAAGGGATAGTTCACCCAAAAATGAAAATGATCCCATGATTTACTCACCCTCGAGTCATTCTAGGTGTATATGATTATCTTCGTTCAGACAAACACAATCGGAGATACATTTAAAAATATCCTTAGTCCTCCAAGGTTTATAATGGTTGTGAATGGGGGCCAAAATTCTGAAGACAAAAAAAAAAAAAAAAAAAAAGCATCCATCCATAAAAAAAATGAATCCATACGACTCCAGGGGGTTAATAAAGGCCTTCTGAAGTGAATCGATGCATTTGTGTAAGACAAAATTTTAATTTAAAAACTTAATGAAGTAAAATAATGAGTGTGATTCCGGTGTGACAGACGTTCTACACAATGACATGACGTAATACGTGTTGTACGTCATGGCATTGTGTACTACGTCACGGAAGTTAACGCTTTTTGGACTTATGTCGAATGCGTATGGCTGTCCTACTGGAAGCTCGTTATTTTACTTTATTTACATAACTTTTGGGTGAACTATCCCCTTAATAATCTAGTATATATCTAGTAACTAAAATATATATATAATTGGTCAAATAATTATTAACAGAAATTACATTAATCTCCTCAGCCCTGAGATTTATAACAATATAAATACAACAATTGAAATGTATATATACTTATATATACATAACTTATATTGCAGAGCAAAGTAATTACAATAGCTATTGTAATATACTGGATGTTTGGACTTATTTTTACTATGATTTCTCTGTCTGCTCACAACGTTTAATTCCTAATTGTTGTATGAAATAACAAATGTAAATTATATTTCAGATAACAAGCATAGTATCATTTTGGAAAAGAAAATAAAGAAAGGAAAAGAAAAGAAAAGAAAAGAATGGAAAAGGGAAAAAAGAAAAAAAGAAAAGAAAAGAGAAAATGATGGTGGTGTGCAATGTCACATACTTTCATATACTGTCTTTGCAATTTTTTATTTTATTTCAAAGTATAAATAACCAATCAATATGAGCGAAATTGTAAACTGCACTGGATATTTGGCATGAGGAGGTTAAATAAAAACATTCCCATTGAAGAATATTCACAGCATTTCCTCAAGGCGATGTCTACATCCACAAATCACACAGCGTCCTTCCTCAGTCTGTCAGTGAGGGCTGAATGAGCAGTGTGTTTAATGACAGCTAATGGATATTCCAGAGGCCAGAGACAAACAGACAGTATACTCAGATCAGTGATAACAGACACAATGAGGGCCGAGCCCAATGATTAATCAGCCTGAGTCTGATTGTGTGGACAGTCCAACAAGAGTGTGGTGTGTGTGTTCCTGTGTTGGGCCATTGTGTGTGTGTGTCTATGAAGACAGGGGGTTGTATACGAATTGGTGGATGGGTTTGAGTGTGTTTGACTGATTGGGGTCAGGTGAACCCTTCTGACTGGTCATTCTGCCACCCACTCGGTCCTCATCCTCATCTTGTCTCCACACTGGATGGTTTATGTGTCTTGTCTATTGGTGTTTGCATGTGGCCTGTATGTCTCTCTCTCTCTCTCTCTCTCTGTCTCTGTATGTGTAGAAACAAATTTACAGCAGTCTTATAAATGTTTGAATGGACTGGTGACAGTATTTAAGCATGTGAGCTCAGTTTATGTTGGTACATTTGTAATTGTCAGTATCCAGACTGTTAGTGTTTGTCTTAGTATATCACCATGTCTGACTATATAATGCACAACTCTCTAAATTTTAGTTTGACTGTACATTTAAAGGTAAAAAAAAATCATTTTTGGGGGACATAATAATTTCGTCAAATAATTTCTGGCTATACATATATATATATATATATATATATATATATATATATATATATACAGTTTTTCTTTTATGTAGATAAGTCAAATTATATATATCAAAAATGATGTCCGGCCTAGGAAAATTGACATATTCACCCTTCAAATATTGGTAACACTTTACAATAAGGTTTCTTTTGTTAACATTAGTTAATGTATTAACTAACATGAACTATCAATAAGCAATACATTTGTTACATTATTTATTAATATTTGTTAATGTAAATTAATAAAAATACTGGCGTTCATTGTTAGTTCATGTTTGTTCACAGTGCATTAACTAATGTTAACAAATACAACTTTTGATTTTAATAATGTACTCATAAACATCGAAATTAACATTAAGATTAATAAATGCTGTAGAAGTGTTGTTCATTATTAGTTCATGTTAACTAAAGTAGTTAACTAATGTTAACCAATGAACCTTATTGTAAAGTGTTACCCAAATGTTATTAAAAATTTGTTAAACATTTTGTTAGCATGTTGCGTAGTTGTGCTTGGAGTCAATTGTTTTAACGCAACGAAACATGCCAAATTGTGCAGACATAATTTTGGCCAGGCTGTCATACAAAGAAATTATGAATGCATGCAAAAACAGGAGAGAACCAATTAAATATTAATAACTGATTATGTTGTAGTCAATGTACGCTTTTTCCTGTTTGTTTTTTATGCATAGTAAAATGAAACCTGCAGTGGTAGTTAGATTTTTTTTTTTTTGCCAAATAATTTTGTCAGATAAATACCTTAACCGAGGTTAGTGTTTTTTTTCTCATATATAAAATATTTAAAAAAAAAAAAAAGAAAATATTTTGATGGCTTAATCGACTTTGTAGGGTCATTAAAAGCAAATATCTCATCCACACATCAATTTTGGCCACTACTGTATATAGACACACGTCTTGATTTTCTTGATTGTCTTTCAAATTTTTGTAATACATATAATATATGCATGTATGTATTGCACGTATGTTGATGTGTAAGTTTTCTCTGGCTCATTAAAGCCATAGCGTGTGTGACGGATGGTTTGGTGGGTGACCTCTCTTAAAAGCGGTCAGCAGCGCAGACCAGTCTGTGACCTTCGGACACTCCTTCACATTAATCACCGCCTGCTGTGAGGGCTTTTAGCCGCGGTGCTGAAAACTACTGTCCATCTCCTCTTTTTCTCTGCAGACCATCCATCCTTCTCTTTCATTTTATCCCTGGTCCGGTATCAGGCCATCAGTGTGCTCTCATCAGCACTGGTTTTATCTTGGAGCGCTGCTGAATATTGAAATGTGATCCTTCACTGATAAAGGGCCTCTGTCTAACTCTCCATTCTCTCCCACTCACCTCTATCTGATAGAGTCAGCACACCGCAGTATTACTCCATTGTCTCTCTCACAGGGTGCTGATAGCACAGGTACCTCGTGGAGGGCTGTGGGTGTGTGTTTGTGTGCTCTGAGATACTCAGGGTAGGTGGAAGGCTAACAATGATGCTGACGATGATGACGATGATGACGATGATGATGATGATGATGATGGTACTAATGAAGATGATGTGTGTGTTTTGGGAAAAAGGGGGTGTGTGGCAGATAGAGAACAGATAAGAACTGCTTGCATTTGCAGTGGACGGGTTGTCTGTCCTCACTTGTTGTGTTTGTGAGCGCATACCCATAATGCAAGGTGAAAGATGAATGTCCATCATGCTCTTTCTTTCTTTCTTTCTTTCTTTCTTTCTTTCTTTCTTTCTTTCTTTCTTTCTTTCTTTCTTTCTTTCTTTCTTTCTTTCTTTCTCTCTCTCTCTCTCTCTCTCTCTATCTCTGTCTCTATTTCTATCTCTATCTCTATGTGCCAACCCTATCAGGGAATGCTTCTTTTCGAGGAAGAAAATAGGCCAGTGCTAATTAAAGTGTGTACCTGAACAGCACAAGCACTTCAAAGGAAGCACACTAATGCATAACATACTCATAATTACACACTCCACACCACCCCTACCACCTCAGGTATCACCCACACAGGGGCCCAGGCTACCCTACTCATCCTGTTGCTTTTATTTTGTGTGTTTAAGACATGTTGACATGGACTTGGTGCTTGTGAAGGTGTATATTGTTAGTGTTGGCCTCATTCAGGTCAGCTTACTTCATAGAGTTCCATCATGCTTATCTTATCAGCAGGTTATTAACCAAGATCAAACAATCAAGAATGAGCTGGACAACAATGAAAGAGTCATAAAAGAACTGCCATAAAGACAATCTGCTTTGAGACGTGTTAGGTCTGTAATTTTTATCAGATTAACTATATGACCGTTCATTAATCAAATGAATTACAAATAATTAGTCCCCAAATAAAGATTATTACATTATTGTTGTATTTTGTCTGCCTGTTTCTTGCTAACTATTTCCAATATTTGTGAAGAAGCTAATTTACAGTAAGCTTGAATTAATCTGATAGATGGAAAAATCCTTTTATAGAATTAACATACAGGTCAGGAACATGATATATTTTGTTGGTAACACTTTATAATAACTGAACGCTATGAATCATTAGTTAAGCATTAGTAAATAGTCAATTCATCCTTTATAAAGCTTTGTCCCTACAATAGACATTAGTAAGCAGTTTATAAATACAGCTGTAAATGCTTTGTTCTTGATTTATAAGCATATCTATAATGTGTTTAATAAATGTATTTTCATGCTTTATCAATGATCAGTTTATCATTTCTATATTAAGTATTACATTATTTACGAACCAGTTATTAAGGAGTTGTCAGTGGTTCCTAAGATCATTTAGAAAGTGTAAGTAAATGATTAATAAACTTTAAAATTTACATTTATACATCTTATTATTTAGGCATATAGTAATAGTTACTCTGTGTGTTAATACATTCTTTATTAACACATATTCCTACTGTAATTCATGATTAATTCAAATAGTTTAGTAGTTGTCATTGTACACCTCCAGAAAACACAAAATGAAACTAAGCCTTTGCTATCTATAAAAATACATTTCTGTAAAGTATAAACATTGCTGAATAAAAATGTACCAGTGCCAACAATCGGACTGAGAGTGGCTAGCAAAGAACATTTCAAGAAAGTACAAGTAGTCATATTCAATCACTGTAATCAGTGTAAGAGCACTGAGATGACAAGAATTTATATAAAATGTAAATTTCATATATTGTTTGATCATTTGTTGAGTATATTTGTTTTTCTATGTCAGCTAATTGTGAGTCTTCAGTTTGAAATGTAGAATTTATTTGGATTTTGCCACACTAAGAGCCATGAAACTTTTATTCACTTACTTGCTTATTTTGTTCTTTTTAATTCATTTTGTTGCTTATTTTGTTGGCGTATATTCATTTTGTTGCTTATTTTTTTATGTATATTAACTTTCTTATTTTGTTCTTTTTTGTTCATTTTGTTGCTTGTTTAATTCCTTTTTATTCTTATATGATATTGCAGAGGTTTATTTTTCATATTTCTTTTTTTGCATCTTGAAATAAATATTTCAATGTTCTGTGTTGTTTGTTTCCTTTTTCTGTTTAGAAGATAACTGAGCCTTTATATCTCCTTTGTAAAAGCTTTACGAGGCATAAATAGTTCTCACTTTAGATGAGCTCACAAAAATAGTTAACTGATAACTACTAAATGTTTTAACTACCTGAATTAATCTTGATATACAGTAGGAATACGTGTTAATAAAGCATTTATTAACACACTGAGTAACTATTACTATATATCTAAATAATATGTATAAGTACATTTAAATAGTTTATTAATCATTTACTTAAACATGTTCATATATATATTGGGCTATGAATTTCAAATAGTTTGAGTCACCACAAAATGTTTTTTTTATGGACTCTTTCGCTGCAGTTTCTACCGTGAGCAGCACAGCAAAACTGCCATTAATAATGTGTGTCAGGGAGCAGATGCATGTTCTCATTCTAATCATCCAATCAGAGCTGTTGTCCATAAATAATTGGAGTGATTTTGCAGCCTGTATACTATGTAAATTACAGCTTATTAAATAAATACACAGGCACAAACACATACTCGTTACGCCATGCAATGCAGACAGATACACTTCCAACAGTCCATGTTATTTGTTTAAAGTGTGCGTGTGTGTGTGTTTGCAAGCATATCCATGTGCATGTTTTGATCTTTGTTCTTGTGCCATGGTCACTGAGAAACTCCAGGAACAGAAAACCCTCGTTAGGCCTGTGATTGGCAGCTGCTCTCCTCACGGCAGCATGAGTCTTTCACACCTCCTCTCTCTCCATATGCTCCTGTGTGGTCAGACGGGGAGAAAGCGCATGTGACGTGGTGCTTCAGCTCCGGCCTCAAATCTCTATTTAATCTCCTGGACTCGAGTTACCCCACACTTAATAAACACAGATTAGTGCTATTCTTCAAAGCGTGTGGCACGTATCTCTCTCGCAGCGTCTCGCCAGGGCCCTGCCCAACGATGGCACCGGCTGGCATGATAATTGACCTGATTGGCATACCGTCCAGATACATATGTACACACAGACACAAACCATCACTGATTCATATATGTACTATAGCTACATGTATTAGTATGTACAGTATTTCTATACATACATCTTCACACAAAGACTGGCAATGCCTGGCGTGCTAAACGGCTTGAGTAGTGTGTCATCTGCTCAGAGTCTTCTGTCTGGCCCATGGATCCATTTGGCTAGGTGGACTGTGTTTTGGACATCCTCCTTCCCCCTTGTGCCAAAAGCAATGTCTCGGAAGCATCCAGAAAAACAAGGGACCTCCTTATTAACCTTTAGCTTTGAAGCATGCATACTTGTACCGGGTATTTTTAATGTTCTGTTATATGATAGAGCTGGATCAGAGAAAGAAATAAAATAAGAGATTAAGAGGGGACATAACACGGCGTAAAAAGCATAACGGAGATGCAGATCTGGCGTCAGCGCGTTTGGTGAAATTAGTTCTCCGCTGGCGTCACAATGGGCCAGGGCTGTGATATTGAAAGGTTACTTGGGTTACGCAGGCTCGCCTGTCTGTCACCTCTCTGCCTTCAGGGGGAACTAATCACTTCACCCCATAATTACAGCCACAATAGAGCCGGTAAAAGAAACCTGCTGCCTTTCAGCTGAAGACAGGGGCTTTTTTTAATTAGGCCCATCCGTCTTAACCTTGTCTTCCAGAGGTGAGCGGGAGGTAGCTGGTTTGAGCTATGAAAACATAGCACTGTACTAGCCCAAACACGCACACACACACACTGTATTGTGTGTAAGTATTGCATCGCATTGCAGACGCTAGCCATTGGAGTGGCATTGTCTCTGTCTCTGGCTCCAAAGGGGATTTGTGCATTGAATGGTGTTTTTCTTTTTTCTGTCTGTGAGACAATACTCAAAATTCACAATGGGAACCCAACACTACACGCCAGAGCGTTGCATGCCAAACGCGTGATGGCCGACTATAAAAAATTAAGTGAAACTTCAGATGACTAAACAGCTGCTGGTGTGACGTAAAGCCTGCAGGTTTGAATAGAGAACGACTTGTAGCGTGTGAAAACAAGGTTTTTATTAGGCTTTTCTCAGAGTGGAATCAGGGATTATATGATCAGAATTTGTGTCTTGAGTTTGAACTTCATTTAGAATGGTCAGAAGGGTCTTACCCATTGAAAGTGAGGGTTTTGGTTTCGTGTTTTTGAGGCGAGTTGATTTTAAATGCTACTTTCAGTAAAAAAAGACAATCAATATCTCTGATAATTAAGTTCTAGGTTATAAAATAAAAATCTAAACAAAAAAGTCTGACAGAAATCATCCATTTATGTCTAAGGTTAGTCCAATGTGTCTCACCTTCCATAGAACATTAGCTTGAAACAAATTCTGTCACCCACCCTCTTGTATATATTTGTATGGCTTTTTTTCATATGGAACACAAAAGGAGTTATCTTTGGATGTCAAGTTCAGTTGCAATTAGTTTATTTATTTATTATAAAATCATCAAAAAAGACAAAATTGTGACTTTATTTCTTGAAATTCGGATTTTATGTCACAATGTGACTTTATATCTCATTATTGTGACTTTATATATTGCTGTTGTGACTTTGTTTTTCATGATTGCATTTATATCCGCTTGTTAAGTCGTGACGTAAGAAACACCATTTCTGGGTCCAAGCCCCGGCTTGTTTCACTTGAGAATGTCATCTCGATGGCCGTTTATGAACGCTGTTTATTCATATTAAACATTTAACATTTTAAAAAGTTAAACATTTAAAATACTTACAGTCTACACAGCAGTCTCCATGCTCACAGCGTCCCAGACATTAATATATTAACAATTTATAAGATGAATCACTGTCTGGCCATCTGGGATTTTGGTATGGAGATAAAGGTTATGATGTAATTTTTTTGGTAGTATTACACCACATCATGTGTGTATATTAGCACCGTTTGTTGTTTTCTTGTGGTGTGAGAGCATTTGGACCCGGAAGCGCTGCCGTGTGACGTCAGACTTAACAACCGAATATCATGATTGCAACTTCATATATTGTAATTGTGACATTATCTAACAATGACTTGCAGTGGGGTAAACATGCTTCTATAGGATTTGAACCCAGGTCTCCTTGCATGTTACAGTAAATGAATACTGTACCACAAGACTAACACGTCTTGCATTCAAAACTTGTTTTCTATTAATTTTTTTATTTATTTTATCATGTCTTATCTTAATAAGGGAAAGAAGTGAGCCGCAGGACTCAAGAAAAAAAAAAAAGGTGCATGTTCTCTAACAGTATGAGTGTAAACATCTGCCTGCATGTGTGTAAAACAGAGAAAAGACACAGCAGAGAGTGACTGAAAACCCTTGAATGTCTGAACTCTCACACTGTGTCAATAAGAGATGTCTTTCCTATTAACATTTCCAGGTGAGACGTGGAACCCCATGATCAAAAGTGTTGTTTGTTTTCACACCGCCAACCTCAGAAGGAGTCTGGGGGCACAGCAGCCTTCGTCCCTGTAGAGCGCACACACAGGGCCAAAACCCTCTTACTTATTATATCTCAAGAGAGCGGATGTGTGCAGGTGTGTGTGTGTGTATGTTCATACGTTCAGGTGTATAACTGTGGCTGCTGGCTGCTTCTGACAGTGATGTGTCTTGTCACCTTTGCTGAAGATGGATGCTGGTATGAAAGAGTGGGGAGACGGGACATGGGCTGAGATCCCGGCAAAGACACCCAACACTCCTCCTTTTCTCCTTCAGCGTTCTCTCTTTTACCTCTGCCTTTCTCTGGCTCTTCCTCTTTCTCTCTGACCCAGGGTACATAGCGTGCTCTTTTATCTTCTGTAGTGTGGCACGCTCGTATATTATTCATAGACAGTGCAGCACGAGGAGGCGTCAAGTGGCAGGAGTAACAAGGCGCTGAACTGAGGAAGGAAGGTGACGACTTGGAAAGATGATGAAGACACACACACACACACACACACACACACACACACACCTATCTATATGTGCCACGTCTGTTTCTGTACCTTTACATTACATACTCTCTTAATATTCTCTCTCGCTTTTCCTGCTTAGCCGTCTTTGCCATCGTTGGCGGAGTGAGCTCCTGGGGAATACACCTCTGAGGGGAATGTTTCCAGGATGATGTGTTATGTTTGTGTCTGCAGCTGACTATGAAGATGCTTCACAATGCTTTTAGTTTGTTTAGGCACAACAGGGTTTGTTTCCCTGGCAGCCGTGTTGGCTGAAGGCATCACGCTGTCTTTTGAGGAAATACAGGAGAGCTATGGATCCAGGAGTTGTTGTTTTCAACAAGCAGAAGCAGGGACTTTTTGCGCGAAGCCGAAAACACCACTTCACCTACTCTGCGTTACAAAAAACACCTTTTGTAATGAAAAGAGAGAGGTGTATCTAGTAATATTTTAGCAATGACATGCATAAAAACAGAACACAGAGAGCTCTACTGCTCCGGTAGTGATCCATAAATCAGACTTGTGATGCTACCTGGATTCAAAAATCATGTTCATTCATTTGGCCAGAGGAGAACTGGCCCCATGACTAAGCCTGGTTTCTGCTAAAAAAAAATTTCTCCACTCCTGATGGAGTTTAGGTTCCTTGCCACTTTCACCTTTCACTTGCTTAGTTGGGGTTTAATAGACCTAATATTCAGTAATATTATTGATTTGACTACTCTAACACTATCGGATGAGAACAAGACTTGAACTGAATTGAGCTGATGATGAGACAACTGTTTTCTGCAGAACTACTTTATAACTGAATTGAATTTGTTTATTAAATGAATTTTGCAACATCAACACTGTTATTGAACAGTTTAACACTGAACTGACTCAAGCTGAATAATGCCAGTATTGTCTTCTGTAGAACTCCTTATTAACTTTACACACTGAACCGAACTGAATCAACAGTGGACTGACTTGAGCTAATAATGACACTACTGGGTCATTCCGTGTCAACTCAACCAGAGGTCCGCGGCTCAAATTTTTGATTTTGTTAATTTATTTATTTTATTTTTTTGTAGGAAGACAAACATAAATTGTGATGAAAGCCAAAATATTATGTGTCACAGATCTATATTTACTGAGTAATCCACTATTTTGTAGAGGGGGGTCAAAATTACAAGATTTGGAGCCAAATTTCAGGGGGTTAAAGTTGACTTTAGAAAGATGGCAGCATCTTTATTTTATTTTTAGGTAGGTCTATTAGTAAAACCTGTTGACTTTAGCTCATTTTGTTTCATTATATGCCAACAGTGACAGTTCAAAAATGTCAAAAAGCACAGATACCAAAAGGAAAGTTTGTTAAGAACCAGAATCTAAAAGGATACTAAAATATCTTTAATACTTCTTGAGTTACAGGCATGTAAACTTGAGGCAAAAAAAAATTTTTTTAAACTGTCACTGTTGGCATATAATGAAACAAAGATTGCTAAAGTCAACAGATTTTACCAATAGACCTACCAATCTCTGTGTAAAAATAAAATAATGATGCTGCCAAAGTCATTTTTACACCCCTGTAAATTGGCTCCAAATTTGCGAAAATTGTCATTTTCTCTACAAAATAGTAGATTGCTCAGTAAATATACATCTGTGACATTTAATATTTTGGCTTTCATTACTATTTATGTTTGCCTTTCTACAGAAAAAATATTAACAAAATCAAAAATTTGAGCAGGGGAAGTTTCTGAAATTTGGTTCATTTGACACAGAATGACCCAATATTGTCTTTGTAGAGCAGAATTTGTCTTATATTTGATGAAGTTTGCATCATATTTTCTGTTATTTTCCTGTTACTTGCTGTGTAACTACTTTGAAACAATCTGTATTATAAATAAAAGGTGACTTGACTTGATGAGCATGTGTGTGTCCAATCAGGTGCTGAGGAGGTTAAAGGGGGGCGTGGCCGTATTTAACCTCCAAGAATATCATACTGAGGCTCAAAGAGCATGATGGGAAGGCAGACTGGAGAGAGGTAGAATCTGAGGCCATATGCGTGTTTGTGTGTGTGTGTGTGTGTGTGTCTACTGCACCACCTGGCCCTTCAGCTTGACCCAGTGAAGCGAGAGATCTATAGAGGGAGAGAGGAAGACATAGTCTGGACAAGCATTAGTTCATCAATGAGACCTCCTCTCCACTACTTAACACAAGCTATTGATCCACTCCATACACACACCCGCAGCCACTCGAGTGTGTGTGTGTCTCTCTCTCCTATGGATTATCTCCAGTCTATTTATATTGATTCTCTCCAGCTCTCACTTGATCGTTGGAGAATGCTGTAGTCTAAACACTTATTTGAAATTATAATCTGCAGGACTAAATGTCATAATTGCCCCATAGGCCTCTGTTTGATTGGTTTAAACAAGTGGTGTGAGACATACTTCGATACTGACCTCTTAGTGCTAGCCACAGCTAATCTGCTAACTCATGAACAAAATAGCAGCGCACTATCTGGCATCTTCAGAAAGATTATACAGCTGTAATCATGTGAATGAATACAGGAATGAAAAGCAGAAAGAGCATTGTTAGCAAAAATGAGTGTTGAATTAGCGACTAATTGTTTGTGGTTTGAGTATGAAGACTGCCAAATACAGGTCATAGCCTCACTGTTTGGGTTATTTGAGTTAAAATGGCAAGGGGACGTTGTGTAATAGTCAATGTGTTCGTGTGTGTCAGGGGAGTGAGGGGGATGAGATGAAGATTGACAGTGATATTGATTTCTGATTCTCTGTGGAAAATGTTCCTCATGCGATTACTGCCAATCAATAAGACTGCGGTAAATATTGTTTTGTAAATGTTTGATATTAGATGTGATCTCATAGTATCTGCAGTTTAATACTATGGAATATAGAGCCTTTAACACTGTATATGGCTCTTTATTTTGTTTAAAAGTGCTTGTTATGTTGTTTGATGTGGCCTTTCTGCTGGATTGTGTGTATTTGTACACTACAAATTTTTCTCCACTAGCATCTGGGATGTGAATATATGTCTGTGTATTGTATGTATGTGTAATCTATATGAGACTTAGATATAGTTACTCCATAACTAGCCACAACCAGCAGGATTAAACATAAAAGAAGATGCTGTTTATACTGCTGATACCTTTAAAGTTAGTTAATCCAAAAATGATAAAAAATAAATAAAAAATAATTTACTCACCCTCATGACATTTCAAACCTTTATAAGTTTCTTTCTTCTGCCGAAATATTTTGAAGAATATTGTTTACCAAACAGTTTTCGTCACCATTGATGTCCATTATATATATAATTTAATATAATATAATATAAACATTTCTCAGAATATCTTATTTTATGTTCCACTTAAGGGTAAGTCAATTTTAATTTTCCCTTTAAGATACTGCTGTACCTTTAGGAAATCTATGTAAAGATACAAAAGGTAGTTCACATAGAAATCTTAAAGGTACAGCAGCAAAAATGTTTCAGTAGCATCATAAGTAGACCTCAGGGAGAAAAGAAAAACATCACATTATTGTGTATGTGTGTGTTGAAGTGGGTTTTGATTTAGCTGTGTTCAGAGTTTTTAGGTGTCTTCTGTCTGCTAACAGGTGAAACGAGTTATGTTATGCAGTAGAGCTTGGAGAAATCTGCACATGAAGAGAACAAAATACGATCATTATGGGCAGCATTTGAACCAAATGGCAGTACAGAACATGCTGACATCACCCACGCATGTCTGTGACAACAGACGGAAACCCCTTGAGCTGACAAAGAGAGAGCGGGAAAAGAGCGATGCCTCCTCGTCACACGGGCTGTATGCACAAACACACACACACACACATAGCATGTGTTCAGCAGTTCAGTATTCACTCTGCATTTTGATTTGAACTTGACAGGCTTTCTGAAGCTCCATTCTAAATAAGAGAGCAGCAATGAGAACTCGCAACTCTCAGAATAAGGAGGAAAGGAGAGGGCACAGGGAGGAAAACAACACAATAAGAAAACAAATACAAGGATTAAAAAAAGATTGAATGCAGAAATAACAATCACTAAAAGTATATAATATTTTTAAATTGTTATATTCATATTTTATTAATAATCATTTTAAGTCGTCACCTTTATTTATATAGTGTTTTATAAAATACAGATTGTTTCAAAGCAGCTTTACAGTGATAACAGGAAAATGATGCATTTCGCTGTTATTTAGCTGAAGTCAGTTCAGTGTTAATTCAGTTCCGTTGTAAAGATCATCAGTTAAAAAAAAAATTAGTTTATTTCATCTATAAAGCAGTTCTACAAAACAACAACAACAACAACAAAAAAAGCCCAGTTCAGATCTCATACAACAGTGTCAGTACAGGCAGTCATTTAACAAACCTGTCTGAGATTGATACCAGTTATGTAAAATGATATGGAGAAATAAAACAAACAAACACTTTCTTTGGAAAAACTAAAATCTTCTTTATGTTTATTGTACTTAAATCCCATTGATATGTCACTTGCATAATAATTTGGAACACAGTGTGTATATTATTGAGCATAAATAAGAAAAAGCACTATTATTATAGTGAATATAGTGAGACAAGAAGAGAAATGATTATGCTTACATTATCTCTCTTTTCCCCTTCTGTCTCCTTTTGTTCACTTCTAACAAACTCATGCATTTCCCCAACACAAACACACAGATTAGTATGTGTTTGCGGGCTGAGTTGTTGGTCTTTGATCAGGTGACAGGTGTACTGATGGTTTTATGGTTGGACGAAAGCCTTTCACTCATACACAAACCTACAAATGACCTAACAATATCCCATCTGCCTCTCTCTCTCTCTGAAAGAATACATAGCACCTGACCTCTGAGCTGTCTTCAAACTGTTCAGCTTCTGATATTCCTAGTTCATCTGAAACACATAAATCAAAAATTACAAAACAGATATTTGTTTGTAAATTAGGAGATGCTTGTAAGAATTCATATTGCATCTGACTCATTTTCCAACCTGGATTATAAATCTGTGGCATGATAAATGTCATCAACCGTCTCATGAATCAAAGAAGTTGTATCAGCAGTCAAACAGGATATGTCAATCTCCTTCCTGTCCATGTTAAGATCTTCCTGACCTGAAAGACAATGGCATTTCAGGACTTCCATCTGCAGAGGTCAACAGCTCTTAGTCAGCGATGATCCTTTTCTATATTCCAAACCCATAGCTGTCAGGTAGGAATGTGGTTTGATGCAGCAAAGCCAAAATCTTCCATTCAACTATTTGAACTTTTTAAACACCACTTAAAAGACTATAACAGAGCATATTTAGGAATGCATAATGCATATTCCCATATGCCTTCTGTTTTACAGCAACAATAAGACGATGAAGCTTGCATCAACTCAGATATGGGATTATTTTGAAGTTTAAGCAGTGTTACAGGATTGAGCCCAACAGGTGAGGGAATTCCAAGAGAGCCAGGGGTTTCAAATGAAATTCCTAACCGTGATTCCTGTCCTGTTCGCTAATCACCACCAGACCCCTTCACATTACAGAGTCTGCCCTTTTAATACCTTTTCAAATAATAAGTATTTAGTTTGGATTTACTCAAAGCTGCAGTGCAAGCCGTAAAACTCTTCAAAGTGCGGTGTAACCTTTCATTAGGGATCCCCAGGATACTGTCCCCTGTCTCTGTTCTTCATTAAAAACAAATCACCCTCTCTTTTACCTGAGCGCTTTACTGCTCCAGAGGCTGTGAAAACAGAGCTGTAAAAATTGCTACCAACTCACAGATTATCTTGTTAACGTGAGTAAACAAACTGGGCATGTTGCTCATTTCCCACATCTTGTGGCCTCTATCTGTGCATGTTCCTTTGTATGTGTTTATTGTTTTGGTGTTTATTTTTTATTTATTTTTTTTTAAGAATAATCTGAAATAATATCTTCTCTGATCGTTAAAAATATCAAATAAAAGTTAAAAATAAAATTAAATTAAATGTATTGTAAAGAGTGCGTGAGGATCAGGGTGAGGCATGAAACACTGACCATAGCCCATCATTCTGACAGAGGGGGTCAGGTATTTGACCCAGCTGACCATTGACCCCTGGCTGATTGAAGTGACAGCCTGTTCTGACTGGGTGGAGGGTTGAAATGGTAGAAGTGTGTGTGTGTGTGTGTGTGTGCTGACGTAATTGTTATTTTATGCATTTTATTGTAAATTACTGGGATAAAGCATCTGTAAGCAAAATGTGCATGTTTGCACGTGCAAGACTGTCGGTGGTGACATAATGAAATGTTGCCAGCAACAGATGTAAGGAAGCCAACTTGAGCCACACTATTTCAAAGACAGATAAGAGGTCACAGTTGCTTTGTGTTTAATATGGTATATGTCATATTAGTGAACGTGTTTAAACTTTACATCAGAAAACTGTATTCCTGTTTTTTTGCCAGCACATCTGTGATCATATTCCTTCATTCTCATTATTATTCCTTAAACAAATGCCTGCTATGTCATGTGGCCACAGATTAATGTAATGACCTGTCTAGTTTTCCACCCTTGTCTATTCCCCAAGGTCACATGTCCTCTTTCTGTCTCACACCCCCTCTCCCGCTTCAGCGTTCTCAAATGTTCTGCATCGCTCAGCGTGGCCTCCTGGCTAATCCCCACCCGGTCGAGCTCCCTGCGCTTAGTGCACATGAGAAGCTCATGTTGAAACTAGACCCTACAGTCTGGCCCTGATAGGCACATCGATAACAGTCCGATGCCTGATCTCAGCGTACCAACGTCGTAGCAAGAATTCCACTAATACATCAACACGAACCTATTAGTGGCCAGTACTCAAGTACTCAAAGGCCCAGCTTTACAACAGGCCCTGCATCAAGGCAACCAGTTGTGTTTGCCTGTATTTGAAACTACTGAAACTGCTTTGGTTAGGTACAAAGTATGGATATTAAGTAATAGATATTATTAACACTTTGTCTTACACTTAAAGAATTAGTTCACTTTAAAATGAAAATTGCCCCAAGCTTTACTCACCCTCAAACCATCCTTGGTGTACATGTATATGACTTTCTTCTTCATGATGAACACAATCAGAGTTATATTAATAAATATCCTGACGCATCCAAGCTTTGGCAAGTAATGGCAGTGAGCAGGACCAACGAGTATGAAGCTGAAGAAAGTGCATCCATCCATCATAAACGCACACCACATGGCTCTGAGGGAGTTAATAAAGGTCTTCTGAAGCGAAGTGATGCGTTTGTGTAACCGCCTTCCACATTCAACTTACAAAAAAAGCGCAACTGTCAGTTTTCGTAATTTAAATACAGATGCCGTAAGACGTAGCGTAAGCTTTCTGAACCGCGAGAGTTGAACACGGCAGGCGGTCTGGCGGAAGCCAGATATTTTACTTTGTAATTTGTTAAATATTATGTTTGGAGTAGTTTATGATGGATGGATGCAGTTTCTTCAGCTTCATACTCGTTGGTTCCGTTCACTGCCATTATAAAGCTTGGATGCAGGATATTTATTAATATAACTCCGATTGTGTTCATCAGAAGAAACCCCAAGGGATGACTTGAGGCTGAGTAAAGCTTGGGGTAATTTTCATTTTAAAGTGAACTAATCCTTTAATTCTTTGTGCTATCTAAAATTTTGAGAAGTACATTGCTTATTTATTATAAGTTCAATTTAGCTTGAGAGTATGTAAAGAGATGGATATTAAATCACATTACCAGCACTCTTAACCAAACAGAGCACAGCATGCATTTGTAATCACAACTGGTGATAGATGGGGACTACAGAGAGAGAGAGAGAAAGAGAGAGGGATGGGGCAGAGGATGGGAACATTTGAGGATTGAGTGTTTCTCAACTTTAGAGAAATGTCAATTACTCATTAGTGCCTCAAGGCAAAGACAGAGAAAATGATTGATTTTGCTGTTAGGCATTGTAAGACAAGACAATAAATCTGTGTCTGTCAAATTAGTTAATTAATGACTCTAAATGTGCAACTGCAGATTTCAAATGTGAGTGGATTTGTGACCGAACTTGTCTGCATTAAATATGTTTTGTTTGTGTGTGTGTGTGTGTGTGTGTGTGTGTGAGAGAGAGAGAGAGAGAGAGAGAGAGAGAGGAAATTGTCTCTTTCTAGCCCCAGATATACACTACCAGTCAAAAGTTTGGAAACAGTAAGATTTTTAATGTTTTTAAAAGAAGTTTTGTCTGCTCACCAAGGATGCATTTATTTAATTAAAAATAGTTTTCTGTTTGCACATATTTTATAATGTAATTTATTCTTGTGTTGGCAAAGCTGAATTTTCAGCATCATTACTCCAGTCTTCAGTGTCACATGATCCTTCAGAAGTCATTCTAATATGATGATTTGCTGCTCAAGAAACATTTATGATTATTATCAATGTTGAAAACGGTTGTGTACTTTTTTTTTCATTTCATTTCAGTTTCATTTATATACACAATGTACATTTTCAAAGCAGCTTTACAGAAAATAATACTGTACTAACATCTCAATACCCTGATATAAAACTATATATGATTATTGATCGACTAACTAAACTAGTAAACTCTGAGTTTAAGCCAAATGAAACCAATAGCAACAACCAATGTTGTGAAAACAGTGTAGATCTACAGCTTTGGTTTAGTGAAGCATTTTGATGTGAATGTCAATACTAATTTAGTAAATTCATGGAAGTTCAAGTGTGTGGAGCTAGTTTGTTCTGGTTCTCCTCAGTGGCGCCTTTGGACTGGCGGCCATTTTAACAGCCGCCTCAGACCGAGTATATGGTCTTGGGCGTTGTCCTTAAGCAAACCCGCAGTCCTTATCACAGTGGAAATTATCTATAGTGGCAGCTATCCTTAGTGATTTTGCAGATCGGCTGTGTTTACACTGAGGCCAGCAATTGTTTATCCAGGTCGTAAACTCTGCACTCTCATCTCATCTCTTTGTCCTTTCTTTACTTTATGTCTCTTCAATTATCATCCCACTCAGTGTTTCTTGGTGTGGCTGACAGCAATGTCTGTGTTTAAACACTAACACTTGCCTGACGTGTCTTCAGGAGGCATTTTATGTTCAGTAAACAACAGTGCACACGTCCAAGCCTTCAATTACACTGGCTTCCAGTGAGAGTTTGCATGACCATGACTGGGACGTAATTAAAGTAAAGACATAGCATTTGCAAATGCTTAGCTGACAGTTCACATTTGTACTGTTTATTGCTGCTGGTGTGGTCATAAAGTTGTGTGGTGTGCCTCTGACCGTGTTTTCTGAGACACTCTGTGTTTGTATGTGGTTGGTAATTCAGAAACATAGATTTTTTTTTAACATAGATACTTTTACTGTGTTGTCCAAGCATTGTGTTTGGGCTCATCAATAATGGCCATTCACTAGGAACTGGCGAGGTGGTGCAATCTACAACTGGCAGCTGAATATGAAGGAAAATGTCAAGCTTGCTGAGATCTGCTTGGCACATTCTGAAAAGCAGAATATTGCAAATCTGTTACTGTATAAAACCACCAAGCCAAGTTCTGATGAACTGGAGAGGAACCAAGTGCTTTCACCCTGTTCATGTCCAATATGTGTAGCTGGAATGTTAGACATGAATTTATTATATTTTGGAATAGATCCTGTATTTAAAGGAATGCTTAGCTGGCACATACTAGCTTTGAGATATAGTTGAAATACTAAATTGAGAAAACCTAAAAAAAAATTTAAAAAAAATCTCCAATTTAATAGAATATTAACTGAATGTCTAAACATGTTTGACACTGGATATCATGATGTTCATAAAGAATCTAAAATAACTTTCTGTTCAACAAAGAATTGTGAAAAAGTATCATGTTTTAAACAAAAATATTAAGCAGGACAACTGTTTTCAACATTCATAATAAGAACTGAGCACCAAATCAGCATATTAAAATGATTTCCGAAGGATCATGTGACACGTTTACATGCACCCAAATAATCAATTTGTAATCGGATTGACGGCTCAATCGGATTGAAAAACGTTCACGTAAACACCTTAATCGATCCTACTGAGCTCGATCCAAATGAAATTTCGATCAGGTTGGAAGGTGTGGTTTATTCCTTTTCTAATCCGATCCAACAGCAAAAATTACCATGTAAACGCTTGAATCCGACTACAAGTCTCTGGGGGCATGCGCAGTGCAGTGTTGACACGCATTACGCAGTGCGCAAATTCACGTTCACGTCTTTAGCTGTAAAGATGTATGCCAACAGGCAGTGGCATAGCTGTATCCCTTCATCATAATATTCGAAATCTTTCCATTTTAAAACAAGAAGGGGAGCCAAAGCCACACAAGAAGCAACGTGCAAACTTTGCTGGTGAAAAAGTCTCAACCTCGGTCAGTATTCACTACAGAAATTGAAAGTAATAAGTGACGGAGGTGTCTGATGCTGCATTAATGGAGCATATTCTCTCAGAGACGAATTTTAACATAATATGCTGATAACGGCATATAACTGTCTTAATTTATCCCATTATTTCTCTTGTGGCCGTACATATAGGCTAGTGAAACAAATTAGAATAATAGTATTTTGTGTTAAACAGGTGTTTTTTTTTTTTTTTAAAGTCAGTGCTAGAAGTAAAGCTGCGCCTAATTTTCATTGATGACTGCGGTGTTAGAAAATATTATATAGCTGGCCTATAATTCATCGTATAATATACCTAAAACTAAAACCTCACAGCACGTATAATATTAATTTAATAATAAAAGAAGCCGAACCTAATAGTTATAATAATAAACTGGAAGAATGTAACAGGCCTACATTAATTGGAAATACCAAATCCTCTTAATATTGCCCGGATTTGAATCTTTTGACAATATCTCTGGCTATCGTCGATACTTGATCATCGACTGTTTACGCAACCCGGGTTACCGCAAGTGTGATTTATATGACGTCACACACGCAGAGCGTGTGCGCAAAAGTTTTAATCGGAATGTATATAAAACACATATTTGATATTTGATATTTGAATCAGATTACAATGTTTAGAGTACATGTAAACAGATCTGCAATCGGATTCAATTCATTCGGATTGACAAAAATTGGTGCATGTAAACGTAGCCACTGGACTAATTGTGGCTGAAAAATCAGCTTTGCCATCAAGAATAACAAATTACATTTTAAGATATATAAAAATGGAAAAGTTACTTTAAATCGTAATAATACTTTACAATATTACTGTTTTTATTGTATTTTTTGCTTGAATAAAGGCATCCTTGGTAAGCATAAGAGACTTAACAAAAAAAGGTCTTACTGACCCCAAACTTTTGAACTGCAGTGTATATGTTTGTAAATGCTTTTAAGATTATCAATATTGATCCCTAGAAGATAAAACATTACTTTTTTCATATTTTCCTAGTCCATCACAGTCTTGCAAGTTGATTATATTTTATGAGGGTGAATATGTTTCTATATCTGTTTTATATAAAACACTATTACATTCATCTGTTTTGTTCAGACTTCCATAAGGACATGTGGGCATCTGCAGAACAAAATATTCCACACTCCTTCCTGTCCAGCATGTTTCGATTTAACAGATGGGAATTGGAACCCATGGCAGAACAAGCAGGCCAAAAAAACTGCATACACTGCCAAACGTGAAGTGAGCTGTCCACCCGAGAGAAAGGAACCTGCTCTTTGTGGAGCAGCACATTGTGCTTTGGAACAGTGAGGGATGCATGCTGGGCCTAAACACAAATTGGGATTAAACTCTTTTATGTATGAACCCATATTCAGACCGTAAAGGAAAACTGCAAAAAAGAAACATTTTTTTTTAAAAAGACTATAAATTATTGAAAAGACAGTCAAACAGCTAGTTTTTACCTGTACGTTGTTGCTCAAGGGCTTTGTCCCAGTATGTTTGGTGTTAGACAGACAGGTAATTTCTGCATGTTTCTCTTCAGCACATGATCCTTTATCCTCCAGCGACTTCTCTTTACAGAGCTGCCGCCTAGGCATGGATTAAGTTTAAAAGTAATAATAAAGAATGGACCTGTTGGCTAGGTGAAAACCCTGCAATCTGATTCGTCACAGCAACTTTCCTTTTCATGTGTGGACTGCGTTCAACCGGGCATTTAATTCAGCAAATCCATGGTTGTGATCCTTCAGGACTGCAGCTTGGGGTTTGTTCAATTTGTAGCAAACGATCCTCATGTGATCAAAGCCTAAAGAGCTCTCCCCAACATGCTGCTTAAATTAGACTAACACCAAAGTCTCTGGCTCTGGGACAGTATTTGGAATGTTTTACCAGAGAAGAACATTCCTTTGCACAGATGTTTCCAATAAAGATGGATGCCAGCCTCACATCTTTAATGGGCTGACACTCACAAACCCCAAAAAACATTTTGTGCTGTCACCCACAATTCTATGTAGTTTTCTATCTCTCTTTCTTCTTTGTTTCTATTATCTTCTTTTCTGTGATCATGTATCTTTTAACACGATGAACTGGGTTGTGGAGGAATGTTAGACGTTATTGAGAGAGTGTTAGGCCTCACACGTGTGTGTCAGGACCTTTTGCCTAAATATGTGTGCGTGTACGTGTGATGAACTTTGGGCTGTGGTCTGAAACAGGCTTCTTACATATTAGGTTTCAGCTGTCTTGTGGTAAACAGACAAATGTTTGTTTTTTTCAGATGAGGTGAGTGTTTGTTTGTAAATGATGTGGTACGTTAAGATTGCTTGTATACGTGGTCTCTGCTAAACATGCAGTTTACACAATCAGTTCAATTCAATTTAAGTTTATTTGTATATCTCCTTTCACAATATTGTTTCAAAGCAGCTTAACAGAAAATGCTTGTTTCAGTGTTACAATTTAGGAAGTATTCTATTATCAGTTAAGTGTGTCAAAGAAATGTCCATGACAGTAATATACAGATAGTACATGTTATGTGGTTAGTTAACTTCATGTATTCAGTTAAGCTAACACAACAAACGTATTAGGCATCAATTACAACTTGTGCTCGTAATTATTACAATATGAGGATAATATTTGGAAGTTTTGTGTGTTGATCCAAAGTTGCCATCATCTGAAATCTTTGCGATTGTTGGCGCAATCTGTAGTTACCTTGGGGTGGGCATCCCGAAATAGAAACAGGGAAGTGAACGTGTCAGATGTGTCTGAGCCTTGAACATTATCAGGAAGGCAGAATTTAGGAGCCAAATGTGAAAAAAGTTATACCTCCTTTAGTAGACTTTGATATCCTTGGTACTATCCAGTCCAGAGTTTTGTGTCCTTAAAGAGTGGGATGTAGTGTAATAGAATACAAAGGTTAAATACAAAGGAGCTACACCATTTTCTCCACCATTAGGGTTTCATAGGTAAGAAGCAGTAATTTATAATCAACACAGAACTTAAAAGGGACCTATTATGCAAAATTCACTTTTGCATGGTGTTTGGACATAAATGTGTGTTGGCAGTGTGTGTACACAACTACCCTATAATGATAAAAATCCAACCACTCCTTTTTAATCCCCATAAATCATAAGCAGTGTCCCAGAACGAGCCCTTTCCAGATCCCTGGCAGTGTGACGTCACAAAAGCCACAGGTCCCGCCCACGAATGTTGACAGACACTGTTGTTTTAACATAGAACCGCCCTGAGCGAGTTCACAGCGAGTTTACACAGTTCGCCATTGCTGCACTGACGAGAATGTCTCCCAGGCATTTTAGGTGTTCTGTATGTTAGCTGGATGGATTAATCCACATAGCTCTCTCCATTTACTCCCTAAATCTGAGCCGCTGAAGACAAGGTGGATTCATTTTGTTTTTGAAAAAAATGCTCCCTCAACTCTACCGAAATTCGTTTATGTCTGCGCAAATCATTTCACACCGGATTGCTTTGTGAACTAATGTCAATACAAAGGGACAATACAAAACAGAGGTTGCGCTAATCAGTACTGTTCGTGATCCAGCTTACAGTCTCCCGAGTGATATTGGATACAGCAGTAATGAAGGTGAGAGCACTTTATTACAGTTCATTGGAGTTGATTTACGGATATAAAGTTAACCAGTTTATTAAGCACCACCTAAAAAGCATAAAGTCTTTATATATTTGTTTACTGTTAGTTGTAACGAGTGTTTCTGTATACTTCGCTGTGTATCTTGATGATAATGCAAGGGAGAGAGAGAGAGTTTATGGATAATATTTTAATGCACACTTGCTCTGTGTTTTCTTAAAGTCTTACAGTGATTTTTTAGAGTGAAAATAGACGCTTCATATTTTGTGTGAAGTACAATAAACATCATTAAACTCATCGGTAAAGTGGCTTGTATTAATAAAGAGGATAAAAAGAAGAAGACAATATAAGTTATAACCGTAATTGAACTAAACGATACCTGTTCAATCTCCATGCAGCATATATTCGCAGTTTCATTATAGTGCGTCCTGACTGACTCCTGACACCGGAGAATCAGCTCTTGAAGCCCCGCCTCTTAGACCGAGCGCAGCAGCTCATTTCATTTAAAGGGTACACACTGAAACGGCACGTTTTTGCTCAACCCCCAAAAATGTTAACATGCTATAAAAAATTATCTGTGGGGTATTTTGATCTAAAACTTCACATACACATTCTGGGGACATCAGATACTTATTTCACATCTTGTAAAAGTGGGCATAATAGGTCCCCATAATAGGCAAGACACCCCAGGTGAATAGGGTAAAAAAATATAACTAATAGATATCACCATACTTCCCGAGTTGATTGATTACATTGAAAATTGCAAAAAAAAATTGTATTACAAGTTTTCTGAAATGTTGTTTAAATATGCAAACGAGGCATTGTGTAATTGAATATGCACTAATTTGCATACATTTCTAGAACAAAAATCTGAACACTCGTGGCCGCATAACCACCTCGGGTGTGCATTATTTTCTAAGAATTCAACGGCCCGTCGTCAATTATTCCTTACACGTTGTTCACGTGCGAATTAAACTTCCAGCATCTTAATGAAACTTTAAACACCAGCTGGTTTGCGGTTTTCAAGCTGAAACGGTTAATACCCTGTCTACTTTTGACCTATGAAAAAAATATGAAAATATGAAATAATGAAAATAATTTAAATGGCCAATACCATCTTGTCAAATATTATTATAATGTACAAGGAGAGGCGCTATCAAGCTCTCCACACAGACAATACTGATATGCAGTGTTACACATATACAATCCTGCATCTCAGAATGTGTCTGGTTTCATTGACACTGATTTGACTGGATTCTCCAGAGAACGGAGGATTCCTGCTTTCATTTCCACACTGTGTTTGCACTTTTGTCACCACAGGCATAAAAATCAGAACGTATGAAAAGCTAGAGACTCAGTCTGGGAGTTGACTCGGCCTCACAGCATTATTTCTGATATGCTGCAATCAGTGAAGTCCCCGTAGAGAACACTGCTGAGTGAGGGTGTGTATATTTACGTGTACAGTATGTGTATTATCTCAATAATATAATAATAATAATAGTATGTGTATTATCTCAATCGTATACACCGTATGTTAAGTATTGCACATCAGTCTACTAATATTGAATTGTTTAAAACAAAATGCTTGACTTAAAGGGATAGTTCACCCAAAAATGAAAATTCTGTCATTATTTACTCCCCCTCAAGTTGTTCCAGACCTGTATAAAGGGAGATATTTAGAAGAATGTTTGTAACCAAGCAGATCTCTCCCCCCAAGATCTGCTTGGTTACAAACATTCTTCCAAATATCTTCCTTTGTGTACAGCAGAACAAAGAAAATCATACAGATTTGCAAAAACTTGAGAGTGAGTAAATGATGACAGAATTTTCATTTTTGGGTGAACTAACCCTTTAAAGGCGGAAAAAAACCAGGCCTTTCATTTAAAGGGGTGGTTCAGTGGTTTTTCTCTAGGCTTTTCTAGGCTTTTCTAGGCGTGTTTCTGGGGTGAAGTTTAACATGTCTTAATGCTTTGTTTTTTTTAAAAAAAACACTGTATTTTTCATATATTTTACCTTTATTCTACACCGCTGTTTCCATTGTAATTTGAACAGCCGGTTTGGCATCTACATTGCCGTATCAAATTGAGCCCGAATCAGACCCAGATAGCAGTAATAATGAAGAGGGTCGAGCAGAACCTCTGCAAGCACGGTTTTTAAAGGACGTTTATGAATGGTAAGTATTTCCTTTTGTCAAAAGTGTTTAGATGCTGTCACTTGTAAATGTTACTGCTGTGTGTTAGCTTTCAATATACGGTTTTATCCTGATTAAAGCGTTACTGTAGCCGAATAGATGACTGAGTAGTAGCGTTTTTGTAAAGGTATCATTTAATTTATAGCATTAACAATTGTTTCTCTATGAACATAGAAGTTTTTTGTTTGTTGGCATTTGTTGGAGTATGCAGTAGAACAAAGCTAACTGGCTAGCGAAGCAAAAACGCGCTGGTCTTTGTTTACGTCCTTGATGCAACCAAAAAATAGCAACATAATACATTTAAAAGATGTACAAACAATAAAACATACTTACAGTTAGGGGCCCATAAACAGCAGCTTCTGCTTTTAAAGTGGGAACTGCTTCATCTTTCAGTAATAGCCCTGGTGCAAATCCAGCATTGAACTTGTGTAGATTCTGGAAGCTGTCTTCAGCACCGCATCCAGTGTAGACAATATCACTGATTATAATGGGTTCTAATATCTTTTAATGTGTCGGATTGCGCGTGCCTGGTGTAGACAACTCTTCTGCTTCTATAAAGCCGCGCGGCATGGCCTCGCCCACTTTGTTGCGTGTTCCCGTGGGCAGGGTTTATGTTAATTGCAGGGTTTATGATGTCACCAACCCGGGAAGAAGCTTGTTGTAGTCCAAACCGGTTTTTGTAGGCATTAAACTGCCATAACTTTAAAAGACAATATCTCCGTTTGCAGTGAACTTTCAGCACTGTAACTTTGCAGGTACTGTTTATGCTCAAGCAGCAACATTACACACTAACTAAAGTTGAAAAAAATTTGAAATCGCAATGAACTACCCCTTTAATAAAGCCTGAATATAATGTGTCATGGTTTACAGAAAAATATTAAGCAACTGTTTTCAACATTGATAATAATAAGAAATGTTTCTTGAGCACCAAATCAGCATATTAGAATGATTTCTAAAGGATCATGTGACACTGAAGACTGGAGTAATTTTTGGTTTATAATATATATATATATATATATATATATTTTTTTTTTTTTTTTACTGTATATGTATTGTTTTTGCAAATGAGGATGTCCCAAAATTGAGGTTTTGTCAGCTTTAGCTCACTTTCTGGGACAAATGTATCCCCAAAGTATAGCCAAGTATGTTTACACACATCTATGAGTAGAGCAAATCATTGTTAATAAAAGGATGAGGGAGAGAGATAGATAGAAAGTGAAAGACTAAAAGAGTATCAAAAGATTTGTACTATTTTACAGTGAAGGAGAGGACAAAGGGGATAGCAGAAAGAGGGAAATCATAGAGAGGCTGAGGAAAGAAAAGATCTCTGAAGTTATGTGCCATTACCCTCTGCCACGACCCTGTGACTTTGTTGACACTCTCTCTCATGACAGCACTTGAACAAAAAAGAGAGCGAAACAAAGAGAGAAGAAGAAAGAATGTTCTTTATGATTGATGAGGGGTTCTCCTGTTACGTTTGGAGGGAGTACAGCTGTGATGAGCTGCTAAGTACAGACAAACAAGTGGGCTAGATCAGTGATGGCTGCTTAACAGGCAGCGGTTTGGTATCCACCCTCCAGAGCCAGGCTCGTAATCACAGCCATGTTGAACATGAGGGCAGACACAGACCAAAACAGAGACACAAGTGAGCACTGGCTTCAGCTGAAACATAAACAATCCTTTATCCTTATTCCTCTGGGAGAGACATGGAAAGAGACTCATTCATCTTGTTATTCACTATATGAGAAAGAGCAAGAGAGATGTTGTAGTGAGGCTAGTTGTGGTTGGACTTCAGATGTAGATCTGCCAAAATGCAACTGTCACTCTGTGTCTAATGGTTTCGTCATTGCACTGCTTTGCTATGGTCCATAGTCTGTCAATCAAAAGATGATTTACAGAATATGAAGAAAGAAGGAAAAAACTGGTTATTGTGAGATCTTGGGTACTATACAAATGTGCCAGTGTCACTTCATTAGATACAAAGGAACAACATTTCACACTCACAATAGATATAAAGTTGCAATTATTTCTCATTTGCTTAAGTATTGTTAACTTTAGTATTGTTACTTTGTGATATAAAACCACACTGACCAGAAATTAAGTTGCACTCAAGAAAGAAAGAAAGAAAGAAAGAAAGAAAGAAAGAAAGAAAGAAAGAAAGAAAGAAAGAAAGAAAGAAAGAAAGAGGTCATCATTTGTTGTGTTACCTAAACATACCAAAACAATTTTACTTGAACCGTTCAACAAGTTTTCCACTGACATAATTTGTAGCCGTGTTTTCATCACCAGTGAATTTCCTGACTCAGAAGTTTCTCAATCCTTCATGTTGTCCTGAAGCACAGGCCTAGCGTCTGCTCCTTTAATGGGAGACGTATGGAACTGTCAGCAGAGATCCAGCCGTAGGAAAAGCAGCATTGACATAAATGTGTTTGTATGTGAAGGGCTGGTGGTGAAGTGTACACTTAATGTTCGTGGTGAACCACAATTGAGTTAGCAAATTTTGAACTTTAGTGTCCCTCGGAGTGAAGCGGAGAGAGGATGGCACCCAACACAACCCAAAGCATATGGCCTGTTGTTTGTCTTCGTTACCAGCAATCTAACAGAGAGCAGTGACTATGTGTCGACGGACAGATGTCGGGTCAGATGTTTGTGTTTACCCCATGAAAATAGGTGTTTCCACATGATGTTCAACATTTATTTAGAATGGATATGTTTTGGAGACAAACAAATGGAAAGTAGTTGGAACAAGTAAATGCTTTGACATTAGTCATAGCCGCTCGAGTTGATGCCACGTTTCCGTTGTTGAAGATATTTTGAAACTTTAGAAAGAAACAGATTGTCTGTTGATTTCAGGGACACCCCTCCTCTTTCTTTCAGACTCTTAATTGTTGGAATCTATGTCCATGTCTTCTTTATTGTCAAATAATGATTGTAGCTGTAAGATAACTCAGGACACACACACACACATTGCTGGGTTTTCATGTTTTATGGGGACATTCCATAGAAAAAAAAGATTTTTATACTATACAAACTGTATATTCTATTCTCTAATCTAAATCTACCTCTAAACCTCCCGTCATAGAAAACTTTCAGCATTTTTACATTTTCAAAAAACATCACTTAGTATGATTTATAAGCTGTTTTCCTCATGGGGACCAAAAAATGTCCCCACAAGGACAAGGATTTCAGATATTGCCATATTTTTGGGGGAAATTTTGTCCCCACAATGTAGAGTTTACCAGGACCACACACACACACACACACACACACACACACACGCACACAGCTGCTGTCAGGATGCCCTGATGTTAAGTGTCACAATCCATCATGTGTTTGGGTTAAAGAGTGATTCCCCTTCCTGCACCACACACTTCACACTTGCCTGAGCTTTTCTCCAGGTCAGTCAACAATACACTGGGTAACCTTTATACCACTAACATTATTGACATCCTCTCTTTCTCTCTTTCTCTCTCTCTCTCTCTCTCTCTCTCTCTCTTTTTCTTTCTCTTTCTCTCTCTCTCTCTCTCTCTGAGAGAAAGAGGAAATATATTTATATCTCATGTTTGATGGTGTTATTTTTCGAGCATGCGGTGGTGTTGCTACGTGCTGTTTCGGGATATTTATTGGATAGAGGTGAGAGGAACAGAGAAGGATATCCAGGCCAAACGCTGGTCCACATTTGAAGTGCTACTGTATCCCTGCTGAGGTAACTGACCTGGCAGTGGTGATGCTGTCTGCAAGCGTGCTGCTGACGTCAAAAACACGGGGAAACATTGTCACCGAACAAGAAAAACACAGCAAAGGGCCATGTTGGTTTGTAAGCGTGTATAATAAAGGTCAGGTGTAATTTGTCACAAGGAGATCTGGAGATTTATTCTAAATATAACCTGTAACAGTAAACAAAACAGTGTTGTGACACTTTTCTTTCAAAATACATCATGTTTTTCTGAAAAAAAACAAAAACATGTTTTTGGCTCTGCCCATTTAATACACAGAGATTGAATTCATGAATGTTCTTAGTGTCACACTTTTTTCTTCATTTCCCAGACTAGGGGGAGCAAGAGAGAAGAAATCAGACAACAACAAACACTAGCATGTTTTGCACCCAAATCACTCGCATGTTTGTCAGTTATTAATTTGATTTAATTTAATTTGGAAAACATCTTCAGCAAGTTTCCTGCTGCTCGCTTTGAAGTGACAATATTAAATAATAAAGCCCGATTAAATATAAATCACAGCGGGTCCTCTGTCGGCGTTTGTGTGATTGTGTGATGTTTTTAGAGCATATTTGATCATTCTCTTTGCCTGTTTTCCTAACAGAGCTCATCTAGTTTAATTGAATAGTTTCTCTCGCTGTGTGTGAGTCTTTCATTGTTGTCGTTGCCCACCAATCATCCTTGTCTACTTCCTTGAGCACGTAATGCATGCAGTAAATTATTTAGACCAAATTAATTTTACAGCACCTTGTTTCCACCGAGCATGCCAACATCTGTTGTCGAGTCACAAGTTTACATTGTTGGTCATTACTTTCCACAATGAGCAAAATGTTTTATTAACATCCCCAGGGATGCCTCCTTTGGATCAGGCAGAAACGTTGCTGCTTACTGAACCTCCCCTGAACTTCAATAATCAAAGCTCGGCTGTCGTTTGGATAGCGCTGTATTCGCCCTTCTCCCCTAAGCACAACACATTCTGCTCAAGCGATTGAGCTATCGGACATTGAAACCTCTGTCAGGAAACTGCTGACTGTGTTGAAGTAGTGCTAGCCATAAAAGTGGTGTCGCGCCTCCTGTTTTTTTCTGCTTAAGCTAATACAATCCTGTGCCCTATTGTTTCTCTAATGATAGTAACTGAAGGGTGTAGTGCTGAGTTATTAAAAGAGAAGGCAATGTATGATACACCCAGGGGTTGTAACGATTTTTGCACCGTCAATTAAAAAAGAAAGAAAGGGAGAAAAAAAGAAACACTATAAACTACTGTTCAAAAGTTTGGGGTCAGTAAGTTTGTATTTTATTTTATTTTTTTAATAAATTAATAATTTTGTTCAACGAGGACACATTAAATTGATCAAAAGTTACAGTAAAGACATTTATAATGTTACAAAAAATGTATATATCAAATAAAAAAAAAAACAATAAAAAAGTTCTATTCATCAAAATGTATCACAATTTTTTTTTTTAAATGATGATACTAATATTTCCAAACGATCATGTGACACTGAAGACTGGAGTAATGATCCTGAAAATGCAGCTTTGCCATCACAGGAATAATTACATTTTAAAATTAAAATATAAAACCAGTTATTTTAAAATTGCAACAATATTTTAAAATATTCCTGTTTTACTGTATTTTTGAAGGAATAAATGCAGCCTTGATGTGCATATGATACTTATAGCCCCTGAGTTCATAAGTGATTTGCGTTTTAATGAACGAAGATGGTTGTGCAAATGTGCTTTTATTATATGCACATCAATAACAGTTTATGTATCTTGCAGAAATCAGAAAGGAAAAGCTCTGAAGCTTTACAATTTTTTTGTTTCGAATCAGTGGTTCGGAGCGTGTATCAAATTATCTCAAACTGTCACGTGATTTTAGTAAACTAGGCATGAAGCGAGGCTATTTCAGTGGTTCACGTGACTTTGGCAGTGCTCCGAACCACTGATTCGAAACAAAAGATTTGTAAAGCTTCAAAGCTTCATGAAGCAGTGTTTTGCCCATCACTAGATATTATTGAATAAAGTCGTTATTTTTATTTATTTATTTATTTATTTTCTTTTGCGAACAAAAAGTATTCTCGTCGCTTCATAACATTAAGGTTGAACCACTGTAGTCACATGAACTGTTATCAATATGATTTAATACCTTTGTGGGCGTTTACAAGTGTAAATGAACTTGCTGTCAATGCAGGCTTCACTGAGCCATCAGATTTGATCAAAAATATCCTAATTTATGTTCTGAAGATGAACGAAGGTCTTACGGGTGTGGAATGACATAAGAGTGAGTAATTAATGACATAATTTTCATTTTTGGGTGAACTAACCCTTTAATCCTTTAATAATACATATTGAGTATCCCTACTTAAATGTCAAGGCAAGGCAAGTATTTATATAGCACAATTCGTACACAATGGTAATTCAAAGTGCTTTACATAGATATGGAATTAAAATAATCATAAAATAATCACAACAGATGCATAAGAAAGAAATAAAAGTAACAACGACAAGGCAGTGTTGACTAGTTAACAAGTTATGGGCATGGAGTTCAGAAGTTTCAAAAGACACAGTATGAAAGTGTAACCAACTACACACTCACACAAAATGCTAAACTCAGAGTATAGTTTATTGATGATGTATACAAAGCTTACAATCTTTGATTAAAAACAATAACCATTTGTAAATGGAAAACAAGGATTCTTCCACTTTTATTTTACAGTAAATTTTGTCTGTCACAGTTTATGTCTCTCTTTACCTCTGTATTCTGTAATAAGCATGCTCAGTGACTGGTTCTGTGCCAGCGACAGATGTGCTCAGTAAAATGACTAATTGAAAACCCAAAACAAAATCAGCAGCCTGGCTATTTGGCCCCTTTAATAAGAAACCTAGATGACTACATACACACACACACACACACACCTCTCATCAGGCAAGCCATTAACAATCACCAGGAAAGATGAAAACAACGCTTGGTTTATTCACTAAATGAAAGCACATAACTAGATGCTATCCCAAGAGTGCATTTCCAGTTTTAATAATACATCAAGGAGCCATGGCCCCAGCACACACACGCTTTACACATGAGCCAAGCACACACACAAACACACATACAGATGCGAGCAGACAAATCCCAGTGCTGTGAATTTAGCAGAAGGATACACAATGCGATATGAGCTAGCTAGCAGAAAAGAGCAGTTACTGGTGAGAAGTGTCAGTAGGTCTCCAGCTAAACGCCACAGAGTAAGCCCTTCCATGTGTGAAAACACATCAACAAGCTGTGCTCCATTTTTATGCCCTCTTTCTTTTCATCTGCTGTTTCGTTTTAAGAGGTTCTACAGCTTCAAATTATGGGCATGAATAATACAATACCATCTAATTAAAAACTGTTGTTAAATATGCAAAATTCTAATGTTAATGAGATTGTGCAATACCTTGGAGTAAAGCACATTATAAATTACTTAGGAGATTGAGATGGCTTGACCCGAGCAGAGCACGTCAAACGTGCCCTCAAATATTGAATGTGTGCACGGATGTGCATGTGTATGTTTCTTAGCAACATGGATGGCGTTTGTTCTTTCCCACTGCTCAATAGGCCGTCGCGTGTTCTCCCTCTTAGTTAGTTAGTGCACGAGGAGTGTATATCGAGGAGTCATCATCACATCTATTAAAACAAGAGGGAGAAAGAGTGAATATATGATTGAACAGTTCAGTTGTGACAGTGATGGATTCTTAAAGGGATAGTTCACACAAAAAAGAACATTCTGTCATCATTTACTCACCCTCAGCTGTCTTTGTCCATATAACGGAAGCCTATGGGGTTGAAAACAACACTGGACCCTGCTAACTTTCAAATACCTTTTCTTTAATGTTCCACAGAACAAATAAAGTCATACCGGTTTGGAACGACATGAGTGTGAGTAAATGATGACAGGATTGTCATTTCTGGGTGAACTATCTCTTTAATTAAATGGTCTGTTTTTCTGATATACTGTAAAGTGGGAACTTCTATCAAAGCTCCTCAAACGTTATCACTCTGCAGTAAACAAGCACAGAGAGAGCAAGATTCTGCTCCGGCTTTGCTTAGCTGAACAAAGACAAAACCCCAGCAAAGTCTCTCCATCTTTCTGCTTTCATCCCTGTTTTGTTTGGTGTTTGGAATTTAAATGTCAAAAATCCACACTTTTTTCCTGTTCTGATCGAGCTTGTGTTGTTGTGTTTGACAAACACCCCTGTGTTCATGGATCTGATGAATATGAAAGTCTTCAGAGTCGTATTTATTTATTAAATTGTTTTGAATGGCAGAGATAAAGAAGCAAAGAGATGGAGCTTGTCATTTTAACAGACTATTTCAGATCTCCCACCATAACACAAAACAGGCAATCACATTATCTCCGAGCTCTCACGCGGCTTTGTTCCAATGACAGTCACGATCAATCTAATCGAGCTCATGTGGTACATTTGTAAGTGTATTCCAAAATATTTGTTTATTTGTGAACTTCTTTATGCGAGGGATGATGCTTTTTTCCCTCTTTTCTCTGTATTTTATCCTACTGAGCTGGTGGGCTAGTCAGTCAGTGCGTATAATGCAGATATATTTATGTGCTGGGGGAGGTTCTGTATTAAAATTGCACCAGTAATATTATCTGTTTAATAAATTGTGGCTGACGTGAGCGGGATAGATCCTGTAGTTAACGTGAATGGGTATAATCTTTTACGCAGATGGAGAGGTTTTCAGTGCGTGCTGTCAAACACAATCGTGCCATTCGGTTGCAGATGGGCTGGGAGGTGCCTGCATAACTCACCCCCATTTGATAGGCCTTTGAGATGTTTATTAAAATTTTAACAAGACTTTGAGCTTGACAGGTTCATCAGCTATTCAAAGCAGCCCAACCGATCCGACTCTCCGAGGCAGGTGCCCATTCCTCACCCCGTGTCGATGACCTTCCGCCACACAGAGCCGTCAACGACTTTCCTCCGAGTTTTTACGAGGGAATAAATATCAGCATGCGGGGCTATTCATCAAGCATTATTATTATGATTGTTTTTATGTCTGAACTATAAACAAATACTTGATTATAAAGTAAAGGGATAAATCTTGAGCTGCGGTTCGAGGCGGCAGGCGTTCCAGCGAAACCGCCGTTTAGATTAACAAAGCAGGGTCTCTTTCCCTCCCACCCTTTTTTCTCTCTTTTAACGCTTCCTTTTAGAGTTGGCTGAACATGATGACCTCAGCGCCGCATTGTGAACTTTAAACCTTTGCATACTAATCAAAGTACACAAGACATCTGACCTTGGTCAAGGTTCTAAAGTATTTCATAAAAGAGATCGCTTTCGTATCTCCGAGAGCTGTGTTGTCATGACAAACGACAACAGCGAGTTCAGGGCAGTTTACCTTTTCATTGTGTAGGAATATGGTTAAAAATGAGAACAGAGCTAAGGTCATTCACTGCACCATGCAGGAGATGAAAGTGTGTGATAAATGAGAAGTAACAGTACTTATTAAATGAGAACATCCCCAACAAAGGGATGACCTACCTGCCTGTGTGTCCAATAATATAAAACGACTGTTCTGGTTATGATTGTTTATTCATCTGCTCTGTAAAATGGTTGATGAGGTCATGTGTTTCATCAGAAAGAAGGGAAACAAACTCGGAATTCAGCTCAAAGTTTACGCAACAATGACATGACGTCAAACCGTGACGCAGTGGACAGTCGAGGGGAAGAATGTGGCTCTTTGAAGTATGAAAGATACACAATGACAGACACTCACAAAGACAGGATAAGACACCAGTATATAAGCAGCCTTGAATTACCTTTATGTTCTTCTCTTCTTGTTTAATTTAAGGTTGAAGGTGCTATGAGAGGGTAGCGATGGAGAGAGTTTCAATAAAACAGCTCCTTTCCGCAAAGGTTGCATTTATTTGCTTTCCAGTTGGAATGAAATGTTTTTATTTTAGAGAGAATTGCCCTGAGCCATAATAAATGCGCCCTGCTCTGCTTTGTGGCATAGCATTTAACATGCAGATAAATCACAATGGGACTGTGATGCATTTATTCTAATAACTGCCTAATGAATACTAAACACACAACTAATTTTCCTCGCTTTTAGCAGTATAGAAGAACGGAAAAGATTCATGTATGCTGTCTAGAGATACGACAGTCTTGGATAGGCTATGTCTGCTAATTTTTTCTCTAAAAACACCTGCGTACCTGAGAAGAGCCTGTAATCATCTTTTTGATTTCTGGAAACTGCTCTAAAAGCTTCGAAAATACAATGTTGATAGGAGATCAACATTAGATCAATGACATGACACTATTTTTTTTGTCTTTTTTAATTAATTTAAAAATACATAAAAATCAGTGTTCAGTGTTATAACTGTCCTGATGTCCTTTCTTTCTTTCTTTTTTAGGATTCTTTGATGAATAGAAAGTTTGAAAGAACAGCATTTATTTAAAAAAAAAAGTGTAAAAGTCTTTACTTTTTCCACTTTTGACGCCAAGCTTTTGAACAATAGTGTGTATATACATATATACTGTAGGTAGTGCATATATATGGTACTGTATATATATATATATATATATATATATATATATATATATATATATATGAATAAAATATATATACATGTATTCATTCATATGAATTTTCTTTTTTTTTAGCATGGACAATAAGATGCACACAAAATTGGCGCTAGCTCTTATGCCCTGTATTCATGTGTCTGCAACCTGTGCATGTTGCAGTAACACAATAGCGCTGTGGTTGTCAAGTGCTGTAGAAGGAAGCATTGATAGGTCATCTCTAAAAAGGAAGGAGGCTAAATTGGGCAGGTGGGCTCCAGGAGGCGCTGTACAGCCTCCACTTTTGAATGCAGTGGCCTGAGGCTCTCAGAAATCAGACGCACTCGATGGCAGGCTCAGAGAAGATGCAGTTGTTCTGTGTAAGGTAGTCAAGTAGACACCAGGTGCAGGCAGTCGTTGTGGAGGGCAGACGTTGGGCCATGTACCACAGTGTTGTCAAGGTATATCACCCCCCCCCAGGGACAGCAGTAAAGATGCTTGACATAATCTTCTAAATACAGTTTGGGACAGAACTGAGTCTGGAAGGCATCTGTTTGTATGAGAAAACACAGGCATTGGTGACAAATATGTTGCAGGTACAGTTAGAGCACGACAGTTGCGTTGGACAAGGTTGAGCTTGAAATGACTGTGGAGCTATGAAAGCGGATAATCAATAGTTTAGCCGCTGGGCAATATACTAAGTATTCACAGATTATTCACAATTTGCAATCATTACTTGTATAAGAGCATATATAAAATGAAATTTGAAATAGTCTTTAACTCGAGTAGATAAAATAAAATCCATGAATCTGTTTAAACTTTCCAGTTCAGTGGAAATCGATTCTAAACACTGATTCAAAGAATTGGTTGAATTCCAAATAGTGATATTCTCATTCATTTCAGGTAAAATGGTGTGAAATTGCACACAAAATGTCGTATTTGTGGATGAGATAAAACATTTTATTGATTTATTTTGTCCTTTTTTTTACTTATTTGTTCTTTATACCTTACTGACATAATGTATGTAGCAACAAAATCACAAATGGCCATAGGAGAGATGTTTCACCTGATCACTTATGATTCAACCCCATGTTTTGTTGATGTTAACGCTTTTTATTCAAACTATTTATTTTGCTAAAAGGTTTATTACTCCACAACTCTTCAAATAAATCTGTTGCAGAAATATTGGCACTGTTGGCTATATTATCAATACTGAATTAGCATGACTAGCAGCAGCAAATCTCAGGGAGAGAGAGAGAATGGCCTTTTTAAATGAAACCAATTATGAGGAGGATCTGATGTCACTGTTGTATCGCTCTCGCTCTTTATGCCTTTCTTTCCTTCTTTCTGACTGACAGACAGGTCTGGTCCAGTGAGCTCGCTAGCTTTAGCTTATAAGAAGGTCAGTAGTCTGCTCTTTTCAGCTTCAAAACATGCTTCATATTGCTTAATTAGGCCAAAAGTAAAGACCTGGATCTGACTGCCATTGAAGCATTTATGAGAACGCACATGTAGACGTGCACGTGGAAAAGGAAAACAGCCTTGAATATTGTGGCTTGAGGTCACATGAATGTGCTGAATGTGAGGAACATTCACTGTTAGCCTTAATTGTTTTGTTGATGTTTTTCACTGCATTTGCACACCACAACTTTTCTAAAGCACCATAAATACACAAGACTTTCATGTATACAACTAAATAAAGTAAATTCGAAGGTATAAACAAATCTACTATTGGAACCCTCAGTGTCTAATGTGCCAATCATGATGTGAACGTTCATGCATGGCAGCGCAACACAAATCTTTCACTTTCTCTTTTTATTTGCTTGGGAAATAGACTTGTTTTGATTGTGTCGCCAGCAAGATGGTTGAAGCAGACCACATTATTTACCACTCCTACTCTTCTGATCAAATATGGCTGCTCCATTGGGCCCATTTGTACAACGTGGAAAAATATGACACAAAACAAGACAAAATATAGGGGAAAACAGTGTTAACCAAATTCATCTTTCTTTTGGCTCCCAGTTCTTCCATTATGGTTATATTTTGTATAATTCCATGTCCCCATGACTCTCCAGGCCATTGTTTAGTGAGTTGTGTGTCATCTAAGGGTTTTTAAATGCATCCGTTTTCTGCTGTTTGTCAGTGAGGCTCCAGGAAAGTCTGCAGGGAACAATGCATCGGAGAACCACAGGGCTGCTGCATTTGGTCCAGCTTTGTGTTGTGAGGAGACAACTGCATTTAACAGTTATTATGGCAAGAGACACAAACATAAGCCCTAGCATTTACAGAGACCATGGACACATTGCTCTATCCACACCAGATTAGTGCATCCCTAGCCCTCTCTTTCCTGTTTTCTTCACTCTTTTCTCTTTTCATTTTCCTGTTGCTCCTCTTCAGCTCTCTTGAGTTCTCTCCAGCCCTCTTTCTCTACGTCCATCTTTCTCTGTGTCCCTGTGGGAATCGCACAGCTAGTGGAAAGCTCAGAGGCTTGGTGTGGTAGAAGAATAGCTCTTATTTGTTTGGACAGAGACGACCTCAAGTGACCTGACCCCCCTATGGTTCTGTGTGAGAATGCTGGAGAGACCTCTGGAGACTGGTGTGTGTTTGCGTGTTGTATGAGAACAAGTAGGTATGTGTGTGTGTACCTCCATTACCACCTCAAAGTTTCTTTGGGCAACAACACATTTACATTTGGAGGGCCTGAATTACAAGTAGCTCAAAGCGAGGACTTTGGACTGGATTACAAATCACACCAAACTGGAAACACGTAAACCAAATCTAAATAGTCTTATAAAATCAGACTCCCCCACCCCACCCCCAACAAATAGATACAGCAATAGTCATATTTGGTTCAAATCTTCACTGTAAAAAAAAAAATGATTGTAATTTTACCTTTAAAAGACTGTAAAAATGTAACAGTAAAAACCTGTTAATTGATTAACACTAAGTTCCCATACTACATGTACCGAGAAAGACTATAGTAGATCAAACCTTATATTTCTGTCATTTTACAGTAAAATACTGCTAAATGTACAATTTTTGGAAGTAAAAATAACAAATCATCTTATAATTTACAGTGAAAAAATGTTATCAATTATGTTTCTTATTAGTTTTTTGTTATCAGTTATGTGCATTAGGGTTTGGGTATGTTACATCTTGTTGAATGTTTGTTGCATTATTTTAGTGTCATGGTGTTTTGTATTTGTGTGCATGACAGTGAGTGCATCTGCTATTAATATTTACCTCAGCTTGAGGAAAAGCTACTTGTGATGAACTTTTATTCATCATGTCTTTCTCTTTACCACCATATTATTGTTATTATGGTGGGTGTCAATATTTGTAAAATGTACAAAACAGATTTATTAGTTTATTTTATTTTTTTAAGTTACAGTTTATAATTGTAAAATGTACAGGTTGTGTAAATATGTTTACATTTTTACAGTATTTTTATAGACTTAAGGGGTGGTCATACTGCACTTTTCAAAAAAATTAATAACTTCCATTCATACGCATGCAAATGCATCAGACCAGAAACGCAAGCTTGTGCGAAAAGTTTCGCATTTCGCTGCGTTCTAAAGTTCAAGTTTGGTGAACTCTGACCTGCGAATTCCAATCACGTCAAGATGTGTGACCAGTAGAAGATCGATTGACCTCTTGGCTGAAATAAAAGAATTATATTTTTGCAATAAAGTCAAGTAGGTTGTATATTTTTACATTTTGAATATATTACTATATGCGACCCTGGACCACAAAACCAGGGTCATTTTTTTTTTACATAATCTGAAAGCTGAATAAATAAGCTTTCCATTGGTGTATGGTTTGTTAGGATAGGACAATAATTGCCTGAGATACAATCTGAGGGTGTAAAAAAAATCTAAATATTGAGAAAACTGCTTTTAAAGTTGTCCAAATTAGGTCCTTAGTAATGCATATTTACTCACAAAAATAAAATTGTAATATATTTACTGTAAAAATTTGCAAAATATCTTCATGGAACATGATCTTTACTTAATATCCTAATGATTTTTGGCATAAAAGAGAAATAGATCATTTTGACCCATACAGTGCATTGTTGGCTATTGCTACGAATATACCCATGCAACTTATGACTGGTTTTGAGGTCCAGGGTCCCGTATGTTTTATGATGAATTCATGTTTTGAAAAAGACGCTGTATTCATTTCACGACCGTTGCAGCAACTGATGAAATATTGCATGTTCGAAGTCTAGTGACCATGGCTTTATTCTGCAAACCACAGCTGCCAGTTTTATTCTGTAAAAAATGTTTTTTTTTGCTGTTTAGATTTCAGAGTTGTTTAATATATTTGGGGAATTGCACTATGAGAAATGACAAGACACTGGTTCTTCCTTATTTGTAAATCCTACATCTTCCTGTGATTCCTGTAAATCACATGACCACAGCTCCTTATTGTGTCAGAGATGTTGGCAATCAGCCTTAACTATCCTCAGAGACATCCTCTCCTTAAACTAACCCAACATCAAAGTTGTGCTGCATGACACTGTTGTGCTGACTTTCATAATTCTGTGGTGTGTGTGTGTGTGTGTGTGTGTGTGTGTGTGTGTGCATGTGTGTGTGTGTGTCTTGACCTGTGGCGTACGTGACTTGTGTGGGTGCGCACAGGACAGAGGAGGTAAATGTGTATGTGTTGTTCCGTGCTTGACCTGTGTGTGTGAGGACAGCAGTAGGAAGGTGTGTATATTTGGAGAATGTTGGTTTGACTCCAGTGCGCTCATTAGCCAACCGCTGTGGGGTCATTCTGACCACATCAACTCTGACTTCCTAAAAAACACTCCCTCAGTGCACATGGAAATGTGTGTGAGAGCTGAATACTGGTACACAACATCCTGGTACAAGCGCACAGATAAAAATAACAGACTGAGAGGTATAAGGAGCTGCTACTGCAAACCTCCAGGAAAGAGACACAGAAAGCAGATGAAGAGTTAGACGGAGAGGAAAGAGAGTCTAGCTTTGCTCCATGACTCAAGAGACAGGCCTAGTGTGAGCAAGTTCCAATATTAGAGACAGTGGGATGGATGTTACAGACAATGACAGTTGTGAATATAATGTTAGGCTTTTCTGGAGATGATCAAGTGTCTGAGACATGAACCGCTAGATAACGATTTGCTCTGCTTAATGCAATCCTGATGTGTTTTGATAGAATGTTTCCTCTATTGATTGTTCTTGTGGTGCTGCAGTGGTTGGCTACTGATGAGGGTGCACAAGGGGGTTAATCAAGGGCTGTTTCCAAGGACACTAGAGACTGGCTCACACTCTGCTTCCCACCAAATGTAATCTTGTATACTTCCAGAAAGATACAAAACAAGTGAGAAAAGTAAAGCAAACCATTAAATGTCAAACTTTAATATGTACATAAGTATTAGAAAAGAAAAAAAAAATAGATAAAAAAGCTTTAAAAAATTAGATAAAAACAAGTTAAATTGACAAAATCAATATAATTTCTGGATAATTGTTTTGCATGCTAATTTGATTAGCCCACCAGATGTTTCTAATGATGTTAATAACTGATGAAAACAAATCATGGACATAAATGTAACTAAAAAATAAATTAAATTAAATAAAAAAATAAAAAAATAATAAAATAAAATAAAATAAAATAAAATAATAAAATAAAATAAAATAAAATAAAATAATAAAGCTCCATGGATCTTTGCAGATTCCTATCCAAAGTTAACTGGAAAAGCACATTGGAACAATATTTCTTGTGAAAAGCTCTATACAAATAAATGTAAATTGAATTGAAAACAATTCTCTTCAGGTTTATGCATCTAACTGTGAAGGTGGGTAGGAAAAAGATACTTAATACAAAGTCATTTTTTTTAGATAATATTTCAATAATTTCCTTTGGCTTCAGTACAGTAACAATATAAAAGTCAATTATTTAATATCACCCTTTTTCTTACACACTATAAATGGGCTTTTTATCCCTTTATATTTGGAGGTCTGCTTCATATTATATTTATTGTTATCATTGCTAAATCACAAAACATACCTGGCTTTGAATGGCTTTTGGCCTGAACTAGCATCTGTCTTCACAAAAATGTTTAAATGCTCAGCTGCTGTTCACCTTCAAGGCAAGAATGTTCTTGGAATGATTTTGTTAATTTGAGGATTCAGCACATTCCTCAACACCTGAAGCACTATAATTGCAAAATGAAATGGAAACTTTTCAAGTTTTCAGAAAAGCCTTTAGTGAGTTCATCTCTATTGTTCAAAGAAAATAGTGTCTTAGAACAGACTTTTAAACACATTCACCTTCTTTCAAGATAAAAAATAGTTCAGCTATCAACAAGAATTCAAGCGGAACAATATCCCAATCTTTACATGGAAGCACAGCCTTCTCCAGCCAGTACTGATCCACATTTACACTTTGTTCACTGAGTCTGTTCTCACTTCATCCATCAGTGTCTGTTCAGAGCAGCTGCCCACACCAGGGGTGAGCTGCCTATCATCAAGACCGTCATCTGCACTCACCTTAAATCCATCAACATGTTGTATGGCTTGATGTCAAGTCAAGATCATCTGCTTCTTCACCACTCTGTTCTACATCTTCTTAATCCCAGACTGCATCAAGGACACTGTACCAACAATTAGCAAACTTTGGACAGGCTACATGGCAAGCGCAAAAGTAAAAAGTTTAAAGAAATGAAAGCAGTCTACCTCTGCTTAAAGAAATATCCAGTTTGGTATTCAAAACCATAATTCTGTCTCTGTCCCCCTGCCCCCCATCCACCTGCTTAATTTGAATAAACTATTCTTGGTTGTCAGGAGGCAACCTTCACTTTGACTGACACTATTTTTCTCCAGTGCATCTTATCCCTAAAGGAAGGGTAAAAGAGATGCTTCTATTTAGATTAAGGCAACAATAGGTTTGTAATCATTCAATGAAATGCCATGCAGAATGGCAGGATATGAATTTAGAGGATATTTTTGTCACGCCATGTCTAAAAAAAAAAACTTAAATCTGCATAGCACTCACAGCAGTTTTAGTTTGTTGATTTTGTTATTTTCTAATTTCTAGTACTGGTATTATTTTAGTTTCCACACATGGCTTGCTGCAGGTTTTTGACTATTTCTAATGAAATTCATGTCTGTCTTCTAATGTATTTTGTGGTAGTTGAAAAGAAAAAAAAGTTTTCTGTCTGGTGGGTCATCTGATTCATAATAGTCTGGTTTGCTTTATTTCTTCACTTTTTTTTTTTTTTTTTTACATATTTAATTATAAGGAAAACCCTCATGTGGTCTGTGTGTTTAGTACTGCAGTGTTTGCTGCAGATAGGATTATCTGATAATTCCTTTCAATTAGATTTTGCCAGATGCTGCACTAATATCACCCACATTGATAACATCAGTCAGACTGACATGTCTGCTCAGGCCACTGCCTGATAACTCCCTTGACCTTGGCTTGGAGGTTGTTCTCTATGTGAATGGTTATGTGTGTGATTAAAAGAGTTTGGCTCTGTTGTTTTTTCCCCACTCGTCTTTTTTTCAGCTCAAAGCATCTTTTTACCCCTTTCATGCTTGTTCATGTTAAACTTATGGGGATATTTTGGTAGTTTGGATCTGTGTGTGTGTGTGTGTGTGTGTGTGTGTGTGTGTTTTCATGATTTATGAGGACACAAATTTGTATAATGACATGGGTATTACACTGGTATTACGACGTAAACATGTTTTATGAGGACATTTCATGAGTCCTCATATTTAAAATAGCTTTAAAAACATACTAAACAATGTTTTATTAAAAAAGTGCAGACAGTTTTCTGTGATGGGTAGATTTAGGGGTAGGGGTAGTGTAGAGGGATTGAATGTACAGTTTGTACAGTATAAAAACCATTACGCCTATAGAATGTCCTCACTAAGATAGCAAAACAAACCTGTGTGTGTGTGTGTGTGTGTATTTAGGTGTGTGTGTTTAGGTGTGTGATTTTGCACAGAAATAGGACGCATTAATAGATGACGGGAAATAGATAAGCTACCTTTCCCACACCCCTACAGAGACTGGCTCTTTTTAAAGTCTCATATACATTAACAGGAAAAGAAAGTAAAACATCTATTAAATAACTGTGTTTGCTTAGATTTCTGCATGAGAGCAGATTGATGTTTGACAGCCTGATAATGTAAACTGTGGTACTTATTGTAACTGTGTGTAATGAAAATAAATGTAAAATGTAATGAAAATAAATTTGGTTAATCTACAAATGCCTGTGTCTGCTAAAAAATGTTTCTGTAAGACCTGGTTATAATAATGAAACATCTTGTGCACTTTATGCCCTCACACAATACTGGAAAAATACTGGAGCCTCAAGTCTTTTTCACTGTCTAGTGCTTGTGTTCATATTAAGCATATAAATTAAACCTTGTATTGTACTAAGGTAATGAACAATTAATTTTTCATTGAACAATTAATAGTTTTTTTGTGTCAACTGCTGTCAAAGACAAAATTAGCAGATTTTTTTTTTTTTTTTTTTTTAACATAATCAATTATTTTCCTTGACAAAATGCATTCAAAGAAACTTGCCATTAGTTTAAATTGGCAGATGTGATTAAACATCACTTGATCGAAGTGAAGATTATTGTGTCAGCAGGCCTTTATAGCTTTACTGATTGATTGATTGATTGATTGATTAAGGTTAATAGAACAAACCAATTAAAACAGTTTAGAGATGATTTATGAATAGTTTAATCACTGCATGTCATTAGAAACATTTTGCAAACTTATGTTACTGAAAACGATTATGACTAGATCAATGTCATATCTTATGGATGTATATTCTTAAGACTGTTCACAAATGGAATTAATCAAATTAATTCTATAAAATATACTCACAAACTTAGGAAAACACCCACTTGTGACACATTAGCATAGCGGTTCTCTGAGCTCCAGACAGCTCCTGCTTTAATTTAAGAGTTTGCATTAAGAGCCTAAGGGGGTTTGGTGACTAGCCTCTTGTCTAACGTATACATGACATATCTTATTAAAGCGCTGATGGCAGGGTTGTGCTTCATTGTCATGAGTTAATAACAAGACCATCACTGCTCCTGCTCCTGAGGTCACCATTACATTTGACCTCTGTCTCATCATCGGCCTTAATGTGACACCTCTCCCCTCCAAAGGGGCCACATGTACCAATCGCATTCATGTGTTCTCGATTCCGGCCCCCCTGATTGGCCTGAGCCATGTTGGCTTGTCTAGAACTGGGAAGTGGAGGTGGGCCAGTGCATGCTAATGAGACAGTTATAGCATAGAGCTCTAATGTCTTACACACAAATACACACGCACCCTCAGCGTTGTTAAGCAGGCCCCAGCTGCAGCCTGTCAGGTTGCTTGTTAGGCCCGGTCGGAAGGCAGTCACTGCGGCCCACATAATACTGTCATTTTCTCTCTTGCACTCTCTTTCTTTGCTCTTAAACCAGGCTGTTTTCTTTGGTTGCACGACTGCACTGTAAAAATAAAAAAAAAATAAAAATAATAATTTTACAGAAATGATTATTTTTTTAACGGTCATTTTCTTTAATTTTAAATTATACTCAAAACTCTGTAAAATTACAAACAATGTAAATTAACAACTCAGCTGTTATTTTATGATTACAGTAATTACAGTAATGAAAAATTACAGTAATTCACATATTTTTTTTTACAGAAAATGTACTTCGTACTATTTTTTTATACAGTATTTTTTCTGTTTTCTTAAATTACAAACAAATGTATGTAAAATTACAAAAATAACCAGTAATTAAACAGAAAACAGTTAAAATGGTCAAATGAATGGCAGCCAAAAAAAAAAAAAAAAAAACGTAGATTAAAGTAAAATATCCTAATTTAAATAAACCGAAAAACACTTTTATTTTGCAGGTATTTCATGAATTATTATGATTAAATATATTCACTTTAAAAAAGAATCCTAAAAAAAAAAAAAAAACAGTCAATGACAGGCAGCAGCGGCTGTCAAACAAAAAACATAAAATTAAAGTAAAATACTCTAATTTAAATAAAGTGTAAAAAACTTTCCTGATTTGATCCAAATGACTAGCAACAACAGAACATGAAACACTAACAGATCTCTCAAGATCTCAGCATCTTCATTTATTGCAGTCTAGACTTTTTTTTATTTTTTATACAAAGGCTCTTATTGACAATTAACAAAGATTTAGATGTTGATGTTTTATTGAAGGAAAAAAAAAAAAAGCATCAAAGGCATCAATAATCAACATATGAATCTCAACAATGGTGACAATCAACAAAGCCTTTTTTGTGACTTTAGTAGTTTGTTTTGTGACGTTCAGAGTTTATCTGAATTTTTCTTTTATTGTCACCATTGTTGAGATTCATATGCTGATTCTTGATGTCTGTGTGAGTCTGCATGACCTTGACAAAACATTTTTACACAAAAATAGTTTATAGTATTATAACACTGCAGTAATATTGACATGTAAAATTAGAACTAATATTAAACAGTTTAGTCACAGATCAGACTCTGGTATCAGTGAATCAGACAGCTTTATGATGATTATATCATCACTTAAAAAGTGACCAACATTATCTGAGTTTTTCTTGCTTTGTTTGCTATAACAAACACGTATCAGAGACGCACAGTTAAAGCAGCCAGCGAAATACTAATGTTAAAGAGTCAAGGGTCAAGAGCCCAACTAAAGCAAACACTGACCACCAGAATGGTGACTTCAAACGTTATTATTTTATTTAATAAAACATCAACATAAACTTCTGTTAATTGTCAATAAGAACTTTAATATGAAATGAAGTCTGGATTGTAATAAGTGAAGATGCTGAGATCTTTTAGATGAGAGATCTGTTAGTGTTTCATGTTCTGTTGGGATTTAAAGGGTTTCTGTATCGTCTGTTTTGTGGGTCACCATTGTGCTGGAGAGTAGAGCCTGTGCTTCAGTCCAGGATGAGCCAGAAAACATTGGTGTTGTGCTGCATGTTGCTTTATTTCAGAGGCAGAAACATATAGTTACATTAATTCATTCATGTGTGCTCTTTTTGGTTAAATGTAAGAGATTCACATTTTGCAGTGAACGTGTTTTGTTAGTAACAATTCAGGATATACCTGCAAAGCAACAGTATTTCACGTTTTATTTAAATTAGGATGTTTTACATTTTTTTTACAGACTTTGATTGGCAGCTTTTGCTGAATGTTGTTTGACCGGTTTTTTTTTGTTGTTTTTTAAGATTATGTTTTGCTTTGAAGGGAAAACCTGTAAAATAACAGTGTTTTACTGTAGAAAAAGTTTAATGAAAATTTCTGTTAAAGTTTTTTACATTTTATTTAAAGTAGAATATATTTTACTGTAATTTTAAGGTTTTTGTTTGGCAGCCGTAGCTGACAGTCATTGACCATTTTTTTTTACAATTAGTTTTTTTACAGTGTGCCTGTAAGTGTGCGTTTTGGAGATTGCATAGGTAGTATATTTATGTCATGTCATATTTATGCACCTTTATGAACTATTCATTTAAAGTACTAGTTCATAAGAGTCATTTGATCATGATTCAGACTACAATAGTTGTGATGTATGTTTTGGATTCACTAAAAAGAACCCCTATCATGAGTCATTTGTACGTGAATCAGACTACAGTGGTTGCAAAGTATGTTTTTGATTTACTAAAAAGAAACAAACAACATACAAGCGTTTATATATTGAACTACACTGATCACAGTGCATGTTTTTAATTCACTAAAAAGAAACCAGAATAATAGTCATAATAGTCATTAATTAATGAATCAGACTACAAGTTGTGGTGACTATTTTTATTAATGAATTGTTCATGAAATGGACTACATTGGTTGGTCACAGTGTATGTTTTTGATTCAATAAAAAGAATCATATCATGAGAGTTATTAGTTTGTGAATCAGACAACAATGGTTGCGGTGTGTTTTTGATTAACTAAAAGAAGAAAAAAAAAAATGGATGATGAGATTCATTTGTTTGTGAATCAGAGCACCAGGCATGTTTTTTTTTTTTTTGTATAGACCACAAGGGCAATTAAATAATAAAAAGACGTTTCTTGACATTATAGTTCGTTCTATAGTTCTTTTGGTACATACTTTTGAACTTTTTTAAAATATATATATATATATATATATATATATATTTATCACAATTAAAGGGATAGTTCACCCAAAAATGAAAATAGGAAGATATTTGGAAGAATGTTTGTAACTAAGCAGATCTCGACCCCCATTGACTACCATAGTGGGGGAAAAAATATTATGGTAGTCAATATCTGCTTGGTTACAAACATTCTTCCAAATATCTTCCTGTACAGCAGAACACAGAAATTTATACAGGTTTGGAACAACTTGAGGGTGAGTAAAATATGACAAAACTCATTTTTGGGTGAACTCTTTAACATAGACAGCAACATTCAGAACTCAGTTCTTTGGCCCTGGTGCTGGAGATTCAGCAGCGGTGCAGCAAACATTGGTGAATGTGCATATCTGTGTGCAAATCTTTGTGCATGTGCACAAATGAGTGCTTCTCCTCCTACAGGGCCATAGAAGTATGCTGTTAATGATAAACCTGTCAGGCTCAAACACTCTTCCCTGCGTTTTGTTTTTTGATTAGAATGATGCATTGGCCTTTGTCATCTGCTCTGTCAACCTGCATTGTTTCCACCTGCATAATTACAACTCAGCATCATCACACAGGCCTGCCACAAGCATTGACTATCTGTATATTTTCTCTACCCTATTCTTTCGTTGCAGTTCAAGGTGTATAGTATAGCATATATATATGGAATGATATAATGACAGGGGTTTTCAATACAGCTTGATTAGTCGTATTTATAATTCTAGACTACTGAAAGTAGTTGAAACTGACATTTTCCCCTGAATCATGTCACACAGGCACATGACATCCAACAGTGCGATAATGACTCCATAGAGCTAGAGCAACCTCACCAATTACATTTTCAGATGACAGCACCAACCCCATTAATGACACACAAGTGCATTACTATTCCATTCTCTCTCTGTCGTCTTAGCTGCAGGTGTAATTGGCAGTTGCTGTGGCTAGAGCAGTTTTCTGCCAGACAAGAACATCTCAATGCACCACACACAAACAGGCACACATTCTTCTGAAACTCCCATTGACATTAAACGGCAGTTGGGTCTGCACTAGCTCACAGTGCCCGAGTAGACGGGACAAGCTGAGCACAGCACATTCCAAACACAGCTGAACTCCTCCCAAACTCCTGCATGCACTGCCTTCAATAGAGCCTCCATCTAAAGAAAGAGCGTTACACTGAATGACCATTTTGCATCTCGTTTATTGCTGAGATGTTTTAAACCAGTGTGTGTCAAAATGGGACACACCCACAGCAGATCCAACACTTGTTGATTTAATTTTTACCAATTTTTGTAATACTACATAACCTGTCCATGAACAGACATGCCACATCACAGACTTTTTTTAAGAGTCTTTTGAGTTTAAATCAGCATTTTTATACAGTCACAGGCTGCTTTTGAGGCAATAGTCAGAAGTTATAAGGAATAAAATTCATGCAAATCATTTCACAAATATGTTATTTTTAAATAAAACTGTAAAAATCTTCTGGAGCCCCTGTCTGTAAATGTAATACATCATGCAGCATCAGGCGTTTCCAGAGTAGATATCTTCATTCATTATAATTTTCAGTTTTTCAGTAAAAAAATACCTAAACATCCTTAAACAAGCTTCATATTATTTTCATATTGTACATATTAAGATTTTTGCTTATATGAGAACACCAGAATTTGACAGTTGGCCCAATTTTTCTTATTTAGAATTAGGGTTAGCATAAACCTTACAACATTTTGTTGACTTAATATTTTATGTAATAAACGGACATTTAGGAAGTAAGCTCAGTAAGCTCATAAACTAATATACACAAAATTATATCTTAATTTAATCTCTGCAGAACTCATTTAAGAACCCTATACAGCGGCAGGAAAAATGTTTCTTAATAAGAAGAAGGCTGTGTTGCAAAGTATTATACTAGTTCTACTACACTATACCTCTTATTTGACCTTCCATTACTTGCCCTACTCTCTTGACGTGTATTCATTCTCAGTTATAGCCCACAGTTAGTAAAGTACCGTGCAAAGGCAGACTGCTTGGTTCTGGCCCATTGGTCAGGTAGAAGGAAGGGGGTGAGCGGCGGTTCTCAGGTGACTCGTCTGTGCTGAAGTGCTTCTGCACAGCTCTGGTCATGTTGATAGAGTGCTTCTGCCAAGAACTCATTCCACCCATCCTCACGGAACAATTAGCAATGCTGAGCAGCTTCGCAATTAACCGCTCGGTAATTGTCACATGCCCCACTTTCCAAATCAACCGCAGCAATATCTGTTTTACAGCAAAGTTTAATTACAAAGTAAAATCATTTGCATTCTCCGTCATTACCATTTTAAATTACTTCTTTTTATATTGTCGCTTCAGACTGACTGAAGATGAGAGGAGAGGTGTGGGATAAGTTTTTGAAAACTTTCTATGGTAAGGTTTGGTTTAGAGCTGCCAAATATGCTAAAGCTGGGTGTCTATAGGTTCTGTATGTTGTATGTTTGTATTGTGCACATACAGTCAAACCAAAAATTATTCAGACACTAGATATTATTTTTTATATATTTTTACTAGTGGGTGCAGGACACTATAGTTCATTTATGTAAGTGAGGATAGCAAAATAAACTAAACTGTGACATATTATACCCAAAAATTCTTCATACAGTGGACTATTGTAAAATTTATAAAAATTTGAGACCAAAAGTTATTCAGACACCTTGAGCATGTTTTGCTTAAGTGTTATCTGACATAATTAAGATTATTTTTTTCTGACAAAGTTTAACTCTGAGATCTTGTCATATTTTATTACCATTTTTTAAAACTATAGTGAATAAACTGTAATAATGAATGCAATTCAAGGTGTCTGAATAATTTTAGTTTGACTGTACATTTAAAGGTAAAAAAATCATTTTTGGGGGACATATAGTCAAATAATTTCTGGCTATATATATATATATATATATATATATATATAAAAAGAATGATACTTGTAATACTAATACTATTTGTCTAAAACAGGATTTGAAATAATGCTGCTTGTTTTCAAACTTTTGTTTTAATTAACAGAGACTGGGATATATTATATATATGAAATATTATATGAATTAACCATGTTTCATTTTGTGATTCACGAAGTTTCAAGAACTGTGACTATGTCAGAGTCGTTTGTCTCTTAAAACAATAAATTTCACCTTTTTATGACATTACAAGTTTAGTTCAGGTTGTAAAATGTTGTGTGGTGCAACTGTCCTAAATCGTAATTAATAAATTAATATTTGTGGGAAAATAATACCTTGAAAAACATTTAAAGATGCATACACGTGTATTCCAGGTATAAGGAAAAATATGCTACATGACATTTAATTGTCATTAGATTTAAACTTGAAAATGGTATGAAAGTTAAAAAAAAAAAAAAAGACAGACAGACTGGGCCTTCAGAACCCTTGCAGTCTTACATGTCAACGGACATTCAAATCCATCGGCGCCTCACATTGAAGCTTCTAAACGTGGAGAATTTCAGTCGATAGGATCTGGCACACACACCGTTTGTTATCCAATCGTGTTTTCATCCGTCTCTTTTGCCCTGTCTCTCTTACAGGGTTTAGTGTTTCTGGAGTGTCCCTGTGGGTATAGGGTCTATCACACTGCATTTGTTTCAGGGTCTCTCCATTCACTTTCAAAAGGTTAAACAACCTTTTCACCGGCCCGTCAACATTCCCTGGCCTGCCTGGCGGAAAAGTCTGCTTGGGTTTTGTCTCTCGATCGACACTTGTCTCCGCGTTCTGTTGTTGCCTGCGTGGTGCAATATCCATGACAATCATGTTGGGCCTTTGAGTGGGCTGAGCCTGGAGAGGGCCGAGGGGCCACTTTCAGGCTGTAAAGAGCTTTATTTGTGAGGATTTGAAAGAGTAGTGTGAAGGGCCCTCCACTCTAAATCCTCTTCAGCAACTCATCCTGCCTCAATATGCCTTTAACACACACTCATACACACACACACCCATACGCATCAGTACCACCCTCACGTTCGTATGGCCTGACAGCCATGCTGCCTCTCAGTGAAAGGATAGAGACAGAAAGTAGAGTAGAAATGAAGGAGCGAGAATGCGAAAAATGTTTCCTGAGGAAGATGAAGTTTTGTCGGAGAAGGAAAAACAGGTGATTTGAGGTGACATCTAGAGCGTTAAAAACGAAGCTGACACATCAGCAAATAACCTCCCTCTCGCTTATGACTAACACCGCTCAACATGGCGTCAGGGGCGTGTGTGTTTAGTTAAGGGTCGTGGGAAGTAAAAGCAAACCGCAGCGTATCTATTTTCATGGACCATATGGAAATTCTGTTGTGTTTGTGTTCAAGTCGACAGATAACGGGCGACCCTAACGGTTTTGTGTGTGTACGCTGAATGGTGTGTATGTGTGAAGCGGGAGGGCACTCTGACCCTAGGCATATGGACAGCCGATCTGGAGGAGGGCTCCCTCAAATGCACTCGCACCCCTGGGACTTTGATTTGTTAATGAATTGCTCTATTGACTTGAATCTTGGCTTGCATCATTAGAGAAAGACCAACAATGCCACTTTCTCTCTCGCCCTGTTTTAGTGCTGAAGTGTGTGTGTGTGAGAGAGAGGGTAGAGCGAACTATTGTGCAGGAGGTTTAAAACTTCACATTTGTCGCCTGCTTTAGTCTCTCGCTCTTTTTGGCTCAGGCTAATTTGTATTGTGAGGATATAAGACAACTCTCCAGTGTTCAGTGATGCGAAACAACAACCCACAATGCCCTTCAACCCCCCTCCCCTCACCCTCTGTTCCCCCCTCCTTCCATCTCTCTCTCTATACCTCATTCCCTCCCTTCGCTCTCGCTCTCTCTCTCCTTTCCATCTAAATTTATTCAGGGCCCCTCCCCATGTTCATTAGCATGTTTGACAATGATGTTATTGTGCGGGTGATACCTGCTTTACAAGGGCCAGATTATTGTGTAGGGTTAGTGTTAACACAACAAGTACAAGCTCTTCTGTCTGAGGGACACACTGTCTGTCAACAGCCAGCAGCAGCTGTTCTATTGCGGGGCACCACATACCCTCTCTGTTTCTCTATTGCTCACACACACACACACACACACACAACACTTCAGTTTTGAAAATTGTAACCATCAAACAGTGTGTATTACATACACAAGAAGCACACTAACCTTTTTCGTAGAACAAAAACTTGAGGAACTATATTTCTCTTAACTCAAACATTTCCTTCCTAAGTTGTTCAAATATTAATGTAAAGTGTATTATAGTCTCGCATAATGATTTGAAATGAAGAGATAGCCTCCAGATCAGGAGTTTTTTGGTCTGTTCCTCACACAAAGCTATCACATGGTATCAGAAGACTACAGTGCTTGAAATATGAAATATGTATATGTGTTTTAATGTCTTTCAGGGTTGTGTTTGGGAGTTTTCCAATTTACACTTCATCCACACAGTCAAAATATTTTACTAAATGCGATCCTGGACCACAAAACCAGTCAGAAGTCGCATGGGTATATTTGTAGCAAAAGCCAACAATACATTGTATGGGTCAAAATTATCGATTTCTCTTTTATGCCAAAAATCATTAGGATATTAAGTAAAGATCATGTTCCATGAAGATATTTTGTAAATTTCCTACCGTAAATATATAAAAAATGTATTTTTGCAAGTGAATTCATGCACTTCATTTGGACAACTTTAAAGGCGATTTTCTCAATATTTAGATTTTTTTGCACCCTCAGATTTTCAAATAGTTTTGTGGTCCAGGGTCACAAATGACAAATTCAGGAAGCATCAGAAACCAAAAGCAGGAGTGGGAAAAGCCAAAATAATATCCTTAAAGCATACTTTTATTTCTGTTTACAGGACAAATATCCTATTTACGAGATTAAAGAAAAAAAGGTAACACTTAGGTAAAGGTAAAAAAAGACCTGGGTGTTATATTAGACAGCAATTTGTCCTTCGAAAATCATATTTCATGTTACAAAAACAGCCTTCTTCCACCTCAGAAACATTGCTAAGCTACGGAATATGTTATCTATTTCTGATGCAGAAAAGTTATTTCATGCATTCATGACGTCTAGACTAGATTACTGTAATGCATTACTAGCTGGTTGTCCTGCTTCCTCAATAAACAAGCTACAGTTAGTACAAAATGCAGCTGCTAGAGTTCTTACCAGGTCAAAAAAATATGATCATATTTTACACCAATCATACACCAATTTTATCATCTCTACACTGGTTACCTATTAAGTTCTGTATCGATTATAAAGTACTGCTAATGACCTATAAGGCTTTAAATGGTTTAGCTCCTGTGTACTTAACCGATCTTTTATGGCCCTACAATCCTTCACGCTCTTTAAGATCACAAAACTCTGGACTTCTGGTTGTACCTAGGATATCTAAGTCCACTAAGGCAGGAAGAGTGTTTTCACATTTGGCTCCTAAACTATGGAATAGCCTTCCTGATAATGTTCGGGGCTCAGACTCGCTCACCCAGTTTAAATCTAGATTAAAGACGCAACTCTTTAGCCAAGCATTCACATAATGCATCTCATATCAGATCAATTGTCTCTTTGCTTAATGTTATGAACAGCAGCTACGCTAATTATTCTCCATTTTCTTTTATGTTTTACACTAGAGAGTACATCAGCTTCAGTTTGGATCCATTCTCTTAAGAAGACCTCAGATGACCAACACCTTTGAAGAGACGGCGCCAACTCCTGCGAGGACTTCAGATGACGCAATATCAACATGAACATTTCCAATTTTCTATATATCCTAATTATTGTTAATATGTAATTCATTATTTCCAGGAGCTCATTGCTTCGACCTTTAATTAAACTGCTAACAGTGATTGTAAATTAAATTGCCTAAATTATTACATTATTAGCTAACTGCATTCTGTAAATTGTAATGTTGACATGCATTCTCTGTAAAGCTGCTTTGAAACGATATGTATCGTGAAAAGCATTATACAAATAAATGTGAACTGAATTGAATTGAACTTTACAATACGGTCCCATTAGTTAACATTAACTAACAATGAGCAATGAGCAATTCATCTTTGTTATCATTAGTTAATAAAAATACAACTGCTAATTGTTAGGTCATGTCAGCTATGGTCCATTAAATAATACTGACAGATACAACTTTTGATTTTAGTAATGTACAGTAAATCATTAACTTAGATTAATACATGCTTTAGAAGTATTTTCATTGTTAGTTCATGTTAACTAATGTAGTTAATGTTAACTTTATTGTAAAGTGAATAGAATTAAATTGATCTAAATTTCCACAACTGTTAATAAGGAATGTTTCTTGAGCACCAAATCATCATATTAGAATGATGAAGGATCATGTGACACAAAAAACTGGAGTAATGATGCTGAAAATTAAGCTTTGTCATCACAGGAGTGACCATCTCTAATACTCTTTGCTAACAGCTTTTTGGAAGGGCCTCTCCTGAAGACTCTGTATCTTAAAATATAGTAGGTCTGTTATACCAGTCATATCTCTGTGAGTGTATCCACACTGGTACACAAAGTGAGTGAAAACAGTCTTTTATCTAATCATGTTGAACTTGTGCTGACAACAGCAGACATGGTGGGTTTAAAAGACTCTTTTCTCCCCCCCCCCTCTTCCTCTGCCACAGTGGGCATTGTGTTTGAGTCAGTCAGGGATCTCTTATCTTAAGTCACCTTGCAAAAGCCACAGGGGCTACAGTCAGTGTCACACACACCTTACTACAAAGAAAAAAATGAAAATATGACAGATGCTCTCAATCGCATTCTTTAACATTTTAGCTTCTATAAAAAGGCTTGGTTTCTTAAAATAGCTCTGATTTGCGTACATTCATCAGTTTAACACATGCTTCAGCATAAATTCTCTGAAGGGTGGTCACTTTTCGGATTGTGTGTGTCTGTGCTTCCTAGCTTTAGCATAATGGCTGCTCACCTACTGTGCGGGCTTGGCAGGCTGTGTATCCTGTCAGTGCTAGCAGGGGGTAACAGGCTCACTGTTAGGGTTTCCTGCCCACTGGTTCTGCTGAGCACACACACACACACACACACACACAAATGTGTTACACATGTAAGAATACACACACAGCAGTTGCACTAATATACAGTGAAACAAAGAGAGTTTCATGTGCGCACACACACACACACACACACACAGTATACAGTCCTGCTGTGACTCCTCCTGACAGTGTTCCAGCTCTATTGTCTGTATAGAGGATATGTGTCTCTCTCCCCTGGGCCTCAGCCCTGGACGCACGGGGCATGACGCAAGTCTCATTCCCCTAGACCTCTGCAGCACCGGGTGGGGTTCCCCTGCCGGCCAGCCTTGGAGGGGTGGGTGTAGCTCCCTGAGGGGCCATAATTGGGAGGAACTGTACAGCTCTTCTAAAATTAGCGTAATGGTACGGGGCAATATTTAGATCAATTCAGAAGGATTTATTATAGGCCTACTTTGACTCTTATAAAGTATAATGTATTTTTTGATAGTGTTGTCAGACCTTATTCCTTTTTTCGAATGTGGTATTAAAACGTAATCTTGACCAATAGAGATTTCAGTTATTCCCCATGCAAGTTGCTAGATCTGTACTTCTATGGCCTAGCTGCCCGGTGGCGTTACAAATATGGCCACCAAGTAAACAGACTTGCCTTAATGGGTCATGAAACTAAATTTTCTATAGCAATTGTATTGTAATAAAGTTATGTGTGTTGACTAAAATAGAAGACAATGCTTCTATGCGGTAATTTCAATTGTAGGAAAAAAATAGTTCATTTTAAGCATTTTCTTGTATATAGTATATTGATGACTCATCAGTGTCTCATGATTATTCATGAGACTGCTTGTCCTTATTTGAGAAGACGCCTCTCTTAATTACCCACGGAAGTATGCATTGATTTTCTTATGACAGTCACTTAAACTGTGAGTTCCCTTAGAGTATGTGAGAGATGCATTTATGGATCAAAAATGAATGTGTTTTGTTTTGCAAGAGTTTCTACGTCACATAAGTTCTCTTCAATAGATCCTGAGTCTTCGACACAAATGCGATTCATCCACACTGTGATTGTAACCAGTCTTTACGGCCCTATAACTGGCTTATAAAAACACTGCAAAATAAGCCTTAAAAGTTATTAAGGATGCAACAGCGTGTTCATATATATATATCCGATGTAGAGTACAAATGCGAACGCTGTGAATTTATTTGTGCATTAAATTATAGCTGTCGAGGGATATGTATGTATTTGTGTATTTTACAGTGAGCTTACAAAACCATGTATAATATAGGAAGCCTTGATGATTTTATCTCAGTGATAGCAAAATAAACCTGTCTGAATCAATAGCTGTTGTTGTGTTGTTGGTCTCCCCTCTTCCCCCTCCACTCCGCAGCTTACCACGTCCACTTTTGTAGCATTTTTCAAAACTGTGGTGACAATTAACTGGTGCTCAAACAGGGGGTTTCATGACTCTTTAAAGGAACTTTTTCTATAGCTCTCTGTTCTATAGTTGTTCTGTTCACATCTCTGCTTATGATGATTATTGCAATGTTGCGTAAAAAAAAATCACTGTAAGGTTATATTCTTTAACATAGGTATTCGGTAGCACTTTATTTTACAGTCCTGTTCTGCATGTACATACTATATACTTATTGTAGTAATTAAAATAACTGAGTAATAGCTAGGTAATAGCCCTGAACTTACTCCTAAACCTAACCTTAACCCATGTAGTTACCTTATATACTGTACTTTCTTATCTACCTTTATAAACATTTTTACACAATTTATTAATCTTGGTTAATGATAAATTCTATACACACTACTGTTCAAATATTTTTTGTTTTTTAATGAAAGATGTCTCATGCTCACAAAGGCTGCATTTCATCACCTTGGAATTTTCTATCTGACATTTTTGTCAAAATTGAGTTATTCACATATTCTTATTACATTATCTGATGTTTGTTTTTGTTTTGTTTTTTTTAAGTTGTGTACATTTTGGGACTTGTGTTTTACAAAACTAGAGGGGTCTGTCCACAACGGAGTATGGAATACAAAAACTTTTAAGCTCAATATCTCAAAACTGCTCAGAATGCAGATAGAACCTTGTAATTCCAAGGTGCCAATTTATTTGATATATAAAAACAGTAATAATTGTGAAATATGATTTCAATTTAACATAACTGTTTCTATTTCAATATATTTTAAAATGTAGTGGATTACTTTGATGATCCATGATGCATTAACTAATGTTAATGAATGCACTTTTGTTGTAATGTGTGAGAGTTTTTTCCTCTCTTTTTATTTAGGTTCTTTTGTTGTGACTAGTGGGACAGACCAATGTCCAGGTCAAAAAGCTTATATGCAATCTGAGTGCACACCACATCTGTGTGCGAGAGCTCAGAGGGTTTTGATGGAGTTTCAGCAGGGCTCCACAGGGGCCTCCAGCCTGTCAGTGTCTGTGTCTCTGATTTTACACGCTGACCTGGACAAATGGTAAATTATACACTGTCAGCCCTTCACACCAATGCACCCTCTGAGCGCAGACTGATTGCTGCTCCAGACCATACAGAGAATAACAGTAATGTGCAACATAAAAATTTGCCTTGATTCTTTATCAGGAGCTATTTTTGGGAATATTTAATTGTCATCATTTATTAACGTTGTGCGCTCTGAATGGGATGGGTGTGCATCTGTGTTGGGGGGTTGGGTGACCCTTTACTATTGTACTTATATTGCACTTTGACATCCTCTCAAATTTACTTTGACAGCATCCCATCTTCATTCTGTCACAATATGAATATGAAATGATTCCAGGCCAATTAAAAATGAATAGAGTGTATGACCTTTTGGCCTTTAGTGGTTGCTGGGAACTGTCTTGGGCCTGTCAGTGTGACATGGTGATGGCAGAGGGCTTTAACTATGATAGTCGTAAAAAAAATGTACAACATGGGGCTAGAAGAGTAACATGACACTTTTGTAAGCATCGAGGTGGCTAATTCTGTGTTTACGTTGTCCCAAAGGTGAACAACTCAGTGTCACAGTACATAATGTACATAACATATCATATACACATCAACATATCAAAACCAGTTTAATACACACAGCTTTACATATCTAACAGAATAGTTATTAATACAGCTTTAAAAAACAATAAAACAATAACAGCAATAAATAATAGTCTGTCTCCAAGTAAATGGGGCTTAAACCAAAAGTGTCAAAACTAAATAAAAAGGCTATATTATATTCTGTTTAGTTTCTATACACACATCCTATTATTAATAAAATCCCTCTTATAATGATTTTTTTTTTTTTTAAATATATTTGATTATTCTTACTGCTTATTTTCAAGTAAATATTTTTCTAGTTCAAACTTAATCATATTGCCTTAACAGACTCAAGTTGTGTTGTAATTTTAGATATGTTTATTAAAAATATCACATAATCATTGTGCTTGTTGAAAGTCTAGAAAATAATTTATATTCTGAGGTAGTTAATCTTGCCTTACTGAATAAGGTATTCAGCTTCAAGCATATTTCGGTTTCTATAAGTCAGACCACACATACAGTGATAAAAGTACACTGATTTCTGACCACATTTAGAGAATGACTGACTGTAGGCCAATGATCACCCTTCATTACCCATAATTCCCTTGGCTTTATACGAAACAGAGCAGTTATGCCTGATTTGCTGCAGTCTGTTCTGTCTTTTACTCTCCCACAGCTCAATTGTCTGTGGCAGGATGGAAGTTTTCCGCTCCACTCTATGGAGTCTGTCATTCTAACGGCACATTAGCAGTTGGGTTTCATTCGGCACGCTGCTGTGCTCGTAGGAATCACAGTTTTTATCACGTTCATGTCTGACCGTGGCATCTGCTGAGAAAGACATTAGTCATTTGTGAGCCTTTTCATACACTCACTCATTCGTATCCCTCCCTCACTCTCTGTTTGTCTCGTGTCTCTCGCTTGCCTTTAAAATGTCAGTGTCTAAGCAGGCCACAGCCTAAGCCTGACGTGTTTGAAGTAAGGGGAACTGAAGTCCAAGCCCATTAGAATAATCTGAATGGTGTGGTTTGATTAATGTGAGTGTTACTGTGATGTTGTGCTACTGTAGAATGAAGTCACTGGAATTGGACTGTATATTAGAGATCTGAGAACTATCAACAAAGACCACACTGGGCTGTCAAACTTTATCACATGTTCGAAGACATCAATTAAATCCAAATGCAAAATTATAACATGCTGTTTTTTTTGCTAGGAAAAGCCAAATGTGACTCACAAAAATGATCCAAAGCCATTTATTTGTTTAGTCTGATCTTATGTAGTCCACTTGATCCTGACAAAGCAAAAAAAATAAAAAATAAAAAATAAAAATAAAAGATTTATCGTACCATTGATAGTCACATGGTCTCCATGTGTCTGTCCACTGAGAAGCCATTGAGGTAAAGCTCAGCCAGTGAAAGACACAGCCTAGACTCTCACAGGAACAGGAATGTTGACATTTTCATTAAAAGGTCAGAGCTCTCCAACTGATATGTTTTTATTTTAAAGTCAGATCATAGTGGCAAACACCATAGATGTGAACTTGAGAGAGTCAGAGGAGCTGGAAAGGTCTAATGAGATCAAGGCCAGAACAGACAACCCGCTCCATGGATCTACCTGTGTGGCTTACTGGTTAAAACACAAGGTCTCATGCAAAATTGAAGACATGAGCAAACAATCAAACCTCAGTAGTGATATTGTGCCTACAGCAAGGACATCTATTTGTAAGTGTTGTCTGTTTAAAAGAGATTTAAAATCATCTTAATTGTAGATAAATAGAACAGTTAACTTGCAAATGAAATTCAGAGTGTTACGCCTCTGTAATTTGACTTAAAAGAAGTCCTCATTTAGAGCCGCAAATCTGCAGCTGGAAAATGTTCTCTGAAAAAGGATTAATATAATTTGGTAATCATTTAAATACCAGTAAGGACCCACAGTGTATCTGTTCAGCATAAAATAATTTGAAGTGTAAATTAAATAGCTTATTATTCCTTTTTCCTTTTCCCTCAGGGACTTTTCTGCTCTTAACTTTTTTTTTTTCTTTCTCTTTAGTATGGGCAGTCATTTCTTTGGAGGATACGGAATTATAAAAGAACACTTTGCTTTTCTTCAGGAGATGAACATCTCTGTTTTTTAAGTCTTGTATCATCTACGTTAACTAAGGCCACATTTACACTGCAGGTCTTGATGCCAATTTCCAATTTGTTAACTATATCTGATTTTGACGACCAGCTTAAATCTTCTTTTAAAAGTGACCCTGATATCTGCATTTACACTACATTTGGTGAAACAATCGTACAGCCCTGTAAAAGCTTAGGCCAAAAAAGAAATGAAAACAGCGTAATTTGCAATGGGCACAGACGAAATGATAATACAATCTTTTGCTTTCCGCACCATCTTTAAAGGTCAGAAAAACATTGGGTTGAGCTTTTGTCCTCCATTGCGCCATTGAAAAGAGTCGTGATCGCAGCTGGTGTCCACTTGAGTTGACGTCATTTGCCACCGTCGCTTTTTCAATAATGTACAACTTGCATTGACGGGAAATATCCAATCTGTCAGCTTACATGGCAGACACAAATGCACATATCTGATCGATATCAGATTTATTTCCATATATGAATGAGGCCTGAAACCGACTGTGAGAATTTCGGAATCCATGTGCTTTTTCATGCTTACACGTTCGTGCCACATGGGAGGAAAAAATCTGAATTAGGTCACTTGAACCATGTAATGCAAATGCAGCCTTAGAGAAGGGCAGGGGAGCATGTCTTCATATGCTCAGGATTAAGATTTCAATGTGTTCTTCTCATTATAAATGTTTTGATGAATCAGTCATGATAGGCGTAATAAAATTCAGAAGAAGAGACTGTTAATAGAAAGCCAAATTAAAAGCTGAATCGATTGATCCACCTCAGGCAGTTTTATTTATGCTTTCCCACCCAAAATTTTCAATGTTGTGAAAGCTAAATCTTGCTAAGAGTTTTTTGTGTAAGAACTAGGGCTGTAATTGGCGTGAATTAATTATATGTGATTAAGCACACACTATAGTTAATGTTAAAGTTGATGTCCTTGGTGTGAACGAGCCTTAACAGCTGTGTTGCACTGATTGCGGACTCACAAAATTATGAGCAAGCTTGAATCACTCATAATTCCTTATGGAATTTACATAAAGGACAGGGGGCATGATAAATGTGTTATTTTGTTAAAAGCATTGTTTTTATAACTATACAAAATGTGTTAAAGGGATAGTTCACCCAAAACTGAAAATTTTGTCATCATTTACTTCCCATAAAGTCCCAAACCTGTATACATTTCTTGGAAGTGTGTTTGCATAGTATTTTTTTTTTTTTTCCAACTATGGTAGTCAATGGGGGGCGAGACCTGCTTAGTTACTAACATTCTTCCAAATATCTTCCTTTGTGTTCAGCAGAACAAAGAAATTTATATAGGTTTGGAGCTACTTAAGGGGGATTAAATGATGACAGAATTTTCATTTTTGGGTGAACTATCCCTTTAAATCGACAATCCTAGTGGAATAAATCTATAAGGCGGCATAAATGAACTAAATGCACCCAAGTTCTTTCATTATAGTCTAAAATTGTAAATAATGTAGAATTTCTGATGTGCTTTATACATTTATACACTGTACTGTTAAAAAACGGAGAAAAGGAGAAAGGAGAACAAACTTGAGAAAGCTACTGTAACACACAAGTGTGTGGTGTTGAGTGACTGAGTGAAACAGACAGACAGATACAGACAGACAGAGGGGGCTTCAGACTGTTTGGGGTAACTGCATGGCAGATATAGAGGTGTGTGTGTTTATGAATGTGTAAGACGATTTGGTCCTGACAGCTGCGTGGGCCCCTGTAATGCCTCCTCTTGGTGGAGGCCAAGGCCCCTGTCCTGCTGTCAGTGAACCTATCAGCTTTCATGGATCATCTCTTATCTGCTGAATCTGGCACTGACCAAAGCACACTGCCACGGTTCACACGCTGCACAAATACATCTTCTCGATGTATCTCGGTCTTAATTATTGCCACTTAATATGGGCGAACCCAAGTAGGAGATCAGAAAATAGATCGGATGAAAAAAGAAAAGAAGGAATGAGCAAGACAGAAAGTTTGGTGGGACAGAGACATTCACAGAGCTATACAGCCAGTCAGTGTATATGTATGTGTTTGTGTGTGTGTTTTGTCTGTTTGGACAGATGCACAGACCCATCTTTGGGTTTCTGTCAGTGATCAAAGTGAGTGTTGATGTGGAACAGATTCATGGGCCATGTCTTATCAGCTCGTGCTTCAGTCCCCATCCATCAGGCCCAGCTCTGCACCCTTTCCCCCCACCCTGACAGCACCCTAAACAGCCTGCATTAATCACCACACATCCCTCAATCCGCACCCTCCTCCGCCCAGGCCAGGTGTCCTCCCCTGGGGAGATAGGACAGGCTCGGTCTCAGAGGATGGATGAGGACAGGGTTCAATATCAGCGGAGCCTCAAAGGGAGAGCGCTGGTGTGAGGTTTTGGGGTCGAGGGCAGCTCCTATGTGAAGTGTGTTGTTATAGTTGGAATCAGCATGTGCAGACAAAAACGCACACACATATACATTCGCAATATCTCTTCCTAGATACCCATAACCCAAAATATAAAGTCTGTACACCTTAATGATCGTAGACTGTCACATACCTGAGAGTTCTTGATGATGATGTTCCTTCTGCCTCATGAAGATGCCAAGCTTCAATGATTTACAATGAGAATGAGTGGGCATTACAGATGTAAACTGACTGAAATGTTGTCAGAAAGTGAACCAGACAAACATCTGTTTGCAACTTGTGATGATAACATGGTTATTAACCTACTGGACAGTTTCAAACAGACAAGTTTCCGTCTCTGGAATCTGTGCTTTGCCCTAATGCAGAATCCAGATGACACTTGATTGAGACTTTGTAATTAATCGTCACAAAGTATTTTAGTAGTTCTTACAGCTGATTAATTCATTTAAGTCTATTCTAGTTGAGTGTTATATATGCATATGTATATTCCTATTCCTTTTTTTCCCCTGTGTTTTTGAAATACGCTCACCAGGGCTGCATTTATTTGATCAAGATACAGTAAAAACAAAAGTTATATTGAGAAATAAATAGTATTACAGTTTAAATGAATGTGATGTGCATCCTGTGATGGCAAAGCTGAATTTTCAGCATTATTACTCTAGTCTTCAGTGTCACATGATCCTTCAGAAATCATTCAAATATGCTGATTTGCTGCTCAAGAAACATTTCTTATTATTATCAATGTTGAAAACAGTTGTGTTGCTTAATATTTTTGTGGAAACTGTGATACTGTGATTTTTTCACAATTCTTTGACAAATAGAAAGTTCAAAAGAACAGCATTTATTTGAAATAAAATAAGTATTTATGATCACTTGTTTGATAAACTCCCATTTGGTTATGCAACTCTGAGTCTGTCTCCTGCTTCCTTTTCTCTTCACATCATGTGCTGTGATGTCTTACATCACATTAAACCCGGTACACCCTTCCTTCATATGAATCTGAAGTACATCTGGTGTGATTTACACTGTGTGTGATTCTCTGAGATAACAATCACTCTCTCTCATGACAGCCTTATTTTTATAATATTCACACAGGTTGGGTCTCACCGCTCAGGTGTGTTAAGGCTCAACTCTGAAAGCCACGTCACTCCTCATGCCTCCGCCGTGCATGAAAATGAAATTGAAATATAACTACGCCTCACTGACCAGGTCAAGAACCTAATTTCCGTTGGACTCCAAAAGGGGTAATTTGACTTGAGAAAATGTTTGTAGACTGTATGTGTGTGTGTGTGTGAGAGAAAGAGAGAGAGAGAGAGAGAGAGACAGAGAGAGCTGGAGGTGTGTGAAGCAGACGTGGGGTGACCAACCTGGGCTCTCTGTATTTATGATGCACTTTTGTGAATACATTACAGCTGTCATGATGAAATAAGTGACATACTTACACACTGTTCGAGCTCTCTGAGGAGGAGAACAGAAGGAGGGGGGAAGGGGAGATAAGAGAGGAGGTAATTAATACATTCATCTTTTTTACGATATCATTTTTCAGACGTATATGATCACAATGTAAATTAGAAATAAGGAGGGACCAGAGGAGAAATGGAATTCATTTGCAGCAGGTCAATCGGCCGACAATGGGCGGCAAGAGAGGCCAGAGGTAATTTATTGAGCCGTTTGCAGAGCCTCCGTTTACCCACTCTCTCTCTCTCTCTCTCTTTCCCTCTCTGCACCTGGCTGCTGCTTCTCTGTCTTTCAGTCCCAGATGTTGATGTTCTCCCCTAGAGATAAGACTACGTGCTCAAATGAGCTTAATTTAGCCCATATGAAGGGATAAGGAGTGAAAAATAGAGAGGAAAAAAGCAAACACGGCTCTCTTATGACTTCTAATAGCATTCTATGGATTATTGATTTTTGATTTGGTTTTCTGTGGATGGCAGGAGCCCTGTTTTAGCGGCACCATTACCTCCATAACGATTAGAGACAAAAAGTTAATTATGTAATTATAGAGGCAATATCGGGGCGGCCTGCCTGGCTCTTCCCAGGTCCTTTTAAACATTATCTCCTGCGTGCACATCGGAACAGACGGAATGTGAGACTTGGAGATTAACGCCTTGGAAAGCAGATGCAGTATTTAATTCTCCCTGAACCACGACAGCCTGGGAAACCATTAACCAATCATAACATTCGCCCATTTCAGACTCAACAGAAAGAGAGAGAGAGTGCTCTGCTGCCAAGCTTTTTCAGTTTTTATTGACTGTAACGGCTCCCCCCGCCTGCAGGCACAGATGAATAAAATGGTTAAATGGGGTCCTGCAATCTGTCAGAGAATGAAAAGTTGGAGTGGGTGAAATGAAGTAAAGAGGAAACGTAAAACGGAAGGCGGGCGGCAGAGATGCGCCGTCTCTGATATGACTCGCCCTCGGAGAGGAAGCTGAATAAACACAAAGCCTCCGAGATTCATCCAGATCGGTGTGATGTTTTTCCACATCTGTGCCCGTTCCACACACACTGCAAATTATTTTTTGCCCCTCCAGCAATAGCGATAAGAAACACTATGTATAAAAGTTTCTAAATGAAATCTGCTTTCGAAGAATTGAAACACTGGAGGTAGAGGTCCAAGTCATGCATCTTTACCGACACAGGACTTGTGTGTCCGAACGCTTGACCACGATACATACAAACACACATGCAGATTCAGACAAAGAAAAATCAAAGGCTGAGATGCGTGAGTTATGATTTATCTCTGGTATTAATATGGTCAAAGGAGATTATTTATTTAATGTAACAGGCTGAAGATGGTGCTAATGGCCCTTGAGAGAGGTCAGGATGTCACAGGCTTATATTAACAAGCACTTTAGGTCGAGACAGATTAATTGGCAAATTCATTAGATTAGTGGAATCATAGAGGCAGAGAACATATGTAAGTGTTTTGGCATGCAATCTACAATTAGTACACTTAACAAATACCATGTATTTATGTATGTATGTATATTTTAGTAACATTCTCAAGTTTAAGTTCAACAGCCACCAAATTACATTAAGTACTGATATATTCTCTCAAATGGGTGAAACTCCATTCTGAATATGTCTTTGCATTTTGTCCAGAAACCACAATGAGTGAAAGAACAGAATTTGGATACCTGTTTGACCTGCTGGTATATTTTCCAGAGGGATGGATTAATTCATTCCTGATAACTTAAACTGGATTTGAATAGCCAGAATCTGGCCACTGTGAGCTTTAGTTGCTATTGATGAACTCCTCAGTCAGGTGGTACTGCCTTTCCCTGTAACCTTGCACTCTATCCCTGTTCAGAATAAGATATCAGCTGTAAACCTGGTCATACGGTATTAACAACTGCTGCTCCAACTCAAAATATGGAGTGTCTTTAACTGATTTTTTTCATTGTGCTGAACATTCTTGCAGAATGTCACATCCATCAACAAACCCACACAGAAAACATGAAAACAACTTGGGGCCTCGTTAAATGTTATATGACATATTTGTGTATAAAGCAGTTCAGAATTGAATTCAGAATGCTTTAAAATTCCAATTCCAATTTTAAATTTCAATTTCTGATTTTGAATCGAGGTAAAAACAGGAATTACAATTTTGATATGACAGTAAGAAAACAGAATCCAACTTCCAGTGGGGTGTAGTTAATTCAATTCATTATATATATATATATATATATATATATATATATATACACACACACACAAAGTTCTGTCATGAAACTCTAGATGCCGCAGGCTAATAGGTCCTTTAACTCAACCTGCTCATAATCACATCGTTATCTAGGGCACAGCTGATTGGTTCTTGCTGTATCAGTGGCCAATGCGCTTGTGTGCTCAGCCTTCTAATACTAGGGTAGCATTGCCTTAGCAGTGCAGCGCGCTTTACAAACCCTTCACCTTCCCCAGCTCCACCTGTATAGATCTTCTACAGGTAATTCATGTACGCTATATTGTAGAGCAGCAGCATCTCTTACTTGCTCATAGCAGCGTGTCGTGTATGTATTGGCAGTAGCAAGTCCCGGCATGTTAGTATTTTTTTGGTAAAAATATTAACGTGCCTAAGACTTTTGCACAGTACTGTACAGTATATGTCACATATAGGTGTATATATATATATATATATATATATATATATATATATATATATATATATATATATATACACACACACTAACAGTCAAAAGTTTGGAAACATTATTATTTTTAATGTTTTTTATTATTTTTAATTTTAAAGTCTCTTATGTTCATTAAGGCTGCATTTATTTACATAATAAATACAGAAAAAAACAATAATATTGTGAAATATTATTACAATTTAAAATTATGGTTTTCTATTTTAATATACTTTAAAATATAATTTATTTCTGTGATGCAAATCTGAATTTTCAGCATCATCACTCCAGTCTTTAGTGTCACATGATCCTTCAGAAATCATTGTAATATGCAGATGTATGTTGTAAACAGTTGTGCTGCTTAATAATATTTTATAACCTGTGATAACCTAGGATTCTTTCATGAATAAAAAGTTAAAAAATATCAGCATTTATTTAAAATAGAAATCTTTTGTAACAATATACACTACCGTTCAAAAGTTTGGGGTCAGTAATTTTTTTTATTTATTTATTTTTTTGAAAGAAATGAATACTTTTATTCAGCACGGATGTGTTAAATTGATAAAAAGTGATAGTAAGGATTTATATTGTTAGAAAAGATTTATATTTTGAATAAATGCTGTTCTTTTTAACCTTTTATTCATCAATGAATCCTGAAAAAAGTATCACAGGTTCCAAAAAAATATTAAACAACACAACTGTTTTCAACATTGATAATAACTGAGTATCAAATCAGCATATTAGAATGATTGCTAAAGGATCATGTGACACTGAAGACTGGAGTAATGATGCTGAAAATTCAGCTTTGCATCACAGAAATAAATTATATTTTAAAATATATTAAAATAGAAAACCATAATATTTCGCAATATTATAGTTTTTTCTGTATTTATTATGAAATAAATGCAGCCTTAATGAGCATAAGAGACTTAGTTCAAAAACATTAAAAATACTAATGTTTCCAAACTTTTGATAGTATATATATATATATATATATATATATATATATATATATATATATATATATATATATATATATATACACACACACACTACCAGTCAAAAGTTTGGATGGATGGATGGATGGATGGATGGATGGATGGATGGATGGATGGATGGATGGATGGATGGATGGATGGATGGATGGATGGATGGATGGATGGATGGATGGATAGATAGATAGATAGATAGATAGATAGATAGATAGATAGATAGATAGATAGATAGATAGATAGATGATAGATAGATCATAATTTATCTTTGTTGTTTTACATTAAACCAGCGGGAATATCTGGCACCTAATTTCTGTGATGTTGCAACAATGTTGCAATACCTTTCTATACAATGTGATGAGCCGTCATTGCTCTTACATCAGACCAGGGGTTTCAGCCGCTCTTTTGTCACCTCCTCTCTCTTCCTTATGACAACGTCCTGTAACTCTCCATCAAATCGGGCTGAGCCGGCCACATTGTCTGACACATCCTGACACATTGAGAGCTAATTACACAACAAATAATTAACCTGACAACATGGCACAGAAGCAATGACACACTCTCAAGATGGCTGTCTCAGGCCTTGATGGATGACTTAAAATAGATCTATCTGCTGAAAATGACCTCCCACGTACACTGCCGAAAACCACGTTGACATACTGAAACTATTACAAGCAAATTATGCACTATTTTTGGTATAAACTGTCTACTCACTGACATAATGACATGTAAATAAATACATATACACACTGAAGGTTATTCATTATGTGCTCTCTCTCTCGCTCTCAATAGCAAAAGAGAGCAACTTTAGAAAGCAGAAATTCAATTGTCTGGATGAAAGGGAGGGATTCCCGCTCTTGTCGTTTTGGAAGACTGCAGAGAGCTGTAGGAAAAGGATGGGAAAATTAATGACTACAATGGAGTCTTTGCATTTTTCTTACTGCTAAAAAATACCACAAAGGACAAGGCCAGTGACAAGCCCTATTATTTGGTTATGCTTGCAAAGAAGCGACAGCTCCTGCTGGGAAGAGGTGACCTGGAGAGGGGGTTCTGTAGGAGGGGGTACGGGGGCTCGGGTGTCAAGAGGGCCAGTGAAATGGTGGCTGATGAGTACAGGTCTGCCCCCCTTCCTTTGTAGCCACGTCGCGTGGAGCTACCAGGCCGTCAACACAAAGACAAATTATCGTGGGGGGAATTTCACGGCCAAGGAAGACCTGTCATCTACTAAAGCATTCTCTCTCTCTCTCTCTTTCTCTCTCTCTCTCTCTCTCTCTCTCTCTCTCTCTCTCTCTCTCTCTCTCTGTCTATGTATATATGCTCTCTAGTTACTTTAAAGAACTCATAGTTGTTGAGGGCACAAGAGAGAAAGAAGAAAGAGGGAAAGAGTGTGAGAGGAAAAGCATTGTGTCCCATCTTCTAACTGTAGTCACTGTTGTGATGGCACAGCAGTACAGCAGCAGTGAGGCACTATATCTGAACACCACTGATTTATAGCTGAGACAACTGACAAGAGCTTGCGTTTCCCAATAATGTTGCAAATCACGCTCATAAGATCATCTCCACTATAATGTTATTAACATTATTTTATGATGGAGTAATGCCTGTTTCCTGAAGTTTCCTGGAGAGACTGTACTTTATAAAGTAGAATTAAATGAATCATTATGATAGCTGTCAGGTCTAAAAATGCTGAACTAAGTTCAAAACTTTAATAATAATAATACGAAATGTTTTTTTGAGCATATTAGAATGATTTCTGAAGGATCATGTGCCACTGAAGACTGCTGAAAGTTCAGCTTTGCCATCACAGGAATAAATACATTTGTTTAAATTTGTTAAAATACAAAACACTTATTTTGTCACAATATTATACTCTAAAAAATGCTGGGTTAAAAACAACCCAAGTTGGGTTGAAAGTGGATAAAACCAGAGACGCGGTTGTTTTAACTCAGCGGTTGGGTTAAATGGTTGCTCAACCTACTGGGTAGTTTTATTAAACTCAACTATTGTTTAAAAATTAAAAATTATTACTTGCTTAAAAAAAGATCCCAAATATGTTGGAAATTAACATTTATTAATATATTCAGTAAATGAACATCTATTAATAAGTTTAATGAATAATAATTAAACAAGAAACATTTATTAAATTGCTTATTAATAAATGTTCACCTTTTGATTATTAGTGTTGCCTCTAGTAATTATGTGTCTGATTTTTAATTTCCAAGCTATTGTGGGTTCATTTTATAGTAATTTTTATAGTATAGTAATTTTTAAACAATAGTTGGGTTAAATAAAACTGCCCAGCATATTGGGCAAACATTTTTAATGTTTTTTTTTTTTCTTTTTTATAAAAAAAATGCAGCCTTTTTTTTTTTTTTGTCTCAGAAGCGAATTTCTACAAATACATATTTCGTTGAATCATTCAAGCTAGTAACTGCACAAGTTGAGCTCACTGAAATAATTGTGCATCTGAAATTCCATAATTAATAACTAGTGTAGCCAATGTTATTAACACCATAGGAGCTTTATTGTCTGTATCAGAATAATGGCGTCATAACTCTTGACTGCGTAATAGCTTTGAATCATGTTCAGTATTTTACAGCTGAACGTCTTACAAAAACTTGTTCTGATTCCACATATGTGCATGTATCCAAACAACATTTCTTATAAAAGGAACAATAGAGCTTTGAGTTGTCTTTAGAAATAGAGAGCTGCTATTGTGGTTGTAGATATCATTTCAATCGCATCAATATGACAGGGCCTTTTAAACCCTTCCTGAAGAGAACAAAGACTTCAGGTCCTTAACAAATGTATGGGGGATGCCGAACCTTCATGCTTCTATTTCATTCGTTCTTTTGCCCATTTTCTTTCTTTCTTTTTCGCTCCTTCAAGCAGGGGCATGAACTTGGTTGGGCTCGACTTACCCCCCTTTGCTGAATACCACATTTGGAACACACTGTCACAATTGGCTGAATAATCTCACCCCCTGTCACAAGGACCTCACATTCACATATAAACCAATTCAACAATACCCACACAGAGCACAGATAGCTGGATCGTGCACAGAGACATGGAGAAAGAGAGCGAGTGAGTGGAGGACAAGTGTTCTAACTTTTCTCATGTCAGTTTCTCCTCGGGGGGAAGGCTTGTGCAGAGAGATGCAGGGAGGGGGGCGTGTCTTTTAACGACACTGCTTTGAACTGAATTCATGGCCTATTTGCATAAGCAGATTTGGGCTGAGTGAATGGCTGAAGCTCTGCGTCTGGTCATTAATATGCGAGCTAATTCAGTGCAATGTAAGCCCATTGAGAGCGTACTAAAGGCCAGTTATCCAAGCCCTATTGTTTAGGGTCTAAACCAGCTCCAGCAGTTGTTACAAATTACATACTTAATTGATTTAAAATCTGCCATAAACCACACAATCAGTAGGGAAGCCGTACCATTGGCCGCTGAGAAATTTAGAGAGTGAGTGCGCCTTTTGAGTGTGTGTTCTGTGGATTAAAACAACACAGCATGTGGATGGATAATATGTGTAACTGCAAAAGACATGCAACCTCTAAAGTGGAAGACTTGGGTAGAAGCAAAAGGGGCAACATAGCATATGTTTACAGGTAGTTTCTACAGTACACAATAGTCTACTCAAAAGCTTCTGCATTTATAACCGTAAGATCTATGAGACAGCTGGACAGAATTACTATCATTCCCATTTTCCATCTTCCTTGTAACACAACAATCAGGAAAAAAAGTACTTGTTAGTTGGCTGTGATCAAAGACTGTGGGAAGTTAGCATTGAGATCACAGTAGTGTTCTCACTTCATTGACTTCAGTGAGACTTTTTACTCACCCGTTCATGTAATTTGTCCACTAACTAATCTTTTTCTGAAAGTGATAAACACCACAATGTTAATTCCACCACACATTACACTGTAAATGACATTTTAAATATTAAATTAAATATATCTAATATGTATTCATTTTATTAGCTTACTACTGCTTGCCAAAGTAAGCTAAATTGACAAAATTGTAGCTTGATTGGAAATGGCGCACCTTAAAAATATGATAAAAAAAGTGATATTAGCCATAATAGTTGTTTGTTTTCTTCACACATCAAATGTCTCAGTGAAATCTGTTTATCAGTTAGAATAAAAATCAATGTCTGGGACATAAAAGTGCATGAATTTGAAGAAACACCTATACCCTGAAAGTATACCCAAAGATCCTCTTAACAGCTGCACTATTTTACGTGAACCTCTGAAAATAAGATAAAAAAGAAGTGTTTAATGATGTTTAAGAGCCTTTGTATGTGTGTGTGTGTGCATATGTATGAGATAATAAGAAAATGTGTTTGAGCAAAATGTGTGTGTGCGAAAAAGAGAAAGAGCAAAAGTGTGTGTCATGTTGGGCAAGAAAACACGCTCAGTCAGATGTAATCTTGTTTAATGTACCTCTGCTCTACTGAGAGCTCTAAGCCCTTCGCGTGTGAGTAGTATTAGTGTGCAATCTCTCTCTCTTTCTCTTACTCCCATTCTCTCCCGCTCTCTTTTTTGTCCCGCTGACCCCCTGCTTCAGCCACCGCCATTGTAAACCTCTGTCTAACCCGTGTGTGTAGGGGCCAACTTCGTTCCTTACCCTTTTCTCCCCTCTCTCTAGCCTAGATATGGCACATCAAAGCCAGAAGAGACACTCTTTGTGCTTACTGCTCCCTTGACTCTCAACATGTGGTTTTGAAGGCTCGAAACATCGGCCCCTTTTAACCCATTCTGAGGAGATTAGGCAGCGCCTTCAGTTGAGTATTAGGGAAACTATAGTAACCAATAAGCCGTATGTCCGTGAATGGAAACTATGTATCTTGTCAGAGAGGAGCTGTCGGGACATCACGATCCCAGACAAGTTCCTCTGCGGGGCTTTGGCACCCTTGACAGGGGCCCCTTCTTTTCAGGCCAACACAAAGTGACACACCAGAACCCCCCTCTACACCCCTGCTCTGCAACGGACGCGCTCCTAATAGTAATTTAAATTCAACAGAAATGGCAGAAGTAAAAAAAAAAAAAAAAGTTGTTTTCCGCAGAGGCACAAGCATTTAATTATCACAGGCCAACATTTTTTGGCTTGTTTACGCGTGTATCTCGCCCACAACTGCGAGAGCAAAAGCTGTGCTGAGATGCTAACCGTGGAGGGGCTAAAAAAAGCTGTCGGACGGATGACCCGTGGTCTGTGTGAGGAGACTTGGGAAATAAAGCCTGTATTAAACTGTGTGTTTTTCTGAAGATGAGCATGTGTGCATATGTATCTTGCAGTGATGGGGAAGGATGGGAAAGGGTCAAGCTACTCTGCTGGCTCAGGCTTCATTAAGAGGTGCAAACAGATCTCGGCAGGGCCCGGGGGCGCACACATGCATATATGCACTGGCATGGCAAGGAGCAATGATACTCATCCCCACTAAGTCATACCTTCTCCTTTACACAGACACATTGGGCAGGACCTGATGGTAAACCCCAATCAGATGCTGGCTTCTCAGTAAGCCTTATGTGAGCTAAAGGCTCCAAGCAGTGGCAACTCATTAAAACCGAGATCCTGGAGCAACTGTCGCGCCACTAGCAACTGGAAGCAACCTCTTCCATGCTAGGAGCAGATCAGTATCCCAGACCCAAACAGCCTGACGCATTACAGGCCACACATGCAGAGATCAGGCCCTCTCAAACAGCATGATGTATACTTGACATAAACACTGCCATATGCTAAACAATGTTTGCAAAGTAATAATGTATGCAGTCATCAGAACTGTGATGTTTATGGCACTTTTATAGGGATTCACAAGATATTGGTACCATATTTTTTTTAAAATGTATCATATCAGTCGATATAATGGATCTATATGTATAAGGTAATTTAGATCTAACCTAATGTTAACAGTAACACTAATCATTTTATAACACTGTTAAATGTAATCTTTAGCAAATCTCAAAATGAATATACTGCAATATCAGGGGTCGGCAACCTTATGGCATGCAAAGGGATAATCACAGAATGGTTTGTTGGATCTGCACATGCAGGTTAAAATCTCACATTTTAATAGCATTTATTGCTCTGAACTTAATAAAGCAGGCTGTGTGACTATGAGGAATGATTACCTCAAAATGTACGTCCGTATGTAAGTTTGAGGGTTTCTAGTGTTTTATTTTGAAACTGCTTAGATAAAATAGATATCAAATTTTAATATCAACCATATATTGGCCATAACTTTGGAAATAATTATCGGCTTTTACATTGTACATTTTTCCTAATTTTGTGTGTATTTGCTTGTGATCAAGAAATGCTCCCTGACAGAGGGAGGCTGTATCATTAGTCAGGAGCTTGGCCCAGTTTTATGTGGCTTTGGGAACCTTCTGGAGCGTTCTTTGGGGTGACTGCTCCTCCACATGGGTCACTCTGATGCTGACCCGTATTCTAAACCGGGCTACTGGCAGCCAGCCTGCTTCCGTCTGTTGGGCATATTGGGCCGTTTAGTGGGGTGCTTGTGAAGATCAAATGGGTTAAGATGGTCCTTCTCCGTCTGTTGGGAGAAAAAGAGCATCAAAAAGGTGTAAATTTCACTTCCCCACTTTTGATTAAGTCAAGCATGAAAAGAAATGTAATACTCTCGAGTGGCAAAGGCTCTACACTATTGATGCAGTTACTTCTGCTTGAGAGGAGCCAGTGAGCCTGCAGGGAGTGGAGCTGAGGCTGGGCCGGGTAAAGACACGGCCAGATGGAGGGCTTTCTCTGCTTCTGAAAGGAGGCTTAAGAGCTCCCTTCCTCAATCCCTCTCTATACTGCCTGGGTGCTGTCCCAGTCCTGCTTGCCCCCCTTAACCTCACAAGCTCTCTCTCCCCTTCTTTCTCTCTTTCCCTCTCTCACTCAGTAGCTTCCACCATATGGGCTTGTTTAAAAACTCCAACAGCTTGCTAAACACAAGCACAACAACACAGTATTCATAACTTGTGCTATCCAACGGAGACCTCCCCTATCCCTATCCCAATCACACACAAACACACACACACACACAAAGGGGGCAAACACTTGTCCTCCATGAACCTCAAAACTTCTGTGACATTTAACTATAGTTCATTATTTAAGTTATATTAATAGTTAGGTAAATAAATAGTTCAAACATATTCAAATATTTTATAAAATACATTCCATTTGTTTTTAAACAAATGGAAAACCATTGGAAGTTGTTTTGTATGGGAAATGTGTTTTATTCTATTAGATCTTAGATTTTATTCATTTTTTATTTTTTATTATTTTTTCTTCAATGTCTGTAAAACATTTACATTTAGATTCGTGTAGATACTTTTACATAAAATAAATATTCAAAGAATATATATATATATATATATATATATATATATATCATTTATATTCAATTACAAAAATAAAAAAAATGTGTCTGCACATTAAACAAACGTCAGACCTTTTTTGTTATAGACACATACTGAAGCTGGGATGATTGCATTGATTTGGATAAATAATTAAAAAAAATCTATTTTGATATAAATTATATATTCAGTCCATTACGCTGTTCTCCCTAAATAGCACTGTTCCTTATTACTACTAGTCTTTAATGACAGACCTTTCCCAAAGTGAAATTCAACCCTAGAAATAGTCGGTCCAGTATTCCAGGGACAGAGGAATGGAGAGGCTTTTGAAAGGACTTAATAGAATCTTTACCCGCTCCAACAATCCACTCCCTCTGAGCTGCATTAAGTAGTTATTGTAGAGGGACAATGACCTAAATAGCTCAACATCAACTTCATTAGCCATGCGGCCAAGACCGAGAGCATTTCACGGTGGAGGCTATTGTCAGGGCTCACCCCAGGTGAGCATTAAATTGCAAATGATACTCTGAAAGGCGCGGAGAGAGAGAGAGAGAGAGAGAGAGAGAGAGAGAGTGAGAGGAGAGAGAGAGTGAGAGGAGAGAGAAAGAGAGAGAGAGAGAGAGAGAGGAAAGAGACAGAGAGAGAGAGAGAGAGAGAGAAAGAGGAGAGAGAAAGAGGAGAGAGAGAGAGAGAGTGAGAGAGAGAGAGATTGAGAGAGAGATGGCCGGAGAGGAGAGAGAATGGTAGCGAGTAGCGAGGAGAGAGAATGGTAGTGAGGATGAGAAAGCAAGTGAAAAGGCAGTGGAGAGCTGCTCTGACCGTAAAAAATCCAATCCATCACGGAATGCATTCCTCTCCTCTCCTAAGTGTCCTATTTGTAAGCAAGACCGAGCTCAACCCTGTGGGGTGAGAGAGAAAGAGAGAGAGAGATAGAGAAAGAGAGAAGAGCCCCCGGAGTCTAATGACAGGCTGATAGCAATTACTTTAGTCCGTCAACAGTGGCTCCCTATCGGCACATTCCTGCTGAAAATTAGTAGACTGAGGAAAATAAGGAGTGAATTGGATTTAGGAGGAGGAGAAAAAAGAACTTTTGATTCACTCCATATAAGTATATCAAAGTCGCTCTTAAAAAAAGAGGGAGGGAGAGAGAGAGCAAGAGAAAGTTACAGCAAAAGGAGAAAAAAAATCTTCCTGCACGAGTCTCCTCTGGCTTTGTTACTCTGCAAATCAATAAGCGCATCCTCCCGGCCTCACCATTTCCACTTTAATAGCTCCTCCGATCAACATGTTAATAAAAAGTCCTCTGTAGAGCACTCAGCGAGGGCCTGGCGACTAGATGACTGACTGTAAGAGATGGCATGATTCCGGGGGTGCGTTCCCAGGCGGAACTGCGTCGTGTCACCCTGCCGGATGAGAAATTGGGCCTTTACATATTCCTTGTCACCGGCGGCTGAAGTGAAGGCACCCCAGAGGCCAGTGTTGGTTGCTGCTTGCCTGGTGGACTGGAGTAAATTAAAGCAGGGATTAGGCTGGGCTGAGATACTAGCTGACAGGCTCAGAGGATGCAGTCTGGCAGAGGGCTCTCTCCCTGCCCATATGTCTTCATGAAGCACCCCAGTGGGGGCTCACTAATGAGACCAGCACAGCACGGCAGTTTAGCTCCCAAACACCAGAGGACACACACAAAGAGCCGTCATATGGACACACACACACATACATACACAGAAGTGACACAAATAGCCACAAAAAGCACTTTTTGTGCTGAGATTTGTCAGAGCTGCAGCACTAACCTGTTTCCCCTCATGGAGGAGTTCCTCAACATTCCTGTGTTTTCTCTACATGTTTATGCTTTCTGTGTGTGAAATCGCATCTGAAAAATGAACAAAAACCACAACAAATCTGACAAGCGAGTACCAGAGACTCTCCATGAACGCTGCTGTGGAAAACTAATCCCTTTTCTCCGTGCAAGACCTATCTAGGCTCTTGATCTAGAGTTGGGGGAGGCATGGAATATACCTGCCCGCAGGCTGCTGAGAGGTGTGCTAGCTTTAGAACTATAATTACCAGCGATTACAGCATAATTACACACGTTAGTGCTTTAGGTTTTGCTTGCTCTTCCATGGGACACCGCAATTAGTAAGTAGCCCCTGTTAACAGCTTTTCTAGCTTGAGCATTTGCCGGTCCCCACGCTCCTGTGGATAAATATCCTCTGGCTATATGCAACATAAAAATGAAACATGACTGTGACTGACTCTGTGTGATGACACCAAGGTTGGGATTTGCTAAAATATATGAAAAATATATGGGATGGGCCGAATGCTTCTTGTGTCCTTATATAGAAAAGAAAAAAAAGAAAGAAAAGAAAGCATAAGTATAATCTTACTTATAAAAAAAAGGAGAAAGTTTTGATTTGCTAGTTTTGTCTGTGGATGTCTCTTGTCCTTTAAGGAACGCTTCAACTCCTTCATAACCTTTAAAATCCACATCCTGTTATGTAACATTTAACTTAAAATGAAATGGGAGCATAAAAGTGAAAATAAATTCCGTCAAGTGGGATAGGAGTCATGAAATAGAGGAGCACAGAATGATTGTCCTGTGCTCTGACGGTAAGCCTCAGCATCGCTCAACCACAGAGCCATTAAAAAAAGCCATCGATCCACCGTACTCTCAATGAGGACAACCGTGAGATGAGTGGAGACAGACTTGTGTGAAAAGAACAGAATTTAAAGACGGTTAAGTATTAATGTGTTTTGCCTCAAAATATTTCTTTTGAATGAGAATCTTTAATGAGTGCAGAAAAAGTTTTGTAGATGTAACATATCCACCTTTTTTCTTTCTTATATTGTGTATATTTCTTTATTTTTAAAGAGATAGTTCACCCAAAAAGGAAAAGACTTAATCATTTACTCACCCTTATGTTATTTGAAAAAAAAGTTTTGGTGAACATCGACTTTAATTGTATGGTCAAAAAAAAAAAAAAAAAAACTTGGAACAACATGAGGGTGAGTAATATTTTCAAGAATATTATGAATATTTACTTGTGTTGGTTTTAATAAATAAATATATATATAATCTATTCAACACTAAGTCATCGCATATTGAAACATCAGTAACACTTTAGTATAGGGAATACATATGAACTATTAACTTTCCCTCAATAAACTCCTAATTTACTAATTAGTTAGTAAGGTAGTTGTTAAGTACTAATAAATAGCCAATATTCTATTAATATGCATGCTAATAAGCAACTAGTTAAAAGAAACTAAAATAAAGTGTTACTGAAACATCAACAACAACATTATCAAGAATGGCAACTATTAAAATAATGATATTTGAATGAATAACATGGGTTCTGGTCATTTTCAGTCTTTATAATGTACAGTGCCAAGTTATCCGTAATTAAATCATCAGAGCAATGCGCCCTGAGATCCCAGAGAGGGTACGGTGCAAAAGTTTATGTTCCCAGGATAAGCGGGAGAGTGAGAACGAGAAAAGTGAGCTAGACCGAACGAGCGCAGGGATGAAAGGATGAGCAGCGCCTGCCGCATAGATTTTTCTCCGCAGAGTGGATTACAGACACCTACTTCAGCTTAGGGTGGAGTTTTTGAAGTTTGGGCTGGGAGGGAAAAGATGCCTTTGGCAGAGTCCTGTTTGATTCTGGTGGGAGCTTGCCACTAATCCCACCCTCCGCACACACACACATGCACACAAACAGCAGCGTTCTCACCTTCCGCCTGATCCACTGCTCTAACTCCTCCCGGCGGTCGCAGGATCGTTATCCTTCCATCCCTCCCTCCATCCATTTGCAGGAGCGAGAGATGCGGATGTTGGGGTGTTCTCTTCTCCTGTTCATTAATTTCCCTAAGCAGATTAGTGGATGTGTGTTTGTTGTTGTTGAAGCTATCTGATTTGCCTAAGCCCTTTGTTTTTTCATGTGGTTTACACTTTAAAGCCCCCCTCTTTTTCACAATCAGCCTCTCTGATGGGGGATAAAATGGACCTACTGGCAGAAAAGCAGGGAACAGCAGAGGCATACACAAACACACACTCACACTGGTCGCTAGGACCGTAAAGAGGGGGGAAAGGTGGGGGTGGCCCCTTTCTGAGATTTTAGACATGCCAAGAAACAGACGAGCAGCATTGCATGATGTGCGTGACGATCTGCTGGGCTCAGGACTGAAGATGAGATAACGGTCCATATACAAGATGCGCTCTGCAGGGTCAGCGACCAGTGGCACCTCTCCCAGAGTCCGATTCTGCCATACAGGATACTGAACACTGACAATAGTGTATGACTGCCAGTTTTTCGGCCAAGTGCCATGCTGAAAAATGAACCATCAAAACGATGTGGTCAGTTGGCAGGCCATTGCAGGGTACCTTGTGAAAATGACAGTTCTTTTAACGTTCATCCACCGGATGGGAATTCGCCAGTGATGACCAATTGGGTGCCTAGAGGTCGCTTCGTCTTCTCCCCGAAATGTCTCATTAGAGAGACGAACAGCAAGCGAGTCCCATCCAACCGGCTGCTGGCAGAAGCCACGCTGCCACGATTCAACTGGACGCCCCGCACACATCATTATCAGCTATCTGCGACAGTCAGCCCGGAATTACGCAATTAATCCCGCTTTTCATATGCCATGGACAGAGAGTGATACAGTGTGTTCTGTGTAAATGAGCTGTCATGCTCTATAGCCGAGGGCAGAGGAGAGTATATTTCACACAGAGCCTGATCTGAACACACTGTACAGGTAATACTGACAGAAGACACATTACTTCAGAGGACTGCATGGGCGATATGCATTTAAGTATATAAATATAGGAGGACTATGCCAAAGTCGTTTGTATTTGCCACACTTCCTGCTACCAGCTGGTGGCGCTAAGACTATAAGTAAATTTTGACTTGATGTCTTCAGGCTAGGGCACTTATCAAACATATGAAGGTTGAGGCAAATTGGACATTGTTCCAACAATGAGTTGCAACAACTTCCTGTTTTGTGGCGTTAATCGCATACTTTAGCACTTAGCCAAGTGTTGCATGATTTAATGTGTTTTTAGCATGTTTGGTACTTCGTGGCATATTGAAATGTGTTTCTGGGAGTGAATTACAGTGTAAAGCATGCTATTTCCTGTTGCCAACAGGTGGCACTATGACTAACTGAATAACTGAATATTAAGATTAGACTGACCAAATATGATGTTGTTCTGGTTAAATCTCAATGAGGAGTTCCTCACAGAGTAAAACATGTAATTTCCTATTGCCAGCAGGTGGCACTATGACTGTAACTGAATATTGATATGTAGATGTCTTCAGGACTGGACTGTAGTAAAACATGTGAAGTTTAGGGCAGATCGGACATTGTCTGCCCAAATTACAACAACATCTTCTTTTATTCTGAAACATCACATTTTGTCAGGCCGCCACAGACACGCCCTTCAGTGAAAACTCAAGATCTTCACAATTTAACGTCGCAAAGGCCTTTAGATTAGACTGACCAAATATGATGTTTTCTGTTGGGTTTTCAGATTTTGCTCCCAGGGACTTATATGTGTCTAGTGAATTTCATACCTGTACGTGAAACGTAGCCCTAAGGGCGCTTAATTTAAATATTGTAGGTGGCGCTGTCGAGCCATTTTGCCACACCTAATTCTGAAAAGTACATCAGACGTAAATTTTCACCACTGACGCTGAGGCAAAGTTTCATGAGTTTTCTAGCATGTTTAGGCCCTCAAAAATGCGAAGAACAATAATTGACCGGGCAATTACAATAGGTTCCTCACACCATCAGTGCTCGGGCCCTAATAATAATAATAATGCTATTGTCACAGAGTCACAGCCGGCACAGCCAGCACCATCGTCACAGATCTTCACGCTCCGCCCACTCATTCACAATCCTCTGAGTTTTGATCACCTGCACCTGCACCTCATCACCAGACACACTTCAAAAGACGCTCACTCCCTGCACTCTGTGTCTGGTCTCGTCAGACTCCCATGGACTACTTACCAGCTACTTACCAGCGTGTTCCCGTGTCTTTCTCCCATCGTCTTCTGTCTCCAGTCGCCTACCCCTCGTCGGATTCCAAACCTGCAAACCTCTCATTATTTTCAGCTAAGTGACTGCTACAAAGTGCTTGATTCCATCTACTAACCTGCATTCCGCTATCCCTGTGTTCGTGCCTCTGTTTCAATAAACATCTGTGTTCACTTACCCATCTGCCTCCGTCTGTGTCTTGACAGAAGACCACTTGCAGAGCACCTCCCACAGCCTGCCACAAGCACAGCACCCACAGTCCCGGCTGATCTCCTACACGCCATCCATCTTGCACTCCAGCACCCAGTGCCTGCTGCTTCTTTCTCCAGCTGCCTTTGCCAGTCCCATGGCTTGACCAGCGACATTCACCAGCGCAGCGGAGGATTGCAGCGGGGTTCTTCTACAATGCTCCCTCTATCTGGAAGCCCAGTTTCAGTTGTTCACCATCGAACGAGCCCGGGTGGCTTTCGTCATTTTACTGCTCGCTGGATGAGCGCTACAATGGGCTCAACCACTCTGGGAATCCAACGCTCCAATTATTGCATCCATCGAGTCCTTCTTCGCCCATTTCCGGGAAGTATTCGGACAATGCACCGCTGCACTATCCGTACACGACCAACTCTTCAACCTACGCCAAAGCGATGAATCTGTGAGTATGTATGCTCTCCGTTTCCGGCTCTGATAACCGCTTTTCGCCAAGGCTTAAATCCCAATATTAAACAACTAATGGTCTTGTACGATGATACCATGGGTTTGTAAAATTTAATCCAGAAAACCATCCGTGTTGCCCAACGTTTCTCTGCTTGTGCGCTCCACACACCCGCTGCCAATCCTCTGCTCGCCACACCATCTGTCACCCTTCCAGCACCAGAAGCCATGCAGGTTGATTCTAATCGCCTGACCCCAGCGGAGCGTCAGAGAAGAATCCAACAACTTCTTTGTCTATACTGTGGGGGAGAGGACCATGTAAACGCGACCTGCCCCGTCCGACCACCACGCCCAGCGGTAAGTACTATACAACTGCCCTCTCGTACAGCACCTCTTACAAGAACGCCTGTACACATCCTTAACTCTTGTGTTTGTGTTTCACAAAGCAATCCCTCATCTATTCCGGCTCCGCAGGGAACTTCATCAGCAACCAGATTCTCCAGAAGTTAAATGTATGTCGCTGCAAACAGGATCTCCGCATCCACACCATTCAAGGAAAGCCGCTGGGTCATGGTCACATTCGACATTTCTCCCCCACACTGACGCTCCGCATCGGCTGTCTACACTCCGAGGAAATCACATTCCTGGTGCTGGAAGGTTCCACCGCGGACATCATTCTGGGACGTCCCTGGCTTACACAACACCAGTCGCACATCCAGTGGAACACCGGTGAGATCCTCAAATGGAGTGACGAGTGTCTATCTCCTATCAGAAAACCCTCTCCTTCCAATTCCAACGTCCTTCCTGTGCACTCCACCTCCATCGAAAGTCCAGAAACAGACCTCAAAGTGGAAATTCCTCCTGACTACCGGGCGTTCCAGGATGTGTTCAGCAAGCTGTTGGCAACGCAATTACCACCTCACCGGCCATGGGACTGCGCCATCAACCTGCTGCCTGGGGCCACCCTATCCAAGGGTAGGGTTTACCTTTTGTCCATCCCGGAACAGAAGGCCATGGAGGAGTACGTCCAAGAGGCACTTAAACAACGATTCATCCGTCCCCTGCCACTTCAAGCTTCTTCTTCGTGGCCAAGAAGGACGGAGGCTTGAGGCCGTGCATTGATTATCGACACCTGAACTCCCAGACAGTGAAGTTCAGTTATCCCCTTCCTCTGGTTCCGGCGGCTCTGGAGCAGCTACATGGAGCTCGAATCTTTTCCAAGCTGGACCTGCGGAGCGTGTGTAACCTCACTTATATCCGCTGGGGGATGAGTGGAAAGACTGCCTTCATTACACCATCTGGATACTATGAATACCGGGTCATGGCGGATAGCCTGTCCAACTCCCTCTGTTTTCCAGAACTATATGAATGAGGTGTTCCGGGAGTTCCTCAACCGATTCGTGGTGGTCTACATTGACGACATCCTCATCTACTCCCGGAACCAAGCCGAACATCGCCAACACGTCTCCCAGGTCCTCGAGAAGCTCCATCAACACCACCTATACCTCAAGCTGGAGAAGTGTGAGTTCCATACCATGTCTGTACACTTCCTGGGTTACATCATCGACCAACATCGCATCCAAATGGACCATAGGAAGGTGGATACCATCCGTAACTGGCCACTACCTACAACCGTCAAGGAGCTACAGCGTTTCCTGGGGTTTGCAAATTTCTACCGCAGCTTCATCCACAACTACAGCCTCCTCAGTGCACCCCTCACCTGGACTCCATCTGCCCGGGAGGCATTCCATCATCTTCAAGAAGCCTTCCTCACAGCTCCGATCCTGGTCCATTCTAACCCTAATCTTCCGTCCACGGTCGAGGTCGACGCATTCTCCACCGGGGTCGGGGCAGTGCTGTCACAGCAGCAGGGTGACCCATCACGACTCCATCCATGTGCCTTCTCCAAGAAACTATCCCCGGCGGAGCAAAATTACGACATTGGTAACAGATAGCTTCTTGCCATCAAGTTAGCTTTGGAGAAGTGGAGACACTGGGGGGAGGGAGCGAAAGATCCGTTTGAGGTAATCACTGACCACTGCAACCTGGAATATCTACGTGATGCCAAACGGCTGAACCCCCGTCAAGCCCGCTGGGCCCTCTTCTTCAATAGATTCAACTTCACAGTCTCCTATGGGCCAGGAACCAAAAACTGTAAAGCCGATGCCTTATCCTGGCTGTACCAGCCTGATCCTGATAATCCCGATCCTGAACCTATCCTCCCTCCAGCCATGATCGTCAGCCCTATTCAGTGGTCCCTCAACCAACGCATCTCCGAAGCTAAAACGCATCTAAAAAGCCTTAAACCAGCTCCGCCGAGAGGTCCTGAGGGGCTTCTCTACGTCCCACCGGTCCACCGTCAGTCCCTCATGGACTTAGTTCACATATCTCCGGGCTCTGGAAAATAATGTCTTCCGTCATTTTGGCCCCCCCAAAGACATTGTTTTCCACGCCGAACATCTGGACCGCCCAGCTCCCCTGGGTCGAAGTAGACCCCGTCGTCATCGCCCCATCCGGTCGCCAGGAGTCGCCCGTGGAGGAGGGGGTACTGTCACGGAGTCACAGCCAGCACAGCCGGCACCATCGTCACGTTCTGATCACCTCATCACCAAACACACTTTAAAAGACACTCACTCCCTGCATTTCCTGCACTCTGCACCATGGACTACTTACCAGTGTCTTCACGTGTCTTCCTCCCATCGTCTTCTGACTCCAGTCGTCTGCCCCTTGTTGAATTCCAAACCTGCAAAAGAGAACTCTCATTATCTTCAGCTAAGTGACTGTTACTTGAGTGCTTGATTCCATCTACTAACCTGCATTCCGCTATCCCTGTGTTTGTGCCTCTGTTTCAATAAACATCTGTGTTCACTTACCCATCTGCTTCCGTCTGTGTCCAGCTATATAGGTTTGCTTAGATATAAACAAAATATCAGAATCCAGACTTGCCGTCAATACTGTCATTTACGATGTAATAACAATACTAATAATAATAATTGAATAATTTAAATCTTTAATACAGTTTCATCTGTTTATAACAACAACCACAACATGTATTATTATTACTAAAAGATGTATTAACTCTAATGAAACAAACTGTAGTAACTTGTAGTACTAATTTATATAATTATTATTAATAATTTGTTTTCCTTCTACTTATAACAACAGCAATAATGATAATAATAATAATAATAAGGGTCTATTCCAAACAACAAAAACACAACAATCAACTTCAGTGGCATATATACTGTACAAGGTCAATATTTTTCAGTCAATCTAGACTACAGATTTGTCAAGTTTATGTGCCAGAGTTAATAAATGTATCTTATATGAAATATGTCCTTATTTACTGTATGTCTGGCTGTTGTTGCTCTCTTTTACCCTTCTCTCATGTTATGAAGGGACTCCAGGGGCCTAGTGGGAATAAACGTCTTCCTGGACCTGCAATGTGACACTATGAAATCTATGTGTGTGTGTGTATTTTACTACAGGCACTGGTCACAGCCTCTTTGCCTGGATAACCCTGCTGCTATATAAATTCAGTAAACTTCATGGAAATTTAATAAGTGACGCTGCTTTGTGTTTTCTCGGTGAGCTCGCTGCCATGCCTGAAGCTGAGAGCCATATTTGTGATGATTTCCCCTCTCCCTCTCTTCCTTGTACTCCACATCTTCTTCTACTCCTTTGGTCTTTCTTTCCTTTTCAGGTTTTGGAGTGGTGGGGAGGTCCCTCTTAGCGCAGCTATAGAAGTCATAGGGGCTGTTTTGACCCCCAGGTTACTTCTGTTTAAGCCAATACAGACTAAGCACATTCTTAGGGGGCATGATATCAGGGGGGTCTGTATTTTTCTTTTCCTCTGTCTCTCACTTTCTATACTTCAAATATCATGCCTACAGAAAGCATTCAGTTAAAAGGACAGTCATATTCATTTGAAATCTCTTTTTCCCTAGTCCCTCCTTTACTCTCTCACTCTCCATCGCTTTCATTTTTCTCCTCTTCTGCACCATACCGTGCACATCTCTGCCATGACAACTAAATAGGCCCCCTAATACCACTTTATAAAGGATGGAGGTATCCCCTAGGCAAGTCCTTGTAAATTAAACCCATAAATGGTGCCCTGACTCAGGGCTTAAAGACTCAAACCTCTCACTCAAGTGACAGCGCCAGTTCAACAGTCCACACTAAAGCACACCTCAACAAGGTGTAATTTATAGGCATGTCGTACAGTGAGAAATAAATGTATCGCCACATTAGGAGGGCTGGGGCCATGAATAGACAGATGTGTGCGGGTCAGGTTTTGCCTACATTTGTGAGGACCAAATGTCCCTACGAGGATAATAAAGCCTGAAAGATAATCTCAATTCAGCACTTGTGACAATGTTGATTACTACATAGAGAGACTCTCCTTTTCTTAAAAAATAAATAAATTAAAATATATATATATATATAAATATATATATATATATATATATATATATATATATATATATATATATATATATATATGGGTTACAGTGAGGCATTTACTGTATAAATGAAGTGAATGGGGCCAATATGTAAATATTGAAATACTCTGTTTCAATTCCATAGTATATATTACAGCTCAAATAATACACAAGTTTTAACAGTTTTTACTACCTTTTTAAGTGCCTCACCTTACCCTTCATTTTTATATACTTACACTAACATTCAGTTTGTGTATAATATATATATACAAGTTCACAGGAATAAATTACATTTTAAAATATATTAAAATAAAAAACATATTTTGGTCCCACTTTATATTAGGTTGCCTTAACTACTATGTACTTACATCAAAAAATAAGTACAATGTACAATGGACAATCAGAGTTATATTAATAAACATCCTGATGCATCCAAGCTTTATAATGGCAGTGAACAGGACCAATGAGTATGAAGCTGAAGAAAGTGCATCCATCCATCATAAACGTACTCCACACGGCTTCGGGGGTTAATAAAGGCCTTCTGAAGGGAAGTGATGTGTCTGTGTAAGAAAAATATTCATATTTAACAAGTAAAATATCTAGCTTCTGTATTCAACATCATGTCAGTTGCGTTTTTTTCGTAAGTTAAAATATGGAAAGCGTAGGACGTAGTGTAAGAGTGTTGAACTGCGAGAGGCATTACTTTCTTCATAAGTTGAATACGGAAGGCAGTCTGAACACTTACCCTTTGTTTTCCCAGAATTAAGCTTCTTTTTGTGGTAAACAAAATTATTCTACAAATGCTGTTAAATGACCTTAACTTGTACTGAAGGCAGAATATTCTTTCAGTTAAAATGTAATAATGCAGAAAGGTTTGGGTTTTAAGACAGAAACATGATTAGCTCATTATAAAAACAACCATGAGATATATATATATAAAATGTGTGTGTGTGTGTGTGTGAGAGAGAGAGAGAGAGAGAGAGAGAGAGAGAGAGAGAGAGAGAGAATGAGAGAGAGAGAGAGAGAGAGAGAGAGAGAGAGGGCTATGTGTTTGACAGCAGCAACTAAAGGGCTTATTAGGGACAGGTGGGCTTGAGTGGTATGAGAATAAAACAAGCTGACTACAAAAGGCGGAGAGAGAGAAAGAGAGAGAGACAGAGAGAGAAGACAGATTACACGCATCAGAGCACATAAACACACTAAAAGTTTTGTCCTAGTCTTTTATCCACCATGATCTTATTTTAAGATGGGGCAGAGCCTCAAATCAGAGCAAACCCACAGTCCTACAGCATAATAGCACTAACATTGCACAATCCATCTACGGTTAAACATTTCTTTATGAGTTTGACTAGTCACCAGCTCGCCTCCTTAGTCTGGCTCTGAAGAGTGACAAATCAGATAAATAAAGATGAGTAGCCTATTCTGCAAGGGTTTCCTGACAGTTTGAGTGATAAGATGTTTACTCACATGTTTATTTGCTAGGGTTGCTTATCACACAGAGCACTACAATTGGCAGGTGAAGACACCTATTGCTCGTTGATGACAGAATAGATGGAACGGAGGGAAGGAGAAATCACAGAGAGAGATAAGACGTATCTTTCCCCATCTCTGTCTCTCTTTCACATACTCTCTTTCTCTGATGAGGCTTTCTGGCAGATGCATCTAGGCTGTGAGGAAGAATAATCAAGGGCCACATTTTTATTCTACGTCCATCGAGAGGGAAAAAACCTTGTGTGCTTTGCGAGTAGAGAAACATGTTAGCGCGTCTGCACACATTGTAACCGGTTCTGATCTCGTGGGGGATGTTTGGCTTTGTAATTTCACCCTTGAAATGTGTGATTACAAACGGGACAACTTTTTTAATTTTCTCTTTTGTCTGGATTCTGCAGCCTGCCAGTCCACTCCCCTTGCAAGGCCTTTTAATCAATCACACAGATAATCAAACGTCACTGGCTATCTGCCCCATGTAATTACTTTTGCAATTAAAAATCAATCTCCAGTCACCTCCTCTAATTAGAAGGATGGCTGTATCCCCATCTAGATTGATTTTATAATACATATTGACTTCAAATGCTATAATAAGGCCATATTCTTGTGTTTTGATGCATGCTGTGGGTATAGAAACACAAAGCAGCAGACCAGACAGCAGCTCATAGACGAATCTGCCGGTACTGTTCTAACCAAAAAGGTCTCAGGAGTTTCAGTCTGATGATAAGCCACAACAATAATGAGAAAGAGAGAGAGGTTAAAGAAAAAGAAAGTAAGGAGGGAGGAGCTTAACAGCCCAGTTATATAATTGACAGTCTTAATCATATTAAAGGTTAAACTCTGTACAGGAGTTTGTCTGACCTGAAAGATCTTCTCTTTAGGTGGCAGAGCTTTCTTTTTCAATATGCAGGTTAAAGTGAGAAAGTAAGTCTTAAATAAACACTCCAGAACGTGGATGAATCAATCTTAAATAAGTAATATTTAAATAAAGTTTTAAATAATGAATAAGTCACATATCTACAAATAGTAAATTGATGGAAAATTGTCTAAAACTGTTCATGGAATATGTATTTATTTAGGTAAAGCTACATAATTCTTTTCAAATAATAATAATAATAATAATGTATCTTGTTTTAAAGTTTTTTAGATATTTTACTGGAAAAGGTTTTTTTTTTTTTTTTTTGCTGTGTCACACCTCTGTTATAGATCATTTGTGATCAACGGCTTTATGAAAAACAGTACATCTTTTTGAGAACTTTCCACACAAAAGCTGATATACCTCATCATCAATTTCCTACTAGTTCCTCATGGACCTAAAGGTGACAGCCAGCTGCTGAATGAATAGCTTGTCTTTGGCAATAAGTTGTGGTCTGATTACTAGCAAATTCTGGATATGGATGTACAGACAGCTGCTTCATATTAGACCATTTTTAATCCATATTGATCATAGACGGTTGTACTGTAGCAGACAGGTGCTCTCAGCAACACCAGGAGTCACCCTTGGGCTAAAACAATTTTTCACAGGTTACCAAAACACATCTGCAGAAAGTTTGTTTGTCCAGAGGCATTGTGAATAACTCATCAGAACTGTTTGACTATTATTGATGGTTACCGGTGGACAAACCTGAACAAACAGCTACTGAAGTGGCTGTGCCATAGCATTCACCTACTGTAGCAATTCTCTGTGAGAGCAGAAAAAAAACAAAAAAAAACAAAAAAAAAAAACATTAAAGTGGGCAGATCTGACCATTCATGAGGTAAATATGGAATGTTACAATTAGTCATATAGTGAATTAGTGTGTCACAGCCACGCCCCCTCTCTTCTAGCCCAGCTAAAGTGGCCTACTCAAGGCTTCTCTGGGGTAATAAGAGCAGTGCTTATCGGGCCTGCCCTCCAGCCAGCTCCTCATTGCAGGCAGAAAAAGCCTGGCCTGGCCTCAGCCCAGCAGCTATTAATCACTCCAGAGAGGCTCCTGTCAGAGCTAGCCCCTCCCCGACTGATAACACTGCCCAGCCCAATTTAACCTGATGGAAATGTGATTTCTCTTTTCCTCTAGCATTGAAACAATGTAGAAGGCTGAGAGAGAGAGAGAGAGAGAAAGTCATAGAAAAAGAGTGAGATATAATGCACATTTAATATTAAGTCCAAAAGAGGACTACTGGTAATTATTACTGTCGTCTTATGATCTCTACTGGGTTACATAACTTTCTTCAGCTTCTTTGATAACTCAAACCTCTGCTATTTATCTGTACGCTGGCTTAGGTGAGATATATGACTTCTCAGATTCAGACTGAGCTCTGGTGTAACCTAGAAAACTCGATTCTTAGCCATAACCTAGCATGCTCTTTGATATTTTAACATTTTGGTGAAATCGTTTGAGTTAAATGAAGTGTGTCACTAAGTATAGTGGCCATTGATGATTTTGTTAATATATGTTGCAGGCAGTAAACATGACTCCTGATGCAGGGTTTCTTCAAAGAATCCACACCCAGAATACAGAATAATGTGGGAACTTCACACAATGTTAATTTCTGTCAAAACTCGAGAGAGAAAGAGAGAGAGAGAGAGAGAGAGAGAGAGTTGTTGTGGTTATGTATTGCCATAATGTAGAGTTCTTTTTATTATTTATATTATATCTGTTGTATGTATGCACTTATCCAAACAATTATTAATATAATTAATAATTTATTGCATTATTAAATATAATTACATTCCCAGTCGAAAGATAATTAAAGGAATATTTTTTTAAGAAGTCTCTTATGTTTACCAAGGCTGCATTTATTTGAGCAAAATACAGTAAAAACAGTAATATTGTATTGTATTTAAACAATAACTGTATTGTATTTAATACAGTAACTGTACAGTAATTAAATACTGTAATTTATTTCAGTGATGGCAATGCTCAATTTTTAGCAGCCATTAGTTCAGTCTTCAGTGTCACATGATTCTACAGAAATAATTCTAATATGCTTGTATATAATATTTTACAATATGAATGTTTTACTGTATTTTTTATCAAATAAATGAAGCCTTTGTGAGCATAAGACATTTCTTTTTTAAAAAAACATAAAAAAAGAAGTGTATGTTTGCAAAAATTAACTTTTACAAAGGGTGGCTATATAGATGCAGTATTCACTCCACTTAACAAAAAAAATTCAAAAGTGGAAGTGTTCTTGCACTCGCAGAGGTCACGACCCTTATTGCTTGCGAGGCTCGACTGAGCCTCTGGGTTGGGGATTCTGCCCTCTGGCCAGACTCAGGAATGTCCCTCTCGCTTTAAAGCCCATTTCCAAAGCTGCTTTATTTGCGGATCGGGTGTCAGGTACAAATAAGCATGATGATTCAACACAGTCACCAACGATAACAGAACGAGCGACACAGTCACTCTAGGCAGAGAGAGAGAGCGAGAGAGAGGGAGAGAGAGGGGGAGAGAGAGAGATGAAAGAAATACCACTCCCTCAGTCAAGCTATGGATTCTTATCGTCTGAGTGGCTGAGAGGGCCAGACCCCGCGGCAGGTTCAAAGACTGCCCCCTCCTCTCCCCAACCCTTTTCTCTCTCCCTCGCTTTCTTCCTTTCTTTTAGCTGCTAGTGGGCCGATAATTCAGTCAAAACTCACTCAATCCAGACGACTATTAGAGTGAAAATGATATCTCTTAACCTGGCCCCAAGTGGACCCTTTGAGAAACGGACACATTTCTAAAGAGTGCTGATTGCTTGTTTTCTTTTGATGTTCGAGTAGATGGGGTTTAAACCACAGACGCATATTTCACCTCAGGCCGCTGGACTGCAATACAGGACAAAATAATACTAATCAAATAATATTGAAATTTTAATTAACCACCAAAACATTTTCTGTCATAATTGTACATGTCAAATCCACCTAAGCACAAGGTGGAACATTATTGATTTTGAAGGTATTCTTAGCTTTTGTCCAAACACTTTACCTCACACATCTTTATTGAGGGAATATTTGGCAAGAGTGAGCACATTTCTGACATATAGTCAATACTCAATATAGTGCTTGGTGCCCTGAAGCAGGAAGTCGACTCTTGTGTATAAGTATATAGTGTAGGTCAAAGAGAGCCACTGAAACCTTACTGCAATCATGACCCCTCAATAACAAGACTCAACTTCTCACATATTCTCCTGGGAAACAAACTGCTAAAGGCTATATAGTGTAACCGATTACCTTTCATACAGACTCACGCATACACACACACACACACACACATACATTTAACCCAAAAAGATTTACAGATATTATACATTTACACAGACAAGATTTTGTCAGCCTGGACACATTGCGGTTTCTTAAAAATGCATAAACTGCCTTACACACACACACACTTCATTTCCATGAAAAGGAGCATAGCACATTACCAAAGATATCATGCAGAAATCTAGGCAGAAATGTCATGCCATGTGTTTCATCCTTTAGTAAAACTGCATCGTGAGGTCACTGCTTAAATAATTAGGTGATTGTGGAGACAGATGAAAGGTAGATTGGAAGTGACTGCGCGAGCAGGATAATGTTTCTCTAATCAGTTTGGTCTGAGAAAATGCAGATTGTGAAATTTTCCAGCTACTTCCTTAGAAAAACGCATTTCACTTTTGATTATGGCTGATTAGAAGGAGAAGGGGTGGAGACAGAGCCCTGGGCCGGAGGGTTAGAGAGCACACTACTCTCTCACACACAAACACACTCACCCAGTTTGTGTGATGGAGGTGAAATATTAAAAACTCCCTTGTAAATTGTAACTAAATTATATTAGAAAATAAAATAAAATAAAATAAAGCCCTAGTTTGTAATAATTAGTGTAAATCAAAATGATTTTTTTCCAACATTTAAACATTTATAAAAAATACAGTGTCCCAAACATCTACCTGTGAGATTTTTTCTTTTCTTTTTGAAAGAAGTGTCATGCTCACCAAAACTGCATTTATTTAAAAATACAGTAAAAACAGTAATATTGTGAAATATTTTTACAATTTAAAATGTCTGATTTCTATTTTAATATATTATTAATTTGTAATTTATTAATGTGATGGCAAAGCTGAATTTTCATCAGTCATTACTTCAGTCTTCAATGTCACATGATCCTTCAGAAATAATCAAACCAAAAATTATTCAGACATTTTTTATATATTTTTACTAGTGGGTGCAGGACACTGTAGTTCATTTATGTAAGTGAGGATAGCAAAATAAAGTAAACTGTGACATATTATACCCTAAAATTCTTCATATAGTGGACTATTGTACAATTTATAAATATTTGAGACAAAAAATTATTCAGACACCTTGACCTGATCATGTTTTGCTTTAGTGTTATCTGACATAATTGAGATTATTTTTTTTTCTGACACAGTTTGACTCTGAGATCTTGTCATATTTTATTACCATTTTTTTAAACTATAGTGAATAATGAATGAAATGTTCAAGGTGTCTAAATAAATTTTGGTTTGACTGTAATTTAAATATAGACTTAACTAAAAGTTGTGCTGCGTAATATTTTTGTGGAAACCATGATGCAGTTTTTCGGGATTTTTTGATAAATAGAAAGTTCAAAAGAATAGCATTTATTTGAGAAAAAAAAAATAGCTGAATTTATTAAAATAACCCTATTCATAAGTATGTGAACCATTGATTCTTAATACTGTGTGTGGTTACCTGGATGACCTACGACTGTTTTTATGTTTTGTGATGGTTGTTCATGAGTCTCTTGTTTATTCTGAACAGTTAAACTGAGCTCTGTTCTTCAGAAAAATCCTCCAGGTCATGCAGATTCTTCAGTTTCAAGCATATTTTGCATATTTGAACCCTTTCCAGCAGTGACTGTATGATTTTGAGATCCATCTTTTCACACTGAGGACAACTGAGGGACTCAAACACAACTATTAAAAAAGGTTCAAACATTCACTGATGCTCCAGAAGAAAACATGATGCATTAATAGACGGGGAGTGAAAACATTTGGAATTTGAAGATCAAGATAAATTGTATTTAATTTGTCTTCCGGGAAACATGCAAGTATCTTGTTCAAGTATCAAGTGTCTGTTGCTTCCAAAGGGCATTACTAAATAAAAGAAATAAAAAAATGATATTCAAGTGAAATTTGGACCTCTTCATCCTGTTCAAAAGTTTTTCACCCCCTGACTCTTAATGCATCGTGTTTCCAACTGAAGCATCAGTGAATGTGTGAACCTTTTTTTAACAGTTGTGTTTGAGTCAGTTGTCCTCAGTGTGAAAAGATAGATCTCAAAATCATTCAGTCACTGTTGTAAAGGGTTCAAATATGCAAAAGATGCTTGAAACTGAAGAATTTTTGGGACTATATATTATTATTATTATTATTATTATTATTATTTAAAAACACCTATCAGCGTTGTTCAAGGTCATGCATCCTTACTGAATAAAAGCAATTTATTTTAACTTTCTTACTGACCCTAACATTTTTCATATTTTTCACAGTGTGCATATCAATTCTCAACATTACATATAATAATAAATAATTAACATAACATTTTATATTATTTACACAACCTAACACTATAGTGTTTTAAAATGACAAGGAATGGTTGATGTCGATGACACAGAAAATGATTCTGGATCAGGTTAGCCACTCTAGTATCTTTAAATAGTACTAGTATCTGTGGACAAAATTACATCTAAATTCTGCTGCACAAATTACAAAACAACATATTTAATGCATTACCCCCCCCCCCAATAAATAAATAAATATTTGTTGAAGTGACACATCTGGGGGGAATCACTCTGAGCAACCAAATTCCTTAGTTTTTTGGCTCATTATAGCTAAGAGTGTGTAAGAATTACAGGAGGAACACGCTGTCCAGTAAAGCTGTTCTTGGGTTATGCTAGCTAATAGCGTTTGAGCTACGGCATTACTGGCCTTTAAACACGGAGCAGATGTGCGACGTCAAGCATAGTCTGATCAAAGAAAGCAGAACGGGACAGATACATAGTCAAATGATGATGAATGGCTCTCTGCTGAATTGTAAAGAGTGTACAAATGTATCGAAATGCAAGAGAGAAAGAGACATTGTGAGACACACATGCCAGGAACAGGAACAAGAGACAAATCCTAAACTTCGTCGAGATGATTCTGAGCAGGAGCTGATGCGATTAAGTTCCCACAGAGAGGATCTAACTTTTGGACAATGTGTAATTGATTTCACTTACGGATCAGACATCAGTAGCCTGAATCCCAGGGCACATCTACATAGTAACTCACACTAACTCAACATTTTCACATCCACTCACGTACGCTAATGCAGACCAGGACAGAAGTTTGCCCCAGTCCCAGGCAACTGGATGACATCATCACGGAACATATTTCTTACCTTTATCTTTTAAGCGATGTGTTATCCATGTGTTGGCTGATGCCGGAAAAGATCAAAGGCATAACTGTGTTCTGGCGAAACGGGAAAATTGAAACATGACTTCTCAGCAGAGAAATAATACGTTTATTTGAAGATGAATTGCCTTACATGTCTGACCCAAACACTTTAAGGGGTACAGCCGAACTTTTCCCAGGTACATGATTAAAGAGACAGGATTTTTGTGCTTTCAAAAGTTTTAAAAAGCTTGATGACGTCTGTTCTTTGTGCTCGTATCACTTTCCCATAGATGGGTTGGTCGTGAGTGTCACGGTTGGATTAGAAGCAGACAGTAGGACACATGTTTGTGCGCTCAGTAACGAACTGTGACCACAGCACATCTCTCGCTCTTTCTCGTAAGGTCGGCCCTGCCCTCTCACAGGGCCAGGCAGCAGGGAGGCGCTGTGATAATTTGATGTGAACTGGTTTGATAAATCACCCCTCCATTACTCTGTCTTTAGTATCTGTTTATGCCTCTACAAATTGAAACCCCACTGGCACAGGCCTGCATGGCTGCGGCTCTCCGGCCTCCTCTCGATTAGTTCAAGGTGGGGGGAGAATTTGGCCAGGCTGCTCTCTCCTCCACCTCCCCCTTCTGTTTTGTCTGTTCCCGCTGAGGCAAAGAGGAGTAGACATGTGTAAGCAATAAGACCGAAGGGTCTGTGTCTACCACTGGCTGAGCGGGAGGAATGCAGAACCAAACTATAAAATAATAATGTAAGGACGGAGGCGGGCGGGCCATCTGCCTGCCCCTGACCCGGTATTGGCGTAAAAGCACGGGCGGCTCACCTGCGAGTGGAGCGGCTTGTTCGCTTCAACCTGGCATCACTTCAAAGAACTGAGCAGTAGAAGCCAAAGGGCAGCTTGACCTGGGCGCTAAGCTCCCTCTAAGCCTCTTAATGCTGGAGGGAGGTGAAAAGTGAGCGCGAGAAAGAAAAGGAACAGAGTAAGAATCGTAGTAAGTCACTAGAACACCCTGCCCTGGTTCAACCTGAGATACACAAAGTCAGAGGAAGTGACAGAAATGAATGTGGACAGTAAATATGGCTTTACAAAAGTCGGGGGAGATAACATGCGCTACTCGTGTGCGGTTATCACTCACGAGGGCCCCTTTTATGTAAGACTACTAAAATCAACATCCCCTAAGCCTTTTTAAACCAGGTTTTCATAATCACTAAAAATAAACTACAATCAGTATGCAAAGACAGTTTAAGTCCTGAGGCATTTATCTGCCTTTAAACATTTTTCTTTAGAAGCTACTGACTTATCAGCGGCTTGTCAACACACTGACACCATTCTTTCAAATGAGACACAGGAGCACTGATCACAGCCTACAGCAGCTCTGTCTGCTCAGGAGAAGTCAGATTTGATCAAAAGGCCATTTCGGCACGCCACATCCTTCCACAAATAAGCAGCAACCATCAGACTCTCTCACTCAACCCTGCTGAAAACCTGCAGACTACGACTAAAATAAGAGAAGAGGTTGAGAAGCAGCTCTTGGTAAACCCCACACTGTAAAGTAGACATGAATTGTCATTCGCAAAACATTTTACTTATGTAATGTGGCATATTTCCAGAAGAAAAAAGATATTTGATGAAAAAAAAAAAAAAAAATGTGATAGATAGATAGAGGGGACCTCTTGGGAATTGAGGAGCTTTTTGTGTGTGTGTGTGTGTGTGTGTGTGTGTGTGTGTGTGTAAAGAAAAAAAAAATTTGTAAAGAGAACAAAGTCGTGATATAGAAGAAGTTTTATGACATACATCTATGTGAAACAGGAGCGTGGTTCCTGTTTTTTGTTTTTTTTTTAGGAACCATCAGTTTTTGATTGGATGGAGGCAGATCTGGATGTGAGCTTGCAATCACTTGTAAGAAATGAACAGGATTTAACTGGTTAAATGATTGTAGAAGTTCATAGAAATATTTATTTAATTAAAAATTATGAGGTAAAAAAAAAAAAAAAATTAATGAATCATTCACAATAAGATCTATAACATGCATTTAGAAAATAGGTAGGACTTTCATGTCATGCTGACTTAAACATTTAATATAAAAATGCCTTCCTAAAAATACAAATTTATCATTCTCTTTGGGTCTACTTGCCTGCAGAAAAAAATAAATAAATAAATTGTTGAGCTCTGTAGTTAAAAAGTTGTTTCAGAGGAAAAACATGTTAGCAGATTTTTATTTAAGATGATGACAATTTTATTTTTGAAATAACACATCTATGAGCTGAGTCACAATAATACTGGAGACATCAATTTTGATTTCATGTAAAAAAGAGAGAGTGAAAATAGCCAGAATTATAAAGGAAGAAAGTGAAGGAAGAAAGCAAAAATAAAGGAAATGAGGAAGGGAGGGGGAGAGAGAAAGAGAGAGCAAATTTTCAAAAGCTAAATGATCTTCTTAAAGGAAACAGACATATCCCAGAATGCAATGGGACAGGAAATACCCACAGAGAATGGTGGACTCCCCCTGGGTCTACATTAGAAGAATGCATGAAATGAATAGTGACATCATGTTGCTTGGTCAACAAATGCGAGTGATTGATGAGGACAAGCGGTCAGAATGATGGCCAGTTGTTGGCTTTCCCTGGGAGCTGCCATTTCCCTCCCATCCCAACTTCCACCCTGTGAAAGGGATATTACTGATCCCGCTCTCTCTCTCTCTCTCTCCATCCCTCACTTCCAGAACGCTAGTGGGGATACAATCTTTCATTCTGCCCTGCTGTCCACTCTACTTTGTAGGCTCATCTTGGTCTGTTTCTGATCAAAAGTTTGCCCATATATGGGATGGAAGAATTTTTTGACCATGAAAAATTGATTTGTTGAACAAAAAGCGATGTTGCTAACATCCTTAGGGATTTGATTAATGACCCTTCAATGGTCTAGTGTAGCAAAAGCATATTGTGACCAAATCCCATGTTTTGTAATATTTTATATATCCACTGTAATCATTAAATACTGATCTGTTATGAAGAACATTCAGTTTCACAGAGAAACCTCTAATGAAATTTGAGAGAGTCAGCTGGCTGTTGAACCACTGCACACTGTAGTATCAGTAAATCTTTGTTAATGAGAAAGGGACAGACTCCTCCAGATCACATGGCACCATTTGAGGTCATGTGATCAGGGTGCCATGTTTTGATAGGGAGATGAGAGCGTGAGGAGAGAAGACCACAGACTGGGGAACCATCTGCCACATGCCAGCAGACTGAAGAGGCATCCAGAGCTGGAATCAGAGAAGGATGTGGTCAAAAGACATGAGACATCAACAAAAACATTGGTGCAAAAGAACAAAAGATGAAAGGGAGGAAAAGAGAGAGAAAGAAAGGCATGGTGTTTATTGCCGCCATCTTCTCTTTATTCTTCACTCTCAATCATTCCAAGTGCAGGGTAAAAGAGATGTGTCAACTCCCATCAGCTCCAGTTGAAGAAGAAAAGGGAAAACAGGGCCTTGGTTTGAAGTTCAAGGGTTGAGTTATTGCTCAGGTTGTGTAAACAATAGCCATATGCTGTCATATTATTGTACATCAGTGGGTAAAGGATGTCCTCAGATGTTATTTCATGGAGAAATAATGGAAAGCTAACAACACACACACTCTCACATGCTGAGTTCTTGAATCCTGAAGGAGGATGACTAGTGGTAGCGCTCCTCAAGTGAAAGACTCTCTGCTCTTGGCTTTGACATGAAAGCGGTTTATTGAAGTGCGTATGCAAATACACAGAGCACTGCAAAGTATCCAGCTCACGAAAAGCCAGTGAGAAACACCATGCCTGGCTCAACCTGTTCTTGAACCTGCTAACTTTTATGTCACATGCATGAATTAGCATGCTTTTTAAATATGGCATGAAATGCAGGTACTATGACAATGACACACACACACACACATACACACAGAAATGTCAAAATCTCTCAACATTAAGGGTATTTCGAGGTCATGGATTGTTGGTCTACTGTAAAGGGGAGGGAGGGGGTAAGAGAGAGTCATTAACCCTGAATCGAGGGAGAGGTGTGTGGGAGAAAGAAAGAATAAAAATGAAACAGAAAATGAGGGACAGATTAGCCTTTTCTCGGGGGGCCATGCACAGTCTCAGGCAAGGATAAAAGGGCTTATTAATAGTTTCTGCTTTTACATGCCCTGAGTGGATGTTTATGTTGGAATTTGCTGGTTATGTGTGAACAGCTAACAACTGTAAACAGTGCCATTCAACTCTCATTTCCCTTACCTCACTGATATTGTTTCAACTCTGCGCCGAGGCGACCACAGTTTGAAAACATCATTTGGGTATTTATCTTTAAAGTGGTTTCACAGTGAGGGTTCCCTAGAGGTAATCAAGACAACACACAGGGTCCTTCCTTCTCTGACTTTTTGTGACACAGCTTACTTTCTGTAAACACATACAGACATACTGGTAGGAAGAAAGACAGACAGAGAATTATAATTTGTTCCGATTATAATGATAATCAAATTAAAAAGTTTCAAAATGAATTATTTTGTGTTGCACAATGTATCAGTACCATATTATAGTTGTTTTGTAACTTATTGTATATTCAATATTCCTGTATTTTTATATTTAGATTACATTTTCCTTTATCCATCAGTCACTTAAAGTTCATCTTTAAAAACACAGATAATTTAATAACACTGTCTAATGTATCTCATTGTGAATATTGATTTATCATACTGTACATTATAATGTGATGCCTAAATTAACCTTGCACATTTAAATTATTAATTTGATTTAATTAGCATGTAATTTTTTTATATATATATATCTGAAAAAAAAAAACAGTATAGAATTTTTAATACTGGCAATTATAAATGATTATATTAGTAATTTATCGGTTATCTGCCATAACATGTAATTAAAATAATTATCAGCTTATCAGTATAGACCAGAATTTTAATATCAGTCCATGCCTAAATAAATTAATCATGTAAGAGAAAAGTAAACAAATATAAACTGAATATCAAAGTACTGCAAGAGTGATTCGAAAGCAAACAGAGCTTTATTTACAGTAATTACGACATGGCGCGAACGCATCATTAATTGGAACCAATGAATGGACATAAATGTTGCCTATTTAATACTCTTTGTCATACAATTTATTTATTTATTTATTTTTTTAAAATATTTTATACAAACAAACTTCATACAGCTTTAGAAAGTCAAAAGCCAGAGCTGTTTCCCTGTTCGCTTGAGCCTTTTTTTCTTTCTTTCTTAACAGTAGGAAATAATACTGCACACGTTTGTGTATGTGTGTGTGTAAAGGCAGGGTTTTTACATATGCGCACACACACACACACACACTCTCTCTCTCTCTCTCTCTCTCTCGTACTCGTCCAACCCTTGCTGCTTTTTATTGGACAGATATAAAATTAACAGCAGTCAGGAGCTGAGATGGTGAGTCACTGTGCCTCAAACACACATTTCCAATCGCAGGTCAGCTGTATGCTCCAATAAAACTTTACAGGGCAGCTTAAAGAAGCGCTGCCACTTTACAAGAAACAAACTTTCCTAATTAATCATCAAATTAATAACCTCAGGTCATTTACCACCACACCAGCCGGGTGCAAGTTCCTATTAAAACTAAAACCTGCAATGGTGGCCTAATGGCCATTGACATAAATCAATGAAAAGCTGCAGTGAAATTTTCCCTCGCTGAGCTGACTAATAGGAGAACTGTAAAAAGCACAATGCACGGCCAAGGAGAAGTGACCTAGCTGTGGCGTTAAACTTTTATACAGCCCTACTGCGCTATGTTTAAAACCACATCAAATGGTGAAAATGTGCACAAAAAGAGGCAGGTGAGATGACAGCCAGAACAGCTCGAAGGTCTTTGAGTGTATAGCCCAGGTGGGGGCACTTTCAAATGCACGGATGTGTGTGTTTTAGGGCCCAATTATGTGTTGGACACGAGAAACAGTGTGTTAACAGTTTGGTTGACAAGCTTCTGTCTGACCTGAGTGGAACACAGGTGGCAGAAAACTGCAATTTAAAACTCTTTGCCAGGGTTGAGATTAATGACACAAAGGATTTGTCCCATCAGTCTTCAAAAGGCGAGTAAAGGTATGCGTGGAATTCGTGATCGCGGCCTATTTATAGTGGAAGTGATAGAAGATGAGTTGGGGACATTTGTGAAGCCGTCATCATAGCTGGAATTCTTCCTCTGAGCTGATGAAAGAGCAGGAAAGCGAGGACACAGGGCTGCACAGGGGGTGATGGTGCTGGTGCTGCTGCCGCTCGCTGCCAGGACGGGCAGCTGGCTCTTGTCTACAAAGGGAACCGCGGTGGCCATTTTTAGAAGTCTCTTTGAAACGGCAAAACAAGCCCAAACAGTAAAGTATGAAGAAAAACCAAATAAGAAAAAAAGAGGAGTGTCTTGAAGAGCCAGAATAAGCCTTTTGCACAGAGAGAAAGAAGGAAGGTAAACAGAAAGAGCCTGTTTCAGGGGCTAATGGGCTTTCATTTTGGACCTTGCTTTACCAACAGTATGGATTAGAGCTCAGTTTCAGAGATTACCTAAAGGGGGTTTTCTTACTTTAAAGACCCTGCTGTGTTATGTGCTATAAGGCAGAGGGATATACGTAGGCTTCTGTGTTTATATGTGTGTATTAAATGATGGCCATTGACTCCCTCAGAGTCTTACAGGTATCCTTATATGTGTGTGTGTGTTTGTGTGTGCTAAAGGTTCCATTAATTAAAACCGGCCTGCTGAACTCCAGGGACCGAGCAGCTAAACAGCACAAGTCACAGTGCTAATACCGGGCAATTAAACGGGGAGGCATGTGAGTATATGAAACCTAGAGAGAAGCAATTAACACGCTACCAAAACACTATGGAAACCACTATGGAACTCAGTGGGCAATGATCAAGTCTTCTTTATTTTATACCGTGGTGTATTTAGACAAATAAAAATATTTGTTTATTTATTGTGATGGAACTGTTAAAGACTCTTTTCAATAATAATTAACTACAATTATTTGAAAAAAGCATCAAATGTTTGAATATGCTGTGATTTTTTTTTTTTTATATTGCATATTATATTATTATATTATAATATATTATATTATCTTTATATTGCACTATATATAGACATTTAGGTTACACTTTATTTTAAGGTATCTTTGTTACACTTTGTTTACATTTAAGTACTAAGTAATATTAAGTAACTGTGTACTTACTATAGGGTTAGGATTAGAGTTCGGTTTGGTTTAGGGTTAGTTCTATGGAAATATGCATAATTTATAGTTATTGCTAGTAATTACATGTAACATATTTAACAATGACAATGTAAAAGAAAGTTTTACCGACATTTACATGTGTTCGAACTACAATGGGTCGTAGTTGAGCTGCAGTCTTTATCAGCCTCTCCAATGCACTACCATTCAAAAGTTTAGGGTTAGTAAGATTTTTGTTTGCTTGTTTTGTTTGTTTGTTCACCAAGGATATGCATTTGTTTGTTAAAAAATTCAGTAAAAACAGTAAATAACAATTTAAAATAATTGTTTTCTATTATATTTTAAAATTAATTTATTTCTCTAATATAGGATTATTTGATGAATACAAAGAGCATTTATTTGAAAATAAAATTAAAAAAGGCTTTACTGTCACTTTTGATAAATTTATTGCATACTTCAAAATCAGTGGCGTGCAGTGGTGTTCTGAAATGAGGAGGCAAAGTCCTCAGTTTTTTTAATGTTATTTTTAATATATATATATATATATATATATATGTGTGTGTGTGTGTATGTATGTGTGTGTGTGTGAATGAGTTATTATACACACACACACACACACACACACATATATATATATATATATATATATATATATATATATTAAAAATTACAAAAAAACTGAGGACTTTGCCTTCTCCTTTCAGAAGGCAAATACACTAAAAAAAACTTACAAAAAAAAACCCCATACAGTCATCATATTTTCAGGCTGTTTCAAGTTTGATTTTGACGTAACAAAGCGGTGATATCTAAGGGTGTACTCACACTAGGCACGGTTGCCTTGAACCGAGCCGCGAACCGCGTCCAGGCACGGTTTGGAGCGATCACACTAGTCAAACTAACCAGGCTTTGGGGGTCAAACGCGCTCGGGCATGGTTCAGAGCGCCTAGTGTGAGTACACCCTAAGAGGCCATAATTGGTAATGTTCATTTAGACCGATTGCGAAAGTGCACGGATTGTGCAGGATTTATTGCATGAACCAATCATATACAATCATAGTGTGATGGAGGCATTGCCTCCTCTCACGTGACTTTCTCCCATTCATCTCAGTTACGCCCCACCAAACCCGCCACAAGCTTTAGGGTGTCTGTTAAAACTCAGTGGGCTCAGGGGAGGCACAAGACACACAGCTGTAGCTTTACTTGCAGGTGTCACCTTTGGACAGTGTTACTTTAGATTTATACACTTTTTAATGTCACATTTTGTAATATTTGCATTGTTTTATTTTTGTAATATGGATTATTTTCCCATCTAATATCTTGAAGAGGAATTTCATAATTATAAATTACTGCATAATTAATTCAAATCATCAAAAAAAAAAAAAAAAAAAACCTCTTACTGACATGTTGTGTATACATAACAATGTGTAACCGAATATTTGAAGGACTAAACACAGAGAGGCCATTTGTAATTACCATGTATACATGCTAGCCGAAGATAAGCTACAATCAGTCTGTTAGTCCAGACTGTTTGAATGACATTAAAAAGGTAAGCTACTGTTTTAGTCTGAGTGATATTAAACTTTAAAAGCGCATGTAAATGTACTGACTGATGGGGTGGACTGACTTCATGAAATCATGAAGTCATTGCTCATACTTGTAGCCTACAACCAGGCAGAAATACTATTCTCTTTTGTTCCATTCTCCTTATTTATGAACACAGTTGTAATGAAAGATGAAAACACAAGTCATTCATACACATAGAGACACTTTGAAGCCTATGAAATCCAATTTTTTCCAGTTTGAAATAACTGCGTGTTGTTGTTTATGTGTTTGCCCTCTTCCTGAGCATGTCCACTTGTATTAACACAGTTCTTCATCTACACCTGGTCTTCTTCAGAGCGCAGGTCTGCATAGGACACCCAGCATTTACTGCCCTCGCTCATATGAGTTATTAAGGCTAAGCCTTCAAAGTAAATGAACAGTATTGTTATAAAAGGAAAAAATAACAGCAGAGAGGGAGAGATATAGTGAGAGGGACAGAAAATGTTTGAGGAATTAAGTAAAAATATATTTTTTTGATCAGTTGGAATATGAATACATAAATAATTTTGTAAAATAACAAAATATATATTATGTGTGCATTAAAACAAAAATGTATCTCTTTTTTGTCCTGCATCGTTTGCCTGCAACCCTGTAATTTGCTGATTTGCACGCATGTCAAAAGCTAGACCATTGAGAATACTGAGAACAAAGAAACAGACAGAAAGAAAGACATTAGCAAAACCAGAGGAAAGGATGAGAGGAGAGAAATCCTATTTGAATGAGAATGCAGGCATTACCCTGTCTATTGTTTCAATGTGCATATTTGTTTACAAAAATTTTAAGATGCTCATGACGTTCCCACACCCATATCGTCTCTTTTTCCTCTCCTTGTCAAGACAGTCTTGTGTGTGAGCGTGTTTGGTCTGTACTGACAGCAGCATGTGTGCCATCCATCTTGTGGGCCACAGTCAGGGCAGTTGAACAGCTCTATCTGCTATAGGGGGGAGTTTAGGATAAGGGTGATTAGCTGCGGCTCACACATTCATCCAGCCCATTATCAACACCTCACTACTGCAGTCTGTCTCTCTCTCTCTCTCTCTCTCTCTCTCTCTCTCTCTCAGCCCTGCAGCCCACGAATGCTTCCACCACTCCAGAGAGACAGAAAAAGACAGAAAGAGGTAATTAATGTATTAGCTTGAACCCACTGAGAGGTGGGTTCAATCTCAACTTTACAGAGGAAGAAGGGGGTCTCTCACACACACAACTCTTTCTGAATCTCTGTATGAGAAGCAGTCAAGCCTCTTGTGCTACTTGCTAGTGAAACAAAATGCTGCCAGGAGGGAAAGGCACAGTTGTGTTGAGCAGCAAATTTTGGCCCTTTGAATAGATTAACATAAGAAATTTTGTGAATAAATAGATTGTTATACTATTTAACAATGGCAAGAACTCATATGTACATGCTGAGACAAAACCTGTGTACACATTTGTCTTATGTTTGTGTGTGTCAGCATTTACAGAGTATGGCTATCATGCATGTGGAGGTATTTAGCCTCAGGCTACACAAATATACTGAAAACAAAAATAAGCTAAAGACATAACGTTTAGCTCCTTTTTCACGTTAAAAACATGGAAACAGCAGGAAAACCTGTAATTTAGTGCCACTGTGATTAACATACGGACAGATTAAAGATTGTACAGATTCATATACCTACTGAGTCCAAATGGACTATTGATATATATATATATATATATATATATATATATATATCAGTGGTTCGGAGCATGTATCAAACTATTAAAGTCATGTGAGCTATTGAAATTTCTAAACACTTATGACGTAACGAAGCCTCGTTTACTGAAATCAGATGACTCTGGTGCTCTGAACCACTGATTCGAAACAAAAGATTTGTAAAGCTTCGGTGCTTCATAAAGCAGTGTTTTGAAATCGGCCATCACTAGATATTGTTGAATAAAGTCGTTATTTAGTTTTTTTGCCGCACAAAAAGTATTCTCGTCACTTCATAACATTATGGTTGAATCACTGTAGTCACATGAACTGTTTTAAATATGTCTTTAGTAGCTTTCTGGGCGAGTGTTAATTATCTTGCTGTCAATGCAGGCCTCACTGAGCCATCGGATTTCATCAAAAATATCTTAATTTGGGTTCTGAAGATGAACAAAGGTCTTACGGGTGTGGAATGACATGAGGGTGAGTAATAAATGACAGAATTTTCATTTTTGGGTGAACTAACCCTTTGATACCAGGTCATTTTTAATGAGGTGTTGTAATAATTAGTAATAGAATGTATTTTGTATATTCAAATAAGCTGATGTTCCATTTATTAGGCTTTGATTGACTACACAAAAACGTTGTATCACCAAGTTCATAAAGAGAGAGGTCAAACAGTGGTTGAGTAGAACGGAAGGAGCCTGAACTCAAGACAGCAAGAGAAGTGCTGTTTCTCTTCTAGTAATAGAGTACAGAATATCATTCTCTGATGCGGTAAAGGTGTGATAAAGAGAAAAAAGAATGGGATCTTTTGTGATAATCAATGAAGGAATCAGTTTCCATTTTTCCCTGACCTCTTTTTGTCCAGCTGGGACTCTTCTTCTTTCATTCTTTCTATCCCTCCATCCAACTCATCCCTTCAGGCCCATGCCTGTCCTCCCACAGGAAAGGGTAGCTCTGATCCTCCCTTTCTCTCTTTTCTTTTTCGATCTCCCCATTTCCATCCATCACATATCCCGTGTTTACAACAATAAGAGCTAATACACATGAGAGACACACAGTAACACATACAGTCAGAAGCTTCACATCATTATTTTCCATGTAAAAAATTACTTTCAGTCATCAAATCTATATTTAACATCCAGTGTGGCTATTGTTTGGGGAGGTGAATGAGACTATCATCATTTAGCTGAATGGCGTAACTGTGTCGCCATGACAATGAGAGGAAGTCATTCGTCAGGAGGTTGACGGACGATAGAATACAGTAATAAACATTAATACACTGATTTAGCAAGCATCTGGAAACAGCAGTCACCTATTGGAAATAAAATAATAATAATAATGAATACCAAAATAAACTGTGTTCATTTTAACTTATTTGAGGAAAGAGACCATGCCAGTGATAAAATATATAAATATGAAAACAAAAACTGACTGATCTTCTAATTATGTCCTTGTTGACCATTTCTCTTCCATGATACACGTTTCTGCCTCCTCCTCCTGCCCTAAAACCTAAAATAAGCTCAGAAAATGCAAAGCACTTTAATCATACTGTACAAGGCTGCTGGGTTAGCTTGATAAATGAAGCCATTGTCCCGTGATTATCGCAGTTATTCACAGCACACGCACAACAGGGGAATCTTGCATTTGTTGCATTACATGGAAGGAGTCGCTGCTGCGCTCCTCACATGTTTCTCTGTCACAGCAGATTATAGCACTGTGGTAGACAGTTATAAATATGAGGTAATCTGGCGTTCTGCGTTAGCTGCTATTATGCCATCATTATTTCAGTGGTGGCTGGAGCTCACACATGATTCATTGAAAGAATAGTGTAAAGAATTGCTCTCATTCTGTAAAGACATCCTTAAAGTAGGAATTAATCACTCTCACACTGAGTGTGAAATTGGCCTGTATTGCACTGCACGAGTATTGACATTGAATGAGTTAGTACTGCTTTGGATGTTATCTGTATTTAAGTGCACAAATTTCTCTGGTATAAAAATAGCATCAGGGATAGTTCGCCCAAAAAATTAACTCATTTAGACATCGTCATGTAGTTCCAAAACTGTATGACTTTTTTTCTTCTGTGTAACACAAAAGAAAATAGTTTTTTTGTTGTTTTGGACCCCAGCATTCTTCAAAATCTTTGTTTGTGTTCCACAGAAGGAAAGTCATACAGGGGTGAATCAACATAATGCAGAGCAAAATATTTTTTTAAATTAACTACCCCTATAATTGTTTGCTTTTGTTCTATATACACTTACCAACTCTCAATTCTTTCTTGAAGGACATTATCATTTAGGGTTCATTTCATGACTCCTGAGCAAGTCAAAGCAGCACTGTGTGAGTGATGAATGGCTCTGATGCTCATGTGGTGATGTCAGACGCTGTGGTCTGGCTGTGTGGCATTAAGAGGTTTATTTTGTTATCACTGACATAGAGACATCTAGCTCTCAGCATACACACAGGCAACATCATAATGTGTTGTCCTTAAATAACGACTACACACAGTTGTTCACAATATTAAACAATACAATGATGTTTTGTGAATATGAAGACTAAACATACTTCACATTACATCTCTGCACAGTTTACTGAGAGCTGCAGTAGATGAGATGCATGATATATCGGGCTGATATTAATGATTTATTGATTTATTTGAGGTAATCACTCCATATTGGATATATATATATATATATATATATATATATATATATATATATATATATAATATGTTGTGTATTTAAGGCCCTGTTTATACCTGGTATTAAGATGCGTTTTGGTCAATTGGATCACAAGTGGACGAAGCTAAATACAGGTGTAAACAGGGTCTAAAACACTTGGAGCTTGTCCACTTTAGACCACTTCCAGAGGTAGTCAAAATTGCATTCAACCAGATTGCTTTTGTAGTGGAAACGCTCACGTGGTCGAATGTGTTTGAACAGCCATAAAACACCGCCTACTCTTTGTCTATTGACATAATGCGTGAACTTTGTTTTAAACTTTGTTGGCTGGAGACCAAAGTTTGGTTTGAAGACAAAAAAACATACCAAACACAATGTTCTCTCACCATTCCTGATTTCTAACACGCACTCACAGTGTTTGGCGTGGTCTTGCGGCTGTCAGAGCAGAAACGAAAGCTGCTGCTCTCAGTGTGTTTTTTTGCCATCTCTGGTTGCGTTCATATGTAAATTGCGTGAGCTCATTTTGTCCATTAGATCGAAAGATCTGGAAATGCCCATACATTTACCCACACATAGACCCTCCCCTCGAAGAAATCAGGACATAAGTGGTTGAAAGTGGATTAAAATACCAGTTGTAAATGGGAATGTGTCTCCCTCGTCTATTTGTGATCCGATCAACCAAAACACATCTTAATACCAGGTGTAAACAGGGCCTAAATGTTAATTCTCATTTACACTTATTTTTACATGTAGATTACCATCAACAATGTTAAACAGAATATAGCGAATCTCATGAATATCCATTTTTTATACTGTGTAGTACATTATAATGTTGTGGTTAAATTCACTTGTAGCATTTAAAGATACAGATTTTAGTATGCAGTATTTTGCAGTACTTTTAATTTACAACAAAATAGAATTTTTAATATTGGCCATTTTTCAATTGTTGGACATACCTTGAAAATAATTATCAGTTTACTGATCAGCAGTCAGAAATTTAAAGTTGCGATGTAATGGAAGTAGCAACAGATCTTTTCTTCCATATTTTAACGTACATCCAAGTGTATCAGATCTTCGGGGAAAAAAAAGAGAGAAAAAAAAAAGCAGGACAGGACTTGGTTCTATCCATCGGTTGTTGATTGGATGGAGGCAGATCTAAATGCAAGCTTGCAATCAGTTTGTATGAAAGGGCATGATTTAAGCTGATGATTGGAGAAGTCTGACATATCACCAGAGAGAAGTCTGTCGTGTTACTGGAGAATTGTTATATTTTTTAATTACAAATTGCAAGGTCAATTATTTGGATGAATCATTCACAATAAGATCAATGCATTTAGAAAAATAGATTTTTCGTTTCGTGCTGACTTTAACATCAGTACATCCCCAAAATGAGCAACAATAAATAAACACATTGGTTGCGGATGACAAAAATCAGTCCGACAGTATTTTAAAAGAGTTTACTTTCATAAAGACAGCACATTATGCATACCAAGTCCTCCTTTACCAAACTAATGAAGCCTGGTAGTTTAGACTCTCTCCTGCTCCTCCTGGGACCCTGAACTAAATATCCTGAACCCATTTAAAGTTCTCTATGGTGTGATCTGAGGGGATTTTCTAAAGCAGGTCTTTGAGAGGGACATTAAACAGTCTTTAACAGAGCTTTCATCTCTAAAGCGCTATCAGTAGGCGCAGAGCAGGCTGGCACTGCCTGGCATGCTATACTGGGTTACTGCCTTTATCAGTTCACTTTAATTAGGAAACAAGCTTCTGTTTCTGTATCTGCTTAACCAGCCATGTGCCACACATATAGAGAGTGTATACACACACACACACACAGATTAGCACATATGTAAGTACATGGACACAGAGATTGATGGATACAGTCAAAATTAGACACCTACACACAAAACAAGTTCCATTTAAGTTGTGAATGCTTCTGTATTTTTGTCTCTCACTATCTTTATATCTCATTCATTGCACTTTCTCACACTTTTTAAAACACTCACAGAAAAAAAAAAAAAATGTTCGCATTTATGGCTTATATAAGCTATCATTTACAACATAAATACTCTTTAGGAGTTTCAGGAGCTGTGGGAGATCTGGAACTCTAAAAGGGGGAGCTGAGAGGAACTGACCGACCTACGATCCCTGCTACACCCCTCAGGTAGGTGGGGATACTCCCTTTTTGTTACGATGGACACAAATACCCTTTCTGAAATGGAAACACACATTGATAAGAATAGTAAGGGAAAGGTGTCTTTATAGAGCTTATCCCTTCAAAAACAACACTAAAGATAGATTGACTGTGTGGAACGGCCTGTTTCCCAGCACAAGGTCGGAAAAGAGCTTGAACTTCAAATAGGAATAAAATGCCAAACAAAAGAAACATGCATAACTTTACGCAAACCAATGACATGTTCCGATGCCCTCTGGGCAACTTTCTCGGCATCAACGTGAAAGATCATGGGAAATGTGTCAACCGTGACGATTGTGGTTTGTGAGCATGAACACACACACCTACATCCTGACGTGCACAAATACCAGTCGCTATATATATGCAACAATGATGTCAAACTGTGCTGCAAATACAAAGTGAGATGTTTGTGCCTTCCTCTCCACCCGGCCATTACACCGAATTATTTTCCTGGCTAAAGTTCCCTCACATTAAATTTCACAACCTGACATTGATAGCATACAGCCTCGTTCTCTCTTTTCCCCTGTTTCTCTCTTAAACTCACAGAATATACACACTATGTGGACTCACGGGATCATCTACATTATCCAGGGCTTTAGTACACCAAACTCATTTGCACTTCTTATGTGCAGAAGGGTATAGGGCCTTCAGAGACCTGGAAACAGTTATTCTCACCAGCCTTCAAGGTTATATACGTCATTATGAGTGGTAGTAAAAAAAAGATTTTGTGTTCAACAGTAGGACACTGACATACCATGAAAGAAACCAGAAGAGGCCAAATGTCAGGACAAGGTTGGACTGAAACATATAAATGTATGACAGTTCATATGGTTTATCAATTACACTGAAGTAGAGTGACACCAGGAAATGTTTTAAACAGTCCAAACTCTGTCCAGGACTAAAGTTACCCATAATTATTAGGGGAGGAAGGGCCGAGAGAAGTAACTGATGAAGTAACTGACTCATGACTTGAACCTTAATGTAACTCACACTCAATATTTCAGCTGAAGTGGAGTTTCAGACTAGTTACAGCTGAAATAAAAACAGCATTTCTTTTTAACCTCGTGTCTGGTTATAAAACTGAGCTTAGCCGTAAATCAAACCCGTGTCCTCGGCAAAATATCTTGAGTTGCAAATTGTAAATAGTGCTTCGGAGACTTATATTTTTTGACAAGAGTACACAAAATAAATATCTAAATCATTTTACATTTTGGCACTTCTAATTCCCTAAAAAGGCAGAGGTCTATCACGCAGAATAGCAGCTCGCTGTAAATCTATCTGCCCTGACTGTGGCCAGCCGAGGGTCACTGAGGAGTCAGAGTTTTGAGGAGGTATAAAGCAGTTACTTTATGGCTATCCCAATTGTTGTGCATTAGAGTTATGTGCATTGTATTAGCTCTAATGAAGGGCGTAAATTCTCAGTTTTACGAGCAGACCTTTACGAGGAAGGGGAAATTGTAAAACACACGCTTTTTGCGTTACCAGTGTTTGTCACCCTGCCTTAGGAGTTCACGCTGCACACACGCTGTTTTCATTAACCTGTGGATGGCTCTGAGTCTGGGTAAGAGTCTAGTCCCTCATCTGGAAATCAGCATCTTGGCTGATAAGAGGCAACCCCTTTGTATGTTTCTACAACACACAGACTTATAAATTGAATGGCGGCACATTTTTTGGTTTGTAGATTATATATTTGCTGATAATTATTCTTCAGTACACAGATAATAGCTACCTTATATCTTTCACTTAATAATTTCTCCTATCACAACACAGCAAATCAATGAAACCAATCTTGCAGTGTTGAATATCAACAATCGTCATTATAAACATTGATACATGAATGGAGAGCCCCATCCACTCACAAAGTGCAAATGAACTCTATCCTCTGTTCCTTAAAACTATATACAACCCTGTTTTGTTTTGAGATCCTTCAGTAATTTAAATCTTTAAATCAGTAAATTAATATTTTGGCTAAATATGAAAGTGTGTTAGATTTCTATTGGAATAAATTAAAAAATGTAATTTATTCCTATGATGGCAAAGCTGCATTTTCAGCATCATTACTCCAGTCTTCAGTGTCACATGATCCTTCAGAAATCATTCTAATATGCTGATTTGCTGCTCAAGAAACATTATTATTATCAATATTATCAATTATCAATGTATTATTATCATCAATGTTTTTGCTGCTTAACATTTTTGTGGTAAGATTAAAAAAGAGAGAAATTAATACTTTTATTAATCAGGAATGCATTAAATTGATCAAAAGTGACAGTGATGACATTTATAATGTTACAAAGGATTTCTATTTAATAAATTATTTAATAAATGCAAACAAATTCTGTTAACTGAACTTTCTATTCATCAAAAAATATTAAGCAGCACAACTGGTTTCAACATTGATAATAATAAGAAGAAATGTTACTGAGCACCAAATCAGCATATTAGAATGATTTCTAAATATATATAAAATATATTCAAATAGAAAACAGTTCTTTTAGTTTGTAATAATATTTTACAATATTGCTGTTTTTACTGTATTTTTGATTAAATAAATGCAGGCTTCGTAAGCAAGAGACTTCTTTCAAAAACATTAAAAAATTTTAAGTTTTGGTCTTTTACAGGTACTGTATATTTATTTTATGATAGTAATATGGTTTATTTCCTAATTGTAATAGCTGCTTTAAATATACTCTTTTCAAGTCTACCATAAAAATATACTTTCTTTCATACATGTCCCTCTTTCTCCACCTCCTCACAGTGTGGTGTGTCATATATAACCTCTCCAAGAGGTTAAACAGTTAAATGGTAAAAGCGTTTCTCTGGTTGAGCTCACAACTGAATGTGTCATTTCAGTAATATAATTTTGTATGCCTTGACGTACATTGTATAATTACGCATAAGATCAACATATTTTTTTGCAAGCATGCAAACCCTCAGCCCTTTCTCTGTAGCTAGTTAAGAAAATGTAATGGAAGTTTGGGACCCCCCCCTCCCCTTATCCCCCCCCCCCCCCCCCCCCCACACACACACACACAGAGAGAGAGAGAGAGAGAGAGCTTGACCCATTCCCTCTTTTTCCCACTCTGCCAAAAGTACAGATACTCTCCTCTTACAGACTGACAAATCAAGCAATTATGTGGGAGTTGATGATGTCATCATTTCTCTGGCCCTGTCTTCATTTATAAAGGTCTCGGCACATTTCACATTCACCCATTGCCCTAAATGAAAGAAAAAGATGGGGTTGAGAGGGAGAAAAAGAGAGAGAGAGAGCGACAGAGAATAAAGATTGAAATATCTCCTCAGGACATTCTGCTTACTATTTCAGAAGCTCTCTTATCTCTCTCCACTCAGCTCTGTTAATATAATGGTGAACAATATTTCATGAAGGGCAGCTGAATACTGCCACGCTGACACACACCATCTCTCTTTCTCCTCCCCGTGCCCTCATCTGTCTTTTCTACCCCTCTTCTTTTTTCCCCTTTCTGTAGGAAGCGAGGGACAAGGTTGGAAGAAAGGCTGATAAGCTCTCTTAGCGTCGCACCCCTCACCCCTCACATCGCCAGTTTCCCCTCGTTTGCAAATATTTTCATATCAATAATCGGGCAATTTCCGTACATGCTAATCCATCAAAGCGAGGCCACGGGTAATCCAGCGCGGCTCCAGGTGAACCGCTCTCTCAGGCAGACATCTGTTCCTCGGAGCGTCGCACAAAGGCCTTCTCTGTCAACCTTGATTGATCAGGGGAGGGTCTCGTAGCACGGAGGAGGCGCAGCGTGTATCAGAGATGCTCGACACCGGCACCTGAAGAGGTATTCTCTCTGGCGAAGAGCAGAAAGACCTCCAATCAGTGTTAAACAGCTTTCAAAGCGCTGCACTTTGTCTGCACATATCAGGAAATGCTCGCTGCTCTCCTATAAGCGTGAGAACAAAAGACACGAGGAATGAAAGCAAAGAAAATTCGGATCAGTATAATATCTATAAATGCTGACAGGGTGGATTTTGGATGCAGGATTTTAGATTACGGAGGTTTTAGAGCAGCCGACTTTGCAGAACAATGAGATTGTGTGTTTGATTTTAATTTCCCTATAATCTACTCAGCATGTAAAGGATATGCTTTCTCTCTCTCTCCCTCTCTCAGATCACAAACCTAGATGGAGAAAGAGAGCGAGGGGAAAGAGAAAAGGAGAGAAAACAAAATGAGCAAAGCAAAGCGGAACGAGAAATTGTGAAGTCTCATTAGTACCACATTTATCATCTTCTTTGTATGGTTTTAAACACTGACTAGGTCAGATCTTTTCAGGCACCTCAAGGGAAATCAGCATTTGTCAGCTCTGTTCTACACACACTCTTAATTCATTCCGCTAAAGAGGCTCGCCGGCCGCCCGTGGCACCGCTGATGATTTTACACTCATCCTGGTGAAACCTTGGCTGACTGTCGCTCTCAATTGGCTGTCTGAACACACACTTGTCCTTTTTAATCTCGAGCCGGGACTGTTCGCAGAGAGCCCTACCTGGGGTTCTGCACTGTCTAATGCAAATGATCTGTGTTGAGACAGTCATGCATGTGAGACATTGCAAATTATACTTCCTACGAACAGTAATTACAGCCGAGAGCCTCACTGACTCCCCGGTAGCGAGAACACGATGTGAACAAGACAGATATTATATATTATAAATGCTATTAATGTATCCTCATGCAAGGTCAACATAGGACAAGATGTTGGAGGATGAGAATATGTGTATGCTGCAGCAGGTGAATGCTAATGGCTTCTGCCTTGTGGTCACCTTCGCAAAGTTTTGCTAATTCGAGCATACAGAGCTGGTCTTTGTGGGTCATAATTCTAAGAGGAAAAACAACATCCTTGTCTCCGTTTCCATACGGATTCCTCATTACATCTCGTTTGCGTATCTCAGTCAAATGGCGCTGATCGTGCACCCTACCAGCCAAACCCGTCCCCACCTAGAAACTCTTTATGAGTGCGCGACACAGGGAGGGAATCAGACTCTACAAAGACGGAGATGACAAAAAGAAGAAAGAGGGAGCGATAAAGAGAGTGCACGACTCTGAGTGGTGATGTTGAGAGGAAGAAATGCCTCAGAAAATCTTTATTTCATGTGAGTTCAGACAGAATAGTGTGCCATATGTAAATAGTAGTTCAATAATGAATGCCCTATCGCTGCTTTTATTTGCTTTAAGCTTCGCACACACACAGACACAAATTAGAAAGCATTTAAAAGGAAATATTCAAAGGCTGGCAAAGCCAGAGGAATATCAGTTATTATTTTTGATGTTGCAATTTCTGTCACTTTGATGCAATCAGTGAGTAGCCTGGGCGCGTAGGGCTCTCAGGGGAAGAGGACTGTCAGAGTGAAGAAGCTGGTGGGAGGGTAATTATCACAGATCAAACCCCGCTAGTTAGCAGGCAGAAACAGGAGGCAAATGCCAAAAACCAGCCAATGTTTCACAAACGCTTGTTCAAGGATATCCTAATTGCTATAAGTGGTTCCTTCAGGACTGACACATCAAACGCAGCCAGCTGCGTGATGTCATCACTGTGTTGCCGCCGTGATGCTCCTCAGCAGGCAAATTAAGGGAAGAGGGCAAAGCGAAAGCACACAAGGACAGTTTCCTGCCATGTGACTTGTGCTTGCACACACACACACACACACAAATGGCACACTGTTTTTAGCATCAGGCCATGCATCGGGCCTAAACAGCTCTGCTCTGATGCTGTGTCCGACAGGAACTGTTATATAAGCACTTTATTTACTGCAAAATCTTTTTAAACTAAACAGTTTCATACAGACCTCGCAGAATACGGAATGTATGATTCACTGTTGAAAACATCAGAAAACACTCTATGTTTCTTTCTGACAACAGTAAATATTTTTACTAAAACTTGTATTCTGTCTTTATTCTGTGTCCATTAAGGGAAAAATGTATGAGAGACATACTGAAGTAATATTTGAATGTTCCCAAATGAAACTGTCTTTTCATTCTTTTCCGGATTGGTTTTTGAAAGAAGTCTCTTGTGCTCACCAAGGCTGTTTTTTCTGATCAAATTTGCAAAATAATATTGTAAAGTATTATTACAATTTTAAATACATGTTTTCTATTTTAATATATTTTAAAAATGTAATTTATTCCTGTAATTTATTGAACTGAATTTTTCAGCATCATTACTCTAGTCTTCAGTGTCACATGATCCTTCATAAATGATTCTAATATGCTGATTTGCTGCTCAAGAAACACTGTTGTGAATATTGAAAACAGTTGTGCTGCTTAATATTTTTGTGAAAACTGTGATCCTTTTTTTAATGGATAGACAGTTTAAAAGTTAAAATAGTTGACATTTTTGTAACATTTTAAATGACTTTACTGTCACTTTTGATCAATTTAATGATTCATTAATTAATAAAAGTTTAAAATAAATAAATATTACTGACACCAAACTTTTGAAAGGTAGTGTATATGTCACTTAACTGAACATTTCCTGCAAAGAAAAATAAAACATTAGAACTTCAGCGGACAAAGAAAAAAAAAAAGAAAAAAACAACGTAATAATTGCCTGGAAAATGTATTTTACTTTTGAAGGAGAGAAGCAGGAGAGTTGGTAAGAAAGAAAGTGAGAGCCAGAGACAGAGGGGATTACTGCACACAGACCACTGTGTCATCCTTTCATTCTTTCCCTCGCTTGGATAAAAGCAATTTTCATCAGAGATGAATTCTAGTGTGCAGCTTCATAAAATGTGAATTTGTCCTGTGTGTATGGCTATATATCAGAATAAGTGAAATAATAATCTGGTTCCTATCAGCTTTAAGTAATCACCCTTGTGGCGGTGTCTAACGACCGGAATCAGAGACTTTAATACCTCCCATAAGAGCAGATCTCTTTAAAAAAAAGTCAAATAAAAGCCAGTGTGTCAGTCTCCCTTAAAACCCGAAGATAAACTCAATTATTTTTCCCCTGCCTCAGCAAGAGGACACAACAGAGACCTCTGAAATTACTCGCTCACTCACAGGGATTGTAAAAAAGAACAGTTTCTAGAAACACACTGTAAATGTGACAGAAGGCAAGAGAAAGAGACACTAACCGTCCGCATTGTCATAGCTAGGCTCAGCGTAATGAGAGCGACAGAGACACGAGTCACTTCGCATGATAGCAAGGTTTAAATCAGGCCAGGCATCAGGGCCGGGCGGAGAGCTGGAGAGCCGGAGAGCTATAACAGCTGACAAACGAAGCCACTGACAGGGGTAATGGATGGCAGGCTGTGGCCTATCTATCCGTCGAGGCGGTGGTGAGGTGCGGAACTTCACGGGGACTCTCTGATGCACGAGAGAGCTCGTAAAGTAGCGCAGGGCACCTGACCTCTACAGCAGACAGCGGACTGGCAGGGCCTTTACGACCCGTGCTGGATTTAATGGCCAATAATGACTGGAATAACCGCTTAAACCTTAACGGACCCCGCACGGCTTTGAGCGGAGCAGGAGATGATATATTTGGCCTGCGGAATGACAGGGGCAATGTATCAAAGGGAAGGAAGGAACACCCTGGAATATATTTGTGCATGTGTGGGTATGTGTGCAGATGGAGGAGGAGCAGAGAAACATGGGATGAAGCTTGTACGACAGCAGCGTTTTCACACTCAACAACAACACAGTGTCACTCTCATTCTAAGATAAAGTGAGAACAAAATGTGCCTGTTCAGAGCTACATAAATATGCAATATAATGCCTTGACACTTTGATACGCAGATTTATTTATTTTTCCCACCCAGACTTTATTCTAATTTATAGCGCACCAGCATCCTTTGGCCTGAGATCATAACACCAATTCATTAACTATTGGCACCAAAGTGTATTCCGATTTTCAATAAACTCACTCGCTCTCTCTCTATTTGAGTGCCTGGCACGTTTTCAAGCAACATATGCTGCCATAATCTCTTAAAAAGCACCATCCAAGTCCAAATTTAATTATGTAATAGCAGGAACGCAGTCAGAGTGCAGACACAGCAGCTTAGCCAGGAAACAGCATTCTGTCGTACCGCCTCACCATTCTTCAGGCATCCACACTAAAATGTCAACCATAATAATGATGTTATAAACACAGCGATATGGAACAAAAATAACATTTTTGGATGCTCCAAAATATAACAGAGATGCCATTTCAGAAAGGAAAAAAGTACTGCTGTAGTAAACTTTTCTTAAAGAAATAGGCCCTGTTTACACGAGTGCGTTTTCATTTTAAAGGGATAGTTCACCCAAAAATGAAAATAATTTCATTAATTACTCATGTCGTTCCACACCCATAAGACCTTCGTTCACAAATTAAGATATTTTTGATAAAATCTGATGGCTCAGCGAGGCCTGCACTGCCAGTAAGATCATTTCCTTTTTCAATGCCCAGATAGCTACTAAAGACATATTTAAAACAGTTCATGTGAGTACAGTGGTTCAACCTTAATATTATAAAGTGACGAGAATACGTTTTGTGCACCAAAAAAATAAAATAAAAAATTGCGTCTTTATCCAACAATATCTAGTGATTCATGAAACACTGCTTCATTAAGCTTCGAAGCTTTACGAATCTTCTGTTTCGAATCAGTGTTTTGAAATCACCCATCACTAGATATTGTTGAATAAATTGTTGCAGCGGTTACGCCTGTCGTTTACACGCCATTTTTGACCCTTGAAAACGGAAACTTTTAAAAATGCTGCAGTGCCTGTTTTAGTTTGAAAATGCCGTTTTAAAAAGAAAACGAACTAGTGTAAACAGAGCCATAGTTCGCCCAAAAATGGAAATCCTGACATAATTTTCATGTCATCCTAAGTTATTTTGAAGATTTTTTTCACTGGACCCTAACCTTCTTTGTACAGACAAAAAAAAAAAAAAAGCATTTTTCAAAATATCTTCTTCTGTGTTTCAACTAATACATATTTGGAATGAGTATATGACAGAACAATCCCTTTAAGGTTCCATGGCAAAGTCTCTAATATCATTAGAGTGACATACTTCCAGCGTTTACGCCTCTAAGCCCAAGCTAAATCCCTAGCATGCAGTAGTGGTTTCCCACATTCTCTATTCTCTGGTTTTGAGGAATACTGATGTTTATGGGATGGTTTAAGCCAGGACCGTTGAGTGGTGGTCTAACCCCAGCCACACTGGCTCTGTGTTCAGTGAATCATCCATAGCCATTATGTTTTGCATGCTTTTTATTATATTTATGTTTCATTTTATTCTGTACAGAGGCTCTGGTGTAATATGTCCACGTTGAACGCTAGAGGAGAGATACATGAGATGTGCTGAGGGCACATCCAAATATAAAGTGATATGGGTCACCTTTTGATGTGAGTCTAAAAGGACATGAAACAAATAAATCCTATGAGCAAACTGTATTCCTTAAACATTTCCGAGGGTCCTGTTCACATGCCGCTGTTACACAGGGGAGTATGCGCTTGGCATGCCTGTGATAACATTCCCTCTGCACAATAGTGTAATCTCTGTGGCTCAGGTAGTGTGTGATCTGCACCCTGCTGTCGGTTTGTCCCGGCATTAAAAACACTCCCTATTCTTTGTGCTTTTACAATGAATTAAGCGGATTCCGACAGGGAATGCTTATCGGGAAAATTTTGCTTCACTTCCGAGATAAACAAATCAGACTAAATAAGTTCTGCGAGAGTTTCACTAACTCGTTCACATCCTAATCTGTAGGACTGCTTAAGATTACACCTCCAGATCATTTTCCAACAAGAGAAAAGAGGGCAAAAGTTAAGCTTGTGTGAAAAGAGCATATTGTTGGAATAGGCATAGACTTCTCCATGAGAGGGCTTACTTTAGCTATTGTATTTTTAGTAACAAATCAGTTACTTGTGTCACATGACTTTATTTATTTATTTATTTATTTATTTTAAGGAAAGGGGGGGAAAAAACTGTCGGGAGCATTGTTTGTAGATTAGAAAATCAGGTCACCGGTAAAAAATCATTTAATTTTTTAATCTGCACACATGTTTGTTTTCGCCTGAAACTCCGAGAAGCTCCCAGGCAAAACATAAAAAGCATTCCTAAGCAGTGGAGTTGCTCTTATAGAAAATACCTCAAAGCGTTTAAGATAATACACAATCGTGGATTGAAGCTCAATCTCACTCCCTCTTCCTCTTCAGATAAGTGCTTCCATTGATGAGACCTGGCATCCTCCTCTTATCTCCAGAACACTTCACGGCAGGAACAGGGTGCTTGAATAAGTCTTGCAAGATTGTGACGGTAATATATCCGCTTAATCATAGCTCGCCAAAACTTCTACAACTTCCCATTTTGCCAATAATAATATAAGACTTATTTCATGCACATAAGCAAAATTATTTCCTAACTACATTAGGAAGAGGTTGTCTGCCCCCCTCTGCTAGCTCCTAACTTGGAAAGCTTGTTATGACTGTATCATCTATTCTCCATGGGCTATAAAAAAGGGTCTCAGTTGTTAAATAATGTACTTATTTATATTTAGATTTACTACAAATGTTATTAAAAAATAATATTGTATAATATTTAGCAAGAAAATAATATTTAAGGAATTCTAATATGTTTGTTAAATTACAACCAATGCTGCTATTACTGTAATTATAATATCTGTTTGAGTCTGCTTAGTAAATCCCAACAGGCTTTTGTGACTCAAAGAGCAAGAGCTCCACAGCACTTTTCCTCCACACCACAAAGTGGCGCTGTGCTGTACAGTCCATTACAATAATATCACCCAGGAAAGAAGCACCTCCTTTTTGCTCAGACTGTCTCTGTTAACACTGCCAGTACAAGCTGTGTGTTTATGTGTCAGTCTGCCAGTTTTCACTCAGACTCAATCAAGCAATAGGATGTGATCTGCAGTCATTAAAATTAGCCGCTTGCAGGAGCCAATTCATTTGCATTCTGTGAGGCGGGTTTAAATAATTACTTAAATGGCAAATATATTTTTCAAATGTCTCCCGTCTGTGCTTTGCTCTGTAATGCTGATAGAGGTTTGGTTGTTCTTTCACAGCGAGGTGCTTTCACCTAATGAAACTCGGGATCAATAGAACTGTTCTTTACTGTCATATATGCTGCACACACACAAGGGAAATAAGGCTCTATTTTTCATTCTCAAATGTATTATGGATGTCATTCTTTATTTAGTACTTTGTTCAATTCCAAACATGGTACTTCCTTGGTCTGCATTGCCTACATAAGAAAATAAGATAAAGAAAAACAAAAAGGAAAATGAAGAAAAGAAAACACCAAGGGTAAGGCGGGGGGAAAGGAAAAAGGATACAGAATCAGTGAAATAAGCGTTTCACATGAAACTCTAAGCTGCCCCCTGAAGGATTATTCAGAGTTTCTGTTAATCTTACATAATTAAAAAATGTACAGACATTTACATATTAATCTAGTCTCAGAACTGACATATTTCAAATCAAGTTCTCAGTCGCAGAAAGAAAGAAAAGGTTGTGCGAATGAATAAAAAGGGGGAGATAAGAGCTGAAAAGGAAGAGCAAGAAAGACAGAAAAGGAGAGATGAAGACAGAGCGAATGATGTCCTTCGTCTTCAGGTGGATGTCTTATCTCCAGTAGAGGACCTTTCTTATGTAATCAGTGTTTTCATTCAGCAGCTGTTTCAGCTGATTGTGTGGGGGAAGAAAAAGCCATTTGGAGCGACGCTGCTCGGAGCGGCCCCTGTGAATGGATTCTCTCCACCGCCAAGAGCCCTAACAGGCCCAGAGCCCGTCGAAGGTCAGTTCTATTATTTGAGGAGGGAGAGGCTGCGTTATAACAGACAATGATAGGGCCTTAACCCTCATTTAGAGGTGCCATTTCTCCACCTGACCCCCTTGCTAAAATGTTATTTTTCTCATGTTCTGAAATGTGATAGCACCACGGAGTAACAGGGCTCTATCATCAGAGTCTAATACTGGTCTGTGCTGTTCTAACAGCTTTTGACGTTGACGAGCTTCACCCTCGACGTCCAGTTTATCTTCTCAGTTGACCGTGCCTGTTTCTACACTCGCTGTTCAATCACGATATATATACGTTGTTTATTATTCCAGTGATGGTGTCCTGTTGTCCAGGGTAGAGAATTACAATGATATGTGCAGCAAAATTGGTACTGTTAATTCAGTTCCAATAGAGTTGGCTGTATTCCTATGTGTATAACAATTCTAAACAATTACATTCTTATTAAAATTCATAATAATAATATTAATAAAAAGAAAAAAGGCACCTGGCACAAGTATTGGTCATAAGTCATCATATCTTTTACTTCATTAAAATGCACTGATTCTTTTGTTTTGAATTTTAATCAATATTTGAAAAACTTTTGTACACTAAATCACAATCAATATCTGTCAAAAAGATTATAATTTTAACTGTAAGACCGTAAAAATGCAACACAAAAAAAAACCTGGTAATCGGTTAACAGTAAGTTCCCGTGCTATACTGGGAAAAACTGTAATATTGTGTGTCTACCCTTGCATTTTCTGTAATTTTACAGTAAAATACTGTTAAATGTACCATTTTATTAGCAGCATGGCCTTGCTAATTCAGCAGAAAAGGGCTTGGATTTACTGGTTTAAAATGTTCACTTTTGTTGTAAATTCCAGTTTTAAAATTTACAGGTTGTTCTGTAAATATGTTTATTGTATTTTTTAAAGAATTATTCTGGCAACCACAGCTGCCCGTTTTATTCTGTAAAAACAATGTATTATTATTATTATTATTATTATTATTATTATCACAGTGATGCAGGATGTAATTTTGTTGTGGAAAAAAAAAAATATAAACCAGGAAACCCATATGAATGTGGTCAATAAGTTTTTAAAAATCAAACAATTGAAGCAAATGAAACTAGAACTCAAAGAAAACTTCACACAACTTGACATTTTTAGCACTATTAAATCAATATACTGTAGTTTAAAAAGGTAAAACGTTGTTCACAAAAGTTTGGAACCAACATGAATACAAAAATGAATGAATACTAATGTTTATTAGTCATTGGCCCACATACCTTTATCTTGAGTGACAGAATCAGTATGCAAGTGAGGAAGAGAGAACAAAGGTGTAACACCATCATCATTCTTGATTGTTCATAAATATTAATATCAAATAAAGTGTTTTTCCCTTTACATTTTGGTCTTGTTGTCATTTACTCCATCCACTCATTTTTTTTTCTTTCAAACATATCCTTTCCCAGAGGCCCAGGCTGAGGCTCAGTGCTCACTCATACACATAGATGGCTCCCCTCATACTAAGGTCAGAAGGCCAGAGATGATTAGGAGACAAAGGTGTTGAGGTGTCACCTTTAGGGCCAGACTACTGGGGGGCAATGGAGCACCTTTAAAAAGACTGCCCTCTCTCATCATTCAAAGCAGATGGGATTTCAGTGTTTGTGTGTCAGCTCTCATTTGGGGGACGCAGCCGCTGGCAGACCTCAGCAGTAAAACTTATTAGGTATGCAGTTGCAGCGCGGCCCAAACCACACTGGTTTAGCGAGGGAAACCGCTGATGCTCTAAACCACCGTCACTACAACACACACTCCAGCCAACACACACATAAACTAGACAAATAAGTAAACACATAAGAGTGAATACATCAACAGCTCCTGGCTATCATCTGATATAATGGAAGATTCTTGCAGCACTCATTCAAATTGCATTGAGTCTCCCAATAATGCCCTCGGCACAGGAAGAAGGAAGTGATTGCAATTGGATTGCACCCGTGCAAGAAAACAAAATCGGAATTAAGCCATCTTAGAGGCTTTCGTTTCAAATCAAATTTTCTATCCCATCTTTAAAAACAAGGGATTTTTGACTTTTTTAAACATCAAAGTTCAAAGCAACTAAAAGTCAAAAACATTAAAAATGAAGGTAACAGGGTTTAAAAAATGGCATTTAACACTCTACTGTTACACTGTTCACAGATACTACCAGAATGTCACACACACAGTCATGTTTAAATCCTATAATCTTATTAAAGGTCAATTGTGTTGAAATAAAGCATATTGGTATAAGGTTCACAAGGCAATGATTTCTGCCACAGGGTTTGATGGATAAAATCCCCACTACTACATTTTATTCTTGTTAAAGTTAGAAATACACGTTAATACAGTATGTTAATGAACATCAGTGTCAATAAACATATCATATGTAAATAACTGTTTTACTTTTATTCTATAATAATAATAATAAATATTAAGGATTAAAGTGAGAATAATCAGCAAGTCCCACCTGAACATCTGATGAATATGTCACACATTTAACTGGAAACAGTTCAGGATTGTCGAAGTCGTCATCTGATTGGTTGAATTCTACAGGATATATTATCTGGGAGATGTGTGTGTCGCATTCTTTAATGGTCCACCTGGAAACAAAGATGCTGTGACACCAAACGCCCTCATGGAAGAAGAAAGGCGTTGTATTTTCAACTGTGACAATTAGCACTTATCAGGATCAACTAAACGATGGATTTTAAACATTATGTGAAGTATGTAAAATTTGCGGTACAGACTCTTTAAAATATGTCCAAGAGTTCTACACACAAGTCTGTTATCATAGGGACATTACAACGTTACAACTGTGAAACGAACTGTGATTGGTTGCTTTACATGTCAGTCAGACGGCCTCTGGGTGGTCCTTAGCCAGTGAAAGCTGCTATGAGGTCCAGACCTGGAACGCAGAGCACTTTTTCCATCGTTAAACTAGCAAAAGTGGATTTGGACACGCCCTAAGTGCACCTGTGCCATGCGCTTCAGACCATGCGCTTAGATTATTAAAATAGGGCCCTAGATGACTGTCAGAGAAAATGGAAGGAGAAAGAGACAGAGAAACATAAAATAAAGGAAAAAACAACCTCACAAACCAGCAAATTAGAGAGAAGAATATTGTGGTAAATTTGGATCTGAAAGAGAAAGGCCACAGTAAACATCCATAAACATCTATGAACATTCAAAACACTAAAATAAAAACAATAGTCAGGATTTCTGGAACACTGCTCCTACAAAAACATCTCATTATAACGAGGGGATGATTGTGGCATTGTGGCACACTGTCTGTCTGTGTATGTGTGTGTGTGTGTGTGTGTGTGTGTGTGTGTGTTTGTTTTCATGATTTATGAGGACACAAATTTGTATAATGACATGGGTATTACACTGGTATTACAACGTAAACATGAAATATGAGGACAAGTCCTCATATTTAAAATAGCTTTAAAAACATACTAAACAATGTTTTATTAAAAAAGTGCAGAAAGTTTTCTGTGATGGGTAGATTTAGGGGTAGGGGTAGTGTAGGGGGATTGAATGTACAGTTTGTACAGTATAAAAACCATTACGCCTATAGAATGTCCTCACTAAGACAGCAAAACAAACCTGTGTGTGTGTGTGTGTGTGTGTGTGTGTGTGTGTGTGTGTGTGTGTGAACCAGTGTGCTGTACATCTATTTTCTCTGATATTAACTTTGATAATACTTACAGCTCCTCTGCTGAACAGAGATTATAGACCTGCTTGCGTTGATTTGCTTGCACACAATACAGGAAGGAAGAGGGGAAGAAATTAAGAATCTGGACAAACATGGATACCATTTAAAATAAGCATAACATTTATGAATAATACAAATAGACAACTGAACTGTATGCATTTGTATTTTCCTGGCATTTTTATAGTTCATAAATGTTTTCACTCACTCTGTATTTTTGTTCTTTTATGTATTATTATGTGTACAGTAATTCCCAGCCACTCAGACTGAATGTGAGTTTAGACAAGATCATATATCACAGAGACTGAATGAAGGAGCTACACAATGGTCTAGTCTTCATTGCATTCTTTTTCCTGTCTCTCTCTCTATCCCTGATAAACATCTGAGGTTAAGCTGAGAAAGGTATAGCATCACTGAACCTGCACTAAGCAGTGCAGAGCTGTTTGAGAAGGAGGAGTTCTTTACACAAAGTGCAGAAAGCAGAACTAAGGCACAGTCTCCATCTAATTAATCCAAACACAATCTCTCTCAATAACTGGGTAAACACCGCACTTAAGGTGGTATTGTTCTATTCTACTGTACTATCTAATTTTGACATGTAATGAAAACGCAAAACCATATTAATACCAAGTACCCCTTTATCGACACCAAACCAGAAATGTGTTCATTTTACCTCATAGAATAATGGATATCATACTGCATCATATATATATTGTTAAAGCCACTTTTAAAGGTAAACTTTTAAACATCAATACCAGGTAAAAACTCACAAGTATATAATGGTCAACAATTTGGGTAGGAACACAGAAGGGACAAAGCATGATCTTGAGATATAAAGGGTCTGTGAAATGAAAAATATCTAAAAACCTTATGAGACCTATGAGAGACTGACATCCTCAGCTGCATTTCCAGTATGTACCGAGACCCAAACAAAAGAACTGACACTGTAAGAAGACATGCACAAGCAGACATCTCTGTTAAAGAACATTTATGATGTTTATTTACTAACATTCAAAAGTTCAGAGTCAGTAAAAAGAAACTAATACTTGTATTTAGCATAGACACATTAAATTGATCAAAAGTGACAGTTAAGACTTTTTACATTGTTACAAATGATTCTGTTTCAAATGAATGCTGTTTTTTCGAACTTTCTATTTATCAAAAAGCCCTGGAAAAAAAAATGTATCATGATTTCTACAAAATTATTGAGCAACACAACTGTTTTCAACTGTGATATGAAATGTTTCTTGAGCAACAAATCAGCATACTAGAATGGTTTTTGAAGGATCATGTGACACTGAAGACTGGAGTAATGATGCTGAAAATACAGCTTTATCATCACAGGAATAAATTGCATTTTAAAGTACATTAAAATAGAAAAACTCTTAAGTTTAATAAAAAAAAAAAAAAAAATGTGAACAGTAGTGTATTAAGAGAACAAAAATGTTAATGCCATTTTATTATTACAAAAATGACTAATTAATATTTTTTTTAAGTATTTATATATAAAATAAAATAAAAAATAAAAACAGGTGAGCTGTCATATTAGTCATGTTGTTTATCATCAGATGGTTCATGGTGTCAGACGTGTCATTCAAAATTTCCTCTACATAAACATGGATTTGTAACAGATGAAACTGCTTTAAAAAGTTTGAGAAAGAAAAAAGGATAAAAAATGAATGATATTGCATATTAACATTAAAAGGATCTAAAGGCACATACACACAGCTCTCTAAATTTCACTCTCCCTCTGTTATGAATAAATAAGAAGGAAATGATATTTCCCTATTAAGTTCATTTGCCTTTTTTTCTCCTTTGAATAATGAATATCTAATGGAATAGCCAAGAGAATTATAATTCGGCCTATTAATTCAACATATTTTTTTAAGGATTACATTAAATTTCTCAATTGTTCTTGCATATAATATTTAAATCAATCAGGGAGCTGTGGATAGAGAACAAAGCATTGTCAGTTCAAAGAGACAGACTCTCCTCTAAATGCTTTGAGCTCTGCATGGATGTCTAATCACAATAAATTAATAACAATGATACAAACATCAGCTCAGTTTAAGTACTTAGACAAAAGCATGCCACTACATCAATAGCCGAACTGTAAACCCGAGAGCCGCTCGGAGAAAGCAGGGAACCATCTTTGGTGAGCGTGATCTTTTTTTTCCCTTTGAATTCTTTAACATGCCCAGAATATATGCCACATAACACACACTTACAGACACAAAACACACACACACACACACACACACACACACATGCATAGATAAGGAGTGGAATATATGAGCACTGGTTTGAATAAGTTCACAGCCTTTTTGCTTTGGTATCCTACAAAATTACCATATGAGAGACTATTTACTCCCTGACAAAATTTCAGTGTGTTTCTATGAAAGTTCAGTCCATCCTTACGATGGTACAAAATGAAAAGCCTGCCTTACTTGTTGCACGCAATTAAGCCCGTGTGAGAGACAGCGAGGGCAGTTTAACATTTCATACAGGCTGTAATTATGCTTTAACTATTAGAAAGTGCCGTCCCCTAGGAGCCAATTACTTGAAAAGCTCTCATCACACGCAGGATATATACAAACAAATCCTTCAAGCACAAAGACAGTCTTTAAACATTAAAAGGGATGAATTCAGGAAGCCATACCAATCAGTTTGATGTAGCTAATTACTAAATAAGAGAGCAGCAGAGCAACCATATTAGATAATTATGACACAGACACACACCTCAAACACAGAGAGAGAGAGAGAGAGAGAGAGAGAGGCTAGTGTAGGAAGGATTGTAAGATATGTAAGAAGTGAGATTAATCAGTAGTTTAAAGGCAATGCAAGCTGCAGGGCTCAGAACCTTTTATAAAGTGCTTATCAATGGAATTATGGCTTTTACCCTTCATGATCTGGTGTCTCAGAGACCCCAGGGTTCTTTAAAAAGCTAAAAGAACTGATTGTCAACATACTGAAATGCTATTTAAGCTGTTTCTTCCTCCTCTTCTGAGACAAAATGTAAACAGTATCTCCTCCTAGAGCTTTCAAGCTACAACCACCAAATTCAGACTGATCCGACACGGGTTGCTATATCTTTTCAAACTGTTCTGATGTACGATTTTTGTTAAACAGACGATCAAATCTACAAAAAGTACCTTAGACTTTCATTGAGGGCATCAAGACTTTTGTAGTATAAGACTTATAGAGTATTTATGCTGTCTATCACTAGCAAAGCTTAATGACTATCCTAGGACAACATGCTAAAACATCCTAATTCATGCTATCAACAAATTATCAACATGCTATTTAATATTAGCAATGTGCTAAAACATGTTAATTCATGCTAGCTATGTGTTAAAACATGTTAGCAACACGTTAATTTGTGTTAACAAAGTGCTAAACATGCTAAGTCATGATAGCAAAGTGTTAAACATGCTAATTCATGTTAGCAATGTGCTAACCCAGATGAAAAAATACTATAGTGTTTTTGAACTATAGTAAATTGTAGTATACTGTATATATTATAGTATTTACAACACTTTGTTAATGAATGCTACAGCATACTGTAGTATTAACTAAAGTGAACTAATACAGTATAAATACTGTAGTATACTTTGGTTTTTACTACAGCAAACTGTAGTGTATACTGTAGTATAATATACCCTATAGTTGTAGAAAACTTAGTACAGTATTGGGTAAAGTAATTTGTTTACATTACTATAGTTGTTATATTATCACAGCAACTATAGAATTACCACAACAAATTAATTCAAGTACTTTACTATAGTATGGTTCAAAAACACTATAGTATTTACTATAATTACTATAGTATTTTTTTTTTCACCTGGGAAAAAATGCTAACAACATGCAAATTCAAGCTAGCAATGTGCTAAAACATGCTAGCAACGTGTTAATTCATGCTAGCAATGTGCTTAATCATGTTAATAACATGCTATTTCATGCAACCAATGTTGTAAAACATGTTAGCAATATATTAAATCATGCTAGCAACATGCCAAAACATGCCAGTAAGATTTTTTACTTTATCTGAGTAACACCTTCAAACTTCAAGCTGTTCAAAGTTATTTTAAAATTTTAGATCTGGCGTTGTCAAGCCAACATCTAGTTCATAAATGTCATCCATGAAAAATGTTACATTATTTGTTTTTTAAATCTCAGAGGCCCCACATTGTGACTGGTCTACAGACTGACCCCCGGTTTCACAGACGAGGCTTAAGCCTAGTCCTAGATTAAAATGCATGTTGGAGCTGTTTGAACTAAAAGCAACTTGCACGGACATATCTTAAAATATGTCAGTGCCATTATTTTGTCTCACAATACACACCAGTAATATATATATATATATATATATATATATATATATATATATATATATATTTTTTTTTTTTTTTTTTTTTTCTAAAGCATGTTTATAAAAGCTACTTTATTGTCCTAATTAAACCATAAAGGCATAATTCTGGCTTAATCTAAGCCCTGTCCAGGTACCAATCCATGTACCAATACTAGTTTTATTATACATTTTTACAACGTGTCTTTGCTGGATAACAATCAGCTTATGTCTACTTTGCAATGCAACAGATGGTTAAAGCTTTAATAATATCTGCCTACTGCATTTTGATTAGGTCAGAATTAATAGGCTAATTTAAAATGGCCATTATTTTTTTATGCCACTAGGGTCACAGAGACCTTAAACATAAAGTCAATCATAGAACATTAGAGTTGAATCATCACTCAGCTCTGCCTACATACATTACTAATTACACTTGCTCTGTTGCCTGAGAATATCTCCTTGGTTATTATTGTACCCTAATTAATAGTGTGATTTACTTTAATTCACTCTTGCATATTGTCTAAGCTGCTGATAAGTGTTCAAGTGTGCCTAGACCACTTTTTGCGCCAACATTTATGTATTTATGCATTTATTTATTTATTCACCCCCCTCCCTCACCTCCCCTCCCCAAATGAATGCATGAAGGAATGAATGAACGTATTAATGAATCCTTGTTGTTCACGTTCTATAGTAGTGGTTCTCAGTCAGGTTCTCAGCAAAATATGAAGCAAAATCACAAATAAAACGAAACAAAACATTGAAATTTATATAATACAATATGGGCAAACAATTTTAATTCTTGAATCTGTGTTGGCTCTTGAATTTCAGTAGTTGAAATTCAGCCAATAATTCACAAAACTAAGGATGCTTTATTTATCATCATATTTTCTTTAGCTTTTCATAGTTTTGTTGATGTTTTTGATGTCTGACAACCACTGGCCTACAGCATAGCCTGTGTAGAAGCAGCACACGCCTCTTAACTGTCCGCTGGCTTTTGTATTCAGTGTTTGGAAACTGTAATTACAGATGTGTATTTTATCAAACGTCACCACGGAGAGTGTGATATTCCAGAGTGAGGCTGTGCATTCTGTGATGTGTTTGTGTGGCATTCCCGTCTGCAAGAGTCTGAATGAGACAGGCAAAAACAAAGGCGCCCAAATCCCATTTGGTTTGGAGGCAGCACATATGGAAACGAACCAACTCTACTGCTAATACAGCTAATAGGATGTTCCACTCTAAATAGGAGCTCATGGTAATACCAGCATTTTCATTCAGGCTGGAAATTGTAGTTTTAAATTACAGTTTAATGCTTCAGATTTTTATTTTAAAAAAAAGGCATCACGGCAACACAAAAATTACCAGTGCTGCTGAACAGTGTCCCTGCTTCCTATTGTTAGCCAATTACTGTGCAATCTCTTTCTTCTGACTGAATAGCTCACTGTTAGCAAATAATGAAAAGGCAATTATGGCAAAGCTGTGTTCACATTACGCTCTTTATTTTGCGTGCTGGCGTAATTATTGTCAATCCTAGAGGCTTACTGTTGCATGCAAGAGGCAGCAGGGAAGAAAATGAACTGGGCTGGTGCATGGAAAATTAGAAATGTCACAGTTACCTTTTATATCAAGTGCTACTAGACCTCTGCACATAAACATATGGAACCTTAGTGGACGTTCACATCACACACACTCGCCTAGCAGAGAGAGAGAGAGATGGAAGAAAATGTGTGTGCTATTTTTTATATGCTATGTACATGCAAACACACATGTATTTACATTTATGTGCATATTTTGAGTCGTCTTAGAAGTGTCTATGCATGTCGACGTGATGTGTTTTAAAATACATCTATAAAACCAAAAACTGCAAGTAGAGTCATGTGTGTCTGCTTATGTACATACTGTACATGTATATTTCTGTCTGCAGTAAAACATATGGACACGTTTGATCCATATGGAGAGGAAAAAAGAAGATCTGAGTAAGGATAAAGAAAAAAACACATGTACAAGTATAGGCAGAATATCACCAACACTCTTAAAAATAAAAATTCTTCACTGGTATTATTTTTTTTTTTTTTTTTTCATCAGTAGAACAGTAAAGAAGATTTTTAGATGAAACCGTGGTCCTTGGTGATTCATAAAATGCAAGTCAACGGTTACCGTCACTTTGGGAGTCAAAAAAAAAAAAAAAAAAAATCTATATATGTCCTGATATGTTTATGTATATGTTTTTTGGTTTTTTTAAACTCTCAAAGTGACTGTAGCCATTGAATTGCAATATATGAATCACCAAGAACCAGTTTCAGCTAAAAATCTTTACATTTCTACTGAAAAAAAAAAAAAAAAAAAATACACCTTGTGGATGGCCTGAGGGTGAGTAAATTTAACAGAACATTTTTTGGGTGAACTATCCCTTTAATTGTTCTACTATGAAAGGTTCTCAATGGAACCAAAAACAGTTCTTTGTGAAACCCCTTTTTGGTTAGATAGTTCACCCAAAATGAAAAATGGCATAATTTACTCATCCTTACGTTGTTCCAAACTATTTTTGTCTGTGGAACATAAAAGAAAATATTGTGAAGAATGTTTGTCAATGGTCCAATGAAAGGATTCAAAATATCCTTTTTTGGGTGCCACATAAGAAAGAAAGTCATATAAAATTAGTAAATGATGAGAGAATTTTCATTTTAGGGTGAATTACCCCTTTAAGGCTCTTCAGTAAGAAGCGAAGATACAAGACACACAGGAAGGATCAGCAGTCTCTCGGAGGAGCACATCTGGTTTTGGGGGTTGGATTTCTTTTGTCAATATTCCTGCATGCATCTTTGACAAATCAAAGTGAATAAACAATGTTGTGATTCGGATCCTTGTGAGAAAGAAGGCAGGAACGCTAACACAATTCAGACAGAAAAAAAATGTCTCAAGGTCAGACTTTAAACACTTAAACGACACCATTGCAAACACCGCTCCAAATTCAATTTGACATCCTCCTACCTGCCAAGCACGATTAGAATTTTTTTTTTGAAAGTTTCCTTTTTCTTTCTTTTTTTTCCCCTCTTTTGCATTAGCCTCGCTGCTGTGCTTTTTGTGTTTAACAAGGTTCTTTAAAGACAGTGCAAGGGAAAAATGTATTTCTTAAGAGAAGCATGATGCGCTCTCTATTTCTCGCTTGCGCACACACAAACTGCCAATTCCAGCCCTCAAATGCGTACAGAAGGCTGTCAGAGTCATACTAACATCGCTCACATAATAGCATCGTCTGGGAGTCTCGACACCAAAGCCGCGCAGGAAACATCACACTGGCTCCTGAGAAAAATAGCGCTTTTAACTTTCAAAACTCCTTAAGTTCTGAAAGCGCAGTGCTGGTTTAAGCTGTCTCTCTGTGAGTGAGTGAGAGAGTGAGAGAGAAAGACAGACAGAGAAGAGAGAGAGAGGGAAGAAGAAAAAAAATAATGACAAAACAAGGCAATCATTACAGTCTACTTGTGTGTCACTCTTCTAAACAAGCGAGCAGATGCGTTTGACGTCAGACGACTGCCTGGAATTGTACTTTGTTTTGAAGCCTCATGGCTGTGAGGTGAACTTACCCAGCTAGCAATCAAAAGCAAAGATGCTAATTTACCTCTCTGCTTGATACAGCCTGTTTGTGAGCTCCCAAAGCAAAATGTTTTGATTTTGTCACAAAGACACACAGGGAGCGAGACAGTCAGGGCATCAATCACAGACAATTTGAGCATGTTACTCTTTCTTTATCTTTTGCCCCTCTATGTTAGTCTTTTTAGCATTCATGACATGACACACAGACAGAAACAACAGGGTACACACTGCACCCGAATCACAGCTTCCCTTGTGAAAAGGATATCTGATGGAGGTGAAGGGACAACCTTTTGTGATAACTGGAGCAATTTGACAGATTGTTTTTTAAAGATAAACTTTTTTTGTTTGTTTATTAAAAGCCATTTTTATCATATCAAAATGCATTACTTCAAAAAAGTTTAATAGAAAATGTATTTCTCATTGCCATTTCCTCAAATTGAGCATCAATGCCCATCTGCATTCAAATGAATCAATGTGAATTTACAATAATTTACATTACAACAGGTGGAATGTATGTCAACTTGTTTAAATAAAATGTACAAGTACCAAATAGATAAATAAATACCTGTCTGCAAGAGGGCCAAACAGACTGACATATTGTGTCTATATGTCCTGTAGGATATTCAGATTCTGCACCAGGCATCAGGTATCCTGACTTGAAAGGATGTAGACAGCAGCAGTAGCACTGTTATCTAGATGGAAGTAGCTTTATCGTTAACAGTCTATAAAACTATAAAGCAGTCAAGTCATGTATAAGCAGGTGATCTGAATTGCCTTTTATCAGAACGCATGAATCTGCTGAAAGACAGCCGACATAAAAAACAAATAGAATTATCAAGATAACGTATCAGAGTTTATTATCATTGTAGCGCTGAGTGTAATGCGACAGACGTGGACATGCTCTATGTGATTTCCATAGCTCTTCAGTCTGACGAATGCCCAAATTCATGTACACGGACAGATTATGTTTGCATTTCAAAGAAATATATTATAGTCAAGGATGGGAAAAGTAGTATAAATAAACATCTTGGAAACATTTTTGCATTACTACACACACACACACACACTCAATTTCATGAACAGAAACTATACTTAACCAGACTATTCAATATTTTAGGCAATATAAGTATAATGAAATAAGATGAGATGATAGAATATGTTTATATTACATTTCTATTTTTATCATTAGTTCAGACAGGAAACACGCAGGTTCACTTTCATCTGAAAAAGACAGGATTTTCCACCCACATTTTCCTATCTGTCCATCCTCAGCTACGACAATCCGGAATTCATTTACAGCAATACTACTGATTTTCTTTCTTTCTTTTTTTTTTTTTTTTTTGAGCAATATCATTACATAGTGCCAGCACTGTACTTCAAATGGAGTGGTAGAGAAGCAGAGAGGTGATGGTTTGGGCTACAGGGAGGGTGAATCCAAGCCAAAGACAACACAGCACAGTCCCTACAGCAGCAGGACATTTCCTCCCACAGACCTCTGATCTGAGATCAGGTCTAATCACACCTTTAAACATGAGACAGAGCCGCTCAACGGCATCCATGCATTAACCACCAGGGGGGACAGAAAGGCAAACATTTATGAAACTAATGGTCGGAGAGAGTGAATTTGAATGTGTGTGCGCACACAAATGCGTCGTAAGCAGGATTTCAGGGTGCTCTTTATAATATATATCCTCAACTGGTAATTAAGCTTACAACAATCTAACATATTGTAAACAGACACACATAAAAAAGTAACCTACTACAAGCACCTAAATGCACGTCCACTGATCCACATGCAAACAGAAAGAGGACTGGACAGATTGTAAGAGCAGGAGGGGGTAACATTCTGTAGTAAAGAGTGCTGCACTAATTGGTTTGGGTTAATTGGTATTTTTACTGCAATCACAGGGGAGAGGGACACCATGCTTAAACATTAAACACATCCACATCATACACACACACACACACAAATCTTACCAAAGCTTATAAAACAGCTAAAGGTCATTAAAGCTGACCTATTAGATCTAATATTTAGAAAAATAAAATCACTGCTATTTCACTAACAGGCACTATATAAATATTTTTTTAAAATATTATATCAATAATATGTATTATTATTATTATTATGAAACATTAATTTGCCAGCGTCAGTTAACGAAAAATAACATTTATTATTAATATTATCATATCAATGATAATAATAATAAAAATTAACAGCAACAATTAATGAATTAAAACAACAATAACAATAATAAAGATAATAATAATACTTATTATTAATAATAAAACATAATTTAATAATAAAACAAATAATATAATAAAAAATAATTACCAATAATATTAATAATTTTCTAATTATTATTATTAATACTCTATTATTACTACTACTATTATTATTATTTATTTTATAATTGGATTATTATTTTTCTAAAAGGAAAAAATCGGAAGAAAAAAAAATAAATAAAATAAAACAAGAACAACCACAACAACAAAGGAACAGAGACAGAGATCCGGCTCAGATTTGGCTTTCATGTTTAACTCATCTGACCGTAGTCATCCTCATTTTCATCCTAGTAAATCTCTTCAGCCAGTTTTCCAAGAAAAGCACAGCTCTCCTTTCTAAAAATACAGCACAGGGCACGTGGAGCGTTAGCAGCATCTCTGTGATGTTAAGAAATGTTAAGTTGAGTTTCAACACTGTGGGACACAGAGGAAGTGCCACCTGTTCTCCAGATATGACGGATTTGTTGACTGTTTAAAAAAAAGGGGGTGGAAAGAATGAAAGGGTTTACTGTCTTCCTGTGGCACAACTTCAGAAGACTGAATTCTATTTTTAGCTTCTAATGTAGAGCTGCCTGGACTCATCTAAAAATCCCCACCAGTGAGTTACCAGATGTCTCCTAACCGATAAAGGAGACGCCCTGGAAGGGTCCGGTGTGATGTCATCGTACCAGGTATCAACAGGTGATCGGTGAAAAAAAAAAAAAAAAAATCAACACGCTGAGGGATCAAATAAGGCAAACGCAATTCATTACAAACATACAAATAAAACTGAAATGAATACTTACAATAAAGTGCACAAATTAGTTATTCTTTTCTTGTTTATCGCTCTTCGGTGTGGGTCCAGACTAGCCCATCATGGTTCTAACAAAGCATGTTTAATTCATTATTAATTGATAGGGGCTTGTATATTCATGAGTGTGTAGTCTTGCCATCATTGTAAAACGTGTCAGCTCTCAAGGAGGTCCGCTTTGAGCCCGCTCAGCTTGTGTGTGTGTTTGTGCATGCGAGTGTTTTGATGTGTAGGTCATTACGCTTTCACTAGCCCTTTGTTTGGCTGTGTGAAAAATCGTTTAGAAAGGGCAGTCTGGATTGAGACGCCATGTTTATGTTGCAATCAGATCTGAGTGATGAGACACAGGAGGGAGGCTAGCTGTGTGTGCTATTTATTCACTGTTTCCCTCACTCTCTATTCCCAAGAGCCCTCAAACAAACAGCACACACACACACACACACACACACACACACACACACGTACATACTTTGGTAGTCCAATACAAAACATCCCAATATAGATATGCCCATTAGTGGTCCATGTCTATGTGAGAATTGCTCTGAAACAGAAATAGAAAACATCATTACAGACTGCTGCAGGAGTGCTGAAACACAAGAGTAACATGACAATCCCCATAAAAAGAGCTAAATAATTATGTCAAATAAATAACTAAATCAGTAATGTCAAATAAATTTTACATTTAATTTCAAATTTGCTAAAGGAAAAAAAAAATTGAATTTATTTTAAAAAAAACAAAAAAACAATTTGAACCCCAAAAAGCAGTTTTAATAGGCAAATATATATTTCATAGCAGGAAATAGATGACACATAAAACATCACACACACAAAACAAGAGTGTAACTGGAGGGGTGTCAGTCTTTCTCTCTCTAGTTAGGGGTCTGCTCTCTATCCCAGTCAAAGTAGTGAACTTGGCACAACCATAAATTCGGACGCCCCCTTCATCAGAGCAGCCACTGGACCCTGCCATAACTCATTTGCACTTGCACACACACACACTTACACACCAGGAACCACTGGGTCCAACCATAACTCACATACACTCTCAGAGGTCTTTAGATCCCTCTCAGAGGTCATAAACCACATTCTCTCTCACACACACAGAGGTATGTGGGGGTCCTAGTTTGAGGTCAGGTGATGGAGCTCTCAGGGTGATATACTGACACCCAGTCTCTCTAACTGGGGTAATGAGTCACAGAGTACGAAACACAGTCCAACTTGTTATTTTTTCATTTTGACAAGAAAAACTGCTCTCAGACATCAGGTGATATTTATGTGTATCAGCAGTCAAACAGAGGTTATGGATACAAAACACAAACGCTCTTTGACGCTGCGTAAGCAGAGTGCAAAAGCCACAGTATGAAGTGCACATCGTTTCTTTCATCTAACATGTCAAATATTTCTTACTTTTGACTTCAAGTGGATAAGGGAAAATTACCTCTACCTGAGTATGTCTCCAAAAAAAAAAAAAATAAAGTAAAATAAAATAAAATAAAATAAAATAAAATAATAAAAAATAATTTGTTATATAAACATTTTATTTAAATGATAATAATAGTATATAATTATTAATAATATAATTATTTACAAACTAAATCCAGAAGAACTGTGGCCGTGTCTCCAAGACGCTTGAAGAAACCTGCCTGCAAAGATACAGTACTGTGAAGAGTTTTAGGCACTTGTGTAAAAATGCTGTAAAGTGAGGATGCTTTCAAAAATATTGTCATAAATAGATTTTATTTATCAATTAACTTCTATGAACTAAATCAAATCAATATTTGGTGTGAACACCCTTTACATTTAAAACAGCTTTTGTCCAGGTACACTAGCGCATTGTTTTTCAGGTAGCTTTGCAGGAAGGTTTCTTCAAGCATCTTGGAGACACGGCCACAGTTCTTCTGGATTTAGTTTGTCTCAGTTTTTAATCTGTTTCTTCATGTAATCGCAGACGGATTCGATGATGGTGAGATCAGATCTTCGCGTGGAGCACCGGCTGTTGTCAGGCTTATTGTGCGTTCAAAAATCTCGCTGGACTGTTAAAATGAATGGTAAAATTAATGTTTGGAAATGTGAACTGATATTTCCTACTGACACACTACAGCAAAAGATATAAATAACTGGCTTAAAACCCTTTTGGGGTGAAAATACTGACGTGCCTAAGACTTTTGCACAGTACTGTATATATATAAACAAAATAAATTCAGATGCATTTAAATAAGTCTTATCTAACACTATATTACATCCACATTATTTTGCACACCTTTGTATATGTGTGTGGTGTTAAATCTGGTCATGCTATCAGCATCACTGTACATTCTATCTGCAGCCAATTTCAGTGTGCTGCCGATTCGGTCTATACCCGTGTGTGCGTGTGCACGTGTGTGCGTGTGTATTTGCACAGAAGTATTGAGCAGGTGGAGCAGGTGATGGAAACTGAAGGAATGTATTTAACAGCGGTACAGCTGAGTAAACATGCAGGTTCATGGGTAATGGAGTCTATATCACACACACATAAACACCTTCATGCAAGTGCACACAAACATGCAAACTCTTACTGGGTAATGGAGTCCATTAAACTCGCTCTTCTCTTGGCTCACACATACAGTCTGAAAATTAAATGCTCATCTAGGGCTCCCAAGTGCACCTCCACAAGCTTAAATCTTGAGTCTTGGTGTTAAATAGCTCTGGGATTCAGTGTGTTCTCTACAGGTGAGGAAGAAAGAGAAAGAGAGAGACAATGATTCCATTTACACAGTAATAAAAATGCATACTAATAGAAAATCATTGTGTTTGCATGCAGAGCTCCAGAGAAAATGTGTTATTATACACAGATCCTGCAAGCCATCTGACTGTAAGGTGTATATTGATCACAATCACATGCATCTGCCACCAATCAAAGTTATTTAAGAGCTTCATTATAATATCAATCAGCAGAATGGATGAAGATCCTATGATATATGGTCTATAAAGACTTGCAACTTGCAAATACGAATTTATTAATGTAACATTAATGTATTTAAAGTCCATTTTGTATGTTTTAAATATAATATTGACATCATTTCATCTGTTAATTCATTATTAAAAGACAAAAAAAAAAAAAAAAAAAAAAAAAAACCCTGCAAATATAAGCACTCAATTCAGTGGCTTCATGACAAAGCTAAGCAATAAGAATTGCAGGGTCACTCCAGTAATTGTACACATATGTAAAAGCCATCATCCATGCATACATATTTCATGAATGCCTCCCCAAAAAAACATGATAAAATGGTAAGAGTGTGTCAGAGAAAAGAGCCCAAACATCCAAAAACGTACACAAGAATGTGGACAGTATAGGTCACACACAAGGAGACGTGGGTCACGCTCAAATTGTCCATCAGTCAGACAGGCAGAACTGATTTAGATGCTAAATAATGGTTTAGATATTCAAAAATTCCATATATATGCGAAAGGCTCCAGTGCACACCGAAGCGGACCCATCAAAGCGCCCCTCGCCACCACTTCAAGAACTGGCCTCGAAGAGCGTCTTTGTGTCTGTTACATTTTCCCAAACCCACAGCCAGTGTGATCTGCTATTAAGTGAACAAATAACATTTACATTAATTTATTTATATTTATATTATTAAGTGATGCTGAAGTGAACAAAAAGAGGAAAAGTTAAGTAAATAATTCAAATGGATGAAAATGACCAAGACAAATATTTGAGAGTATGTTCAGCTGCACTCAAAAACCAAAAAGAAATCCAGTGAAACAGCACAATAAACTAATCAAGAGGTGCGTTTTTGAAGATGAACAAGTCAAATTGCAAGGTTAAAGACATGAGGGCCGCAATTCCCAAAATACCACAAATCTGTGTCTGTAGTGCATTACAAAATGCAACAGCAATGCAAGCAGATCCCTTTTCCGAGAACATTGATTTGTATCAACATACAACTGTGGCTCCACTCAAAAATATAAATACATTATAATGAAAAGATTATTTTATAGAACTAAATCAAAAGGACAGGAAGTCCATGTTTTGAGGCAGAAAGAGAAAGAATCTGCACATGGACTTTTTAAATCAAACCCATGTCCTCTCACAGGCCTCCACTGCAGGTCTGCACAAGCAGGATAAAAGGAAGCAGATGATATGCGTCACACCCTGCGAGCACAAATCAGATTTTTAGGCTGGTCAGGGGTTTTTAAAATGGCTGACTTGCTTTTGCAATCACCGTTTATTAATAATCTCAAACACAAAGAATCTGAAGCTTCTGATGCCTTATATGTGTATGTAGTGATATGATATTAATACCTAATTTAAATTCTGTGTAAATTATATTATATCCGTTGAATTTGAAAATGCTAAAAATGGAAGGTTAAAAATCTGTAAAGATATATATATAGTAAGTCTTTAGTCTCTGTCAGTCTTTAGCTGGTAAAAAAAAAAAACTAATATTCATAATAATAAAAATAAAACAAAAAATTTAAGTCTATAGTCTCTGTCAATCTTTTATTTATATTTAGATCAGACGTCTGGAATCTTACTAATCTTCAATGAAAATGAAAATAAAATAAAAAAAATAGAAAATAACAAGAAAATATAATTTAAAATAAAAAAAATTCTATATTTCTTTCTAGAACAAGTCTATAGTCTCTGTCAGTTTTTTATTTATATTTAGATCACACGTCTGGAATCTTACTAATCTTCAATGAAAATGAAAATAAAATTTAAAAAAAAATAGAAAATATAATTTAAAATAAATAAAATTCTATATTTCTTTCTAGAACAAGTCTATAGTCTCTGTCAGTTTTTTATTTATATTTAGATCACATGTCTGGAATCTTACTAATCTTCAATGAAAATGAAAATAAAATAAAAAAATAGAAAATAAAAAAGAAAATATAATTTAAAATAAAATAAAAATTTCTATATTTCTTATTAGAACAAGTCTATAGTCTCTGTCAGTTAGATCACACGTCTGGAACCTTACTATTCTTCAAAGAGAATAGAAATCTTCAGACAATCTGGTGAAAGATATTTACAAGGTGAATCAACTAGATCTACAGCAGTGTGACAGAACAGTATGTCTGATTGAGTGAGCAGTAATGTTGATGGACAACCAAAATCTTGTGATCTGACCCCAAAGACAAAGGTTTAATAATAAATATAGCAGTGTCTGGATTAAAAAGACACCACTCTGCATTTTTAATGTAAATGTGTGTCTGCATGCTGTTAAATATGAATGATCCCTGTCTCACCTCAGGGTGAATGTGCGAGGAATGAGGAGCGATAGTCTGCGCTTGTGTGTGCACGCTAAGACTGAGCAGTTTCAATCAGCCACTATTTAGTATGAGGGTTTTCAAAGTTCATATGTAAGGAATGTCTTGGCTAAATCACAAGGGTCCTAACTGAAAGCACCTAAACTTCTGCAACACTCCTTACACTGTCTCCCACTTTAAAGGAACCCCTCTAACTCTGATCCTACCCGGCTATTAGAAGGGCAATGGGGATTTTAAATCACCCACGGTGAAAGACAGGAAAAGAGAAAGATGGTCGACTGTTCCTCTGCTTTATTTACGCCCTGTTGTAGCCACTGGTTGGCAGGTACTGTTGGTGTGTGTATGTGTGTATGTTGTGAGTAGGGCACTGGGGCAGGGCTGAAAGGGGTTGGAAGGGTAATGCTAGGGCTATCACATTAACCTGACTGGAGCTCCTCTAATAGGCACCGCAGCTTAAATTGATATATCAATTTACTCCCCTCCTGCAGGACTTCAAAGGCCTGCAGTCTTGTTCCCTTAGCCTTTACCTGCCCCACATCAATCTGCCTGTCTACACTGCATGAGCCTCACACCAACCCACAGCACACTGCACAGCCAATCACATGACCTGCTCAGACAAGAACAGTTCAAACTGGCCAATCAGAAGACAGAAAATCTGCATTTCAAACGCAGATCAGTTTAATTAATACTAGCAATCTATCGATGCAACTTAAATCTTAACTGAAATTATTTAAAACATTAAGTTATTTTATTTAAGTTAAAATAACTTAAAGTGTCCTTTCTATTACAATGCACAAAACAGTTGACAAAATGAACACTGCAACAATATTATAGTAATATTATCTATGTATAATATCCATGACAGTTATTTTTGAATGTGGTAAAAAAGCAACTACACATTCAAGTTTTTGTGACCTTTTAAGTCACAAATACTAAGAAATGTGAATTGTTTGAAACTACATAAAAACAAACAGAATTCCCCCAAATGTTGTCCCAACTATTCAGACACTGTTGTCAGAAGAAAGAATTTCAAATTGAACAATACTGCTGAAATATTAAAGGTTTGTGAGTTAATATGACTGTGAATATTAAGAAGTTTCAGTCTGGATGGCATGACTGACCAATCAGAATTGAGTACTCCAGAAAATCATGTAATAAGTAAACATACTGAATCTCAATTATCTGCGTAATCATGCAGCCTAATAAAACACATTACCAATTAGATGCCGCAGAGCTCATGTGCCTTTATTCAAGACCCGTAAACAGGAACAAAAAGGCTGTACATTTGTTTTGACATGCACCTGTGAGCTGTATTTGTGTTAGCAAGACATTTACAACAGCTGAGATAGAAGCAGATCTTCACAGTTAGCTCCAGACTCTGTTCTTTTACACAGAATCAAACAACTCGTCTTCCCAGCACAAGCCCTAGAGGGCCATGATGTCATATCCAGTGTAACACCTTGCGGATGACTGACACATGTTTCCCATGGAGAGACAGACACACAAACACGCAAATGCACACACATACGCACACAAATTGAAAGAGTCTTTGTTTTGTCTGACATCTCCCACCTTATGCTAACCTGTTTTGTCAAAACAATTCCCACAGAAATTAGATGACACAGATTCGGGAAGATAAGAGCCTAAATCTGCCAGAACCAAACCAACAGTGACAAACAACACCTGCTTGCAGCTTTCACACAATGCTTTTAGTGCACATATCGATTTACATACTGAAACACTGTCAACTGAGTGACTGATTTGGACAAAACAACAATAATACTAATAATAATAATAATAAGAGTTATCAATAATCTGTTTTTTCTTAAATGAGCAGTGATAAGAATAAAGTGCTGATATGAGTTACTGTTAATCACACTGACATATAAAACAAATGTTTACATTTTCCAAGAATCTTTGAGATTAATTGTAGAGAGATCATACTGTGTCGATATGCTAGACTGACTATGACTGAGTACTCCAACAGGCTGAAAATGACATCTGAAATGTTAGGCTGGATAAAGGAGAGAAAGGAGTGTGTTGTCAGGTGATGTTCTTTCTCAAACCCACCTGATCAGAGAGTTTAGACAGAGGGGGGAAATACAACAAAAATTCCAGGAAGAAAGGGAAGCACTAAAGAGGTTGAAAGAGATTGAGAGTTGAGAGGATGTGGAAAAAGAGAGAGAGGGTCACAAAGTAGACGGGAGCCATGAATACAGAGCAGCTGAGATGTGAGAGAATTTTACAGCAGCTATTGTCTGTCACTCACCCTGTAGATTTGTGATCACAATTTTTCCCCATCAAGTGTTTCACTTTCACCTGAAGTAACTACCCAGCACAAATATGCTTTTTAGCCATCTTCTTCTCACTTGGTCTAGCAGCGACACACAAACGCACAATCTTTTTAACACAGAGACAGCAGATACACATCCCCATCCCCCTGCAGTCCTCGCTGCCAGGCCATGCCCTTGCCAAACAATGACAAGTGTTCACTATTACGTCCATCTAGGGATAAGTCGCAATAAATAAAAAGAAAAAGAAAATGAAACATGCGTGACTCCCCGCCTGGTCGTCAGACTGAGAAGAAAATATATCCACATAAACAAAAACAGCTCTGATAAACATTTTATTAAGATGTTGGAAAAGATATAAAATTGAGAGCTTCAGAGTAACAAAAGAAAAGACCAGTGGGTGTATAGACTTCAGGGTGACCCACAGCGCAAAATACAAACAAAAATAGTCAAAAAACAAAAGACTTTCCTCACGAGATTAAAGAAAAAGTTCCAATTAACCTAACTACACTATCAAAAACAGAGTGAACATTATCACACAAGAGAAAAGGGCAGGTCAACCCTACAAAGAACACTAACACTGCTTAAAATATATAACAACCATATGACAATTGTTGGTGGATACATTGTTGGTCTGGCGGCTGGTGGGGAGACAGGAAAAGTGCGACCGGCCCGGAGAAGAGCGGAGCGTTTTGGAAGAGTGGAAGAGATGGTTTTAAACCTGCCACAATCAGTGCCATCCACTCCAATGAAGACGGGCGGAGCCATCAATCAGCTGATTAAAGGATCCTACTCAGGACAAACAGCGGGGGAGAAAAAAAAAACAGATTCAAAACATGAATAAATGCATAATATACACCGATCAGGCATAACATTATGACCACTGACAGGTGAAGTGAATAACACTTATTATCTCTTCATCACAGCACCTGTTAGCGGGTGGGATATTTAAGGCAGCAAGTAAACATTTTGTCCTCAAAGTTGATGTGTTAGAAGCAGGAAAAATGGGCAAGCGTAAGGATTTGAGTGAGTTTGACTGGGTCAGAGCATCTCCAAAACTGCAACTTTTGTGGGGTGTTCCCAGTCTGCAGTGGTCAGTATCTATCAAAAGTGGTCCAAGGAAGGAACAGTGGTGAACCGGCGAAAGGGTAATGGGTGGCCAAGGCTCATTGATGCATGTGGGGTGCGATCCAACAGACGAGCTACTGTAGCTCATATTGCTTACCTGGAGAACACATGGCACCAGGATGCACTATGGGAAGAAGGCAAGCCGGCAGATGCTTTGGGCAATGTTCTGCTGGGAAACCTTGGGTCCTGCAATTAATGTGGATGTTACTTTGACACGTACCACCTACATAAGCATTGTTGCAGACCATGTACACCATTTAATGGAAACAGTATTCCCTGGTGGCTGTGGCCTCTTTCAGCAGGATAATGCACCCTGCCACAAAGCACAAATGGTTCAGGAATGGTTTGAGGAGCACAACAATGAATTTGAGGTGTTGACTTGGCCTCCCAATTGCCCAGATCTCAATCCAATCGAGCATCTGTGGGATGTGCTGAACAAACAAGTCCGATCCATGGAGGCCCCCAGCTCGCAACATCTTGGTGCCAGATACCACAGCACACCTTCAGGGGTCTAGTGGAGTCCATGCCTTGATGAGTCAGGGCTGTTTTGGCAGCAAAAGTGGGACCAACACAATATTAGGAATGTAGTCATAATGTTATGCCTGATTGAAGTAAACAAACACATCCGTAACATGGCACTACAATCAAACAATTCCTTTTCTTATTTGTTGCTTGAAAGAGCTGTTGTTTAGGTGTATCTGAGATGTAACTTTTAACTGTTTTCACGCATGTTATATCTGTTCAGTGTTGTTGACCTTTGCATTCAAGGCCTTGATCCGCATGTATGTGTGAGAAATATCTATCCAACTATTCGATCAGTGTGAGCAGGTCAAGAGTTAACAAAAGCACAACCACATACACACCCATGCAAACACACTCTCTGTCCGGAACAAAATTAGCTAAGTGCTAAAACAGCTGTGCTTGGTCATTTATTCAGCAAACACACACAAAATAACCTCACTTTACTGTAAACGATCAAGACCACCCAAGCCAGCCACAGGTTTACAACAGATTTAGACCAGATGAGAAACGATAAACTCATTTGACTGCTTCTTTCTTTATTCTGTATGGCAAAAGTGAGTGAAAATAATATAAAAATAATGTCACTAAACATCTATATTTTAATTCCATATCCTGGAACATGGGTTTATCACTGGATTACAGTGAAAATCATCAATTTTTTTTAGTTTTTCGAGTTTGTCAATCTGTCCGATGCAGACTAAGCCGTTCAAACAAAACCTATTCTTTGTCATATCAGCGTTGTTTGTTTTTTAATTGCTGGTTTATGTCAAGGAGAAAAATATTTTAATGCATACCAAAAAAAAAAAAAAAACAGAAGCTGGGAAAAAAAAAACATTTTGGTAAAATATCTAGTTTTATGCTATATTCGCAATATATAAAATAAATTCCATCAGAATACATGATTATTTTTAAATCTGTATATTTATTGCTGTGTACATTTATTTTAACTTATTTTATACATTTTATTTATTAATTCTAGAGCTGTAAAATATTTAGGTATTACTGGTATTAGGTATTTAGGTATTATGTTGCTCTTCTATTAAAACATTACATCCATTTTCATTAAACCAGGGTGTTGCAGGAAACACAATAATGAATTGTTTGTTTGACGGAAGCTGTCAGTACTCTGGTCTACTGCATTTGTTCAGTGTATTTGAAAATGATGGTCCAGCACTTGCATTGTCTTGAACGACTCAAGCCAAAAGGCAACATGCTCTGGATCTTCTTTTCTTCTTCATTCCATTCTGTCTTTTTTTCCACTTAGTTTATCATTTGTTGGTGAAGAGCAGAAAGAAGGAATGGCACGGTCACTGATTCGCCACAATAGGTGCCCGTGGGGGTTGACAGGAGGCACAGTTTGTGGGTGAGGTGTCGAGGCTGGGACAGCTCCAACTCTGTGTCTTTAAAACCATCACTGTTGTGCTACACTAGGCTACGGGCCAGTGAGTAATCTTCACACAACAAATGTCACAAAGAATTCTGGGTAGCGCACACAAAAAGAGCAAGTCTGTGAAGAGAGGAGAGAGAGGACGTGAGACAATGATGAATGATTGGCAAGGTCCTGTTTGTCTCTCGCTCTCAATCTCTTAATTTTTGGCACCAGTCTTGTAAAGTTTTTTCGTTGACACTATTGCATGACAAACTGACAGTAACATTATATCATTTAATGATGTGCGCTTTACAGAACAAGAGTCGCAGCTCAGAGGTCTACTTTCCTTCTCTTTCTCTTTCTCATTCTCTCTCTCTCTCCGTCTCTCTTTCTCACGGTGCTCCTCTGTCGGTTGGAAGCCCAGAGCAGGGCTGCTGCGGTGAAGCTCCCGTTACACTCTGCCTCAGCCTCTCTGTCATCTCTGCTAAGCCCAATGCACCCTGGGAAATTAAATAACCCCTTGTCTCAGTTTCTCCCATTGCCCCAATTAGCATATTTTCTGTACAATGGGCATGGTGTCTAGGATGTAAAAGGACAGTCATTTAACCATTTCTCCATTAAAGGGATAGTTCGTAAAGATTTTCATTATTTACTCACCCTCATGTCATTCTACGACTTTCTTTCTTCTGTGGAACACAAAAGTTGATATTTTAAAAAATGTCTCAGTGTTTGTTTTATTTCTTCCATACAATGGATATCAATCTGTCTGGAACAAAATAGCCATCAAAACCTGTATAAAATTTACTGTGGAAACATTTTTTTTTTTTTTTTTTTATGAATATTTATTATTTTCAGAACCAAACCGTTTCTCTTCACAAATAATTTCTGAAAGAATACTCACAGACTACAAAAATATCATATGCATAACCAGTCAGGGCCTAAACTAGCAATAGCCGGCATGGGAGTCGGGCGCTCTAACGAGAAGGTTAAAGACCTCAACCCCAGTGACAGACGCCAGCGTGCCTACTGAGGCCAGGGGAGAGAGGTTTACCTGCACAGCTATATCACATACCAGCATTTTACAGTAAAACTACAGACTTCGTAAGAATCATTTTAGGGTATCACAGGTACATTACTGACACAAATGCATTATAAAAATATCAGTGAAAAAATTATTCCTAGATAGCGGACAAAGTTAAAAAATAATTGACCCCAAATTGTATTTGCTATGCATATTATTTATGCTTAGTAATGCATTGTGTAATTCTTGCTTCACCTGTATTGAAATCAACTGAAAGAGAGTCTTTGCATGTTGATTGTTATTTGCAAAACACCGAATTGCTGTTTTTGTAGATTCTAATTGTCCAAATGTAGAAAAAAAAAAAAAAAAAAAAAAAAAAAACTATGTTTTGACAAAAGTGAGTTCAGCCTAACTAAAAGGAATAGCAATTGACAGTATAAGCACTGTCTGTACTGCCAAACACAAGGGATAGAGAAAGAGAGAAATGACTATTAAACACATGGGGAACGTTTAATTGACTAAGGTGGAAATTATTATGGTTTAACAAGGGAACTTAACAGAGCAGACTTATTCTTTCACACGTCCTGTATGCAATCCACACACACACACACACAGGCAGTAGCAGGCAGGCATTTAGACAGCATGGTATAAGAGCTCAGTTGGACTGCCACACTCAGTCCAAACCAAATGAGACCATGCTGCTTCAAACTAGCCCAGCAGTCTCCAAGGACTCCACACTGATTCTCCACAGCAGATCATTAAAGTCTTGTATTCTCCCTTCTCTCTTTCTCTTCACACTCCCTCTTGCCTCCTCTCCCTCCCAACCATCTTCGTACTGAAAAAAAAAAAAAAAAAAAAAGTAGTCTAAATAAAGTTAAAGTCTGAATAAACAAAGGATTTTCTCCTATGTTATCCCCATCCTTCATCCTTTCCTCCTCTTCTATAGGCCAGTTTCCATGAGATGAGTGTGGAATCTCATTGGCTCATTCCAAGCTTGTTGCAGTGTTAGCTGGTTCTCAGTTTAATTGGAAACTTAAATACTTTGGGTAATGTGTGACCCATGGGAGCCCTTGCTGCCATTTCACAGACACATATACAGAGAGAGAGAGAGAGAGAGAGAGAGAGAGAGAGAGAAAGAGAGAGAGAAAGAGAGAGAGCAGACACGGTGTCTCTCTCCTTTGCAGAGAACCTCCAAACTCTCAACACCCCCACCCTCTCAAACTACAGCTGTCCTCAACTACAGCCTGGGCCCTTCATTATCAAAATAGAAATTTGTGTCCTAAGTGCAGCAACATTGCTAATGCTAAATATCCAACTCCCCCAGGAGCTAATTATGCCTGAGTACTGGCAACATGGATTCCATTTTTTCACCTCCAATAACAACTGTAAAAGCAATTTGAGCATTTTTCAATTAATTAAACACATAGTCTTCCAGTAACCTCTTGTCATTTTGCCCTCCAGGACCAAAGCTAATTTGTGTAAAATAAAATGAGAGAGCATGTGAGAGAGAGGGAGAAAGCAGCGGATGGGTGTTTTTAGTCATTTTTGCCACTTAAGGAATTAAAAGGAGTAGACTGTTAATATTTCATAATAAGGACAGGCATGTCGCTTTGACAGCAATCTGACGCAGGGTTTAAACATGTTAAAAATGTTAATGAGTATAGGTTGGTCTAGAGCACAGGCAATTTGATTCCTTTTAGTTGTATTCAGATATTTATTTCCGCATGCTCATTTCCAGCTTTTTTAATATTTAGATTACCGTTGCCATCATCTAATGACAAAAACACTAATAATTTAATAACACAATAAAATGTAATCAGCAATTCCCATGTAGCATTTATTTTAATTAAATTATTTTTATTATATTTCTAATTATTAAATAGTACAGGTTTTTAATATTTAACGATTATCAGAAATAACACAAAAATAAATATCGGCTTATTGATTTTGTCAATAATTTCAGTGTATATCCCTAAAATCAGCCTTAATGTGTTTGAAAAATGTACGAAGAAAAATGTCAAAGAATAATAATGTGTGAGGGGAATATGTGTGGGTGCATGAATCATATCAAATATTTTCTGTCACAGCTGATGAGTGGTGCACATAAAAACTGCATTCACCTAGACACTGATACAACACACACACACACACACACACACACACATCCAGAATCCTGCCAAACATTCTCATTATATTCTCTTAGAGGCTTCTGTCAGCGAGTCAGATCAGAGAGAGTGCGTGAAATCTCGCTAATGGGCATTACAGCATTATGGGCTTTCCCTCGTCCTCTCTCTAGCTCTGTCTCCCTCCCACTCCCTCTCTCTCTCCATCAGGACCTGTGTGAGAGAAAAAAAAAACACACACAAAAGGAACACACAGAAGGAAAGGTAAGGAAAACGAGCATTCGGTGAATATTTACAACAGGAAATTCGGCCTATGAAAACACAAGATGTTTCATGTGGAAAGCCATCCCTCCCAACCACCTCAATCTTTCTCTCTCGCTCGCAGCACCAGTCAGCGAGATGACTCCTGGTGCTGTCTAGCTTCACTTTCAAAGCGCTTTTTAAATGGGCTCCCTCAAGGATGGAAGCACAGCCTTCACCTCTGCGCACCTCTACTGTCTCCCGCATTGACGGCCCTCTTAACTTTCCCTCCTTACCCCTCACTCAAAACATTCAGACGAAGACTTTCTGCTTTTCAACAGATTCTCCTAGCGTTGGCAAATATACCTGCATGGTGAGCGTGCAATGTTAAGCTATGAGAACCGAGGCTTCTGCTAGTCATTACACGGTGTGCTGCTCACACACTGATGTTGTCTGAAGAGAATCTCATCTGCATAGAGACACACTTCATGGGTTACACTGTCTGCACACACACTGCTCCTTTGCCTTCATTAACAGGCTACAGGGAAACAAATATGTCTGAAATGACGAGCAATGTTTTGATAGTGGGTTGCTGTGCTTAATTATTATAATACTAAAAAAACAGTATTGCTCATTGAAATGAAAAATTAATTGAGTAGTAAAACACTGATACCCTTCAATCATAAAAAAAAAAAAAAAAGATTCTGAAATTCTTATTTGTCAGCTCAATCATAAAAAATTGAGATGCCTATATTTTAAAAGATATGAAAAATGAAAAACCGGTCATTATTTACTCACCCTCATGTCATTCCAAACCTGTATGACTTACTTTCTCCAATGGAACACAATAGAAGATATTTTGAAACATGTCTCAGTATCTTTTATTTGTCCATACAATGAGAACAATGGAACCTATAGACTCATTCTATGGATTAAAAAGAAAATCTTCTGCAATGTGTGTTCCGCAGAAGAAACGGAACGACATGGAATGACATGGGAGTGGATAAAGGCCAGTTCACACCAAGAATGATAACTTTAACAATAAGTATATTAGCAGACAATATTGTTCTGTTTATTCTAAGCACATTGCTGTTATGTCGTCTAGCGCTTTAAATGCTCAAGCTCTTTAAAACAGGATGGATTCTCATTGGCTATCAATGTTTTTATCATTCTTATTCCAATGATGTTGTATCTCGGTGCCGTTCTCGTTATAGCTATGGTGTGGACTGCTATTCTTTTATATTTAGAACTGTTTTTATAACAGTTATTGCTATAGTTATTGTCCTTGGTGTAAACGGGCCTTACATAATGACAGAATTGTCCTTTCCGGGTGAACTACAGTATCTCCTTAAGTAGAGTCTAATATGAGTAACAGTGGAGGTCTAGTGACATTTTCCTGGTTTTGTAGTGATGGGACTTGAGAGTGAGCAAAGGTGAGACGAGTGGCTCTTTGATCTCACTGCTATATTTTTATTGCGAGGGTGGAACCACATTTCTCTGGGCTAGAGATGCTTATGGGAAATGAAAGGTGAGCACACCCGTAGATACCAGTGTGTCACACTAAAATACATCCTCCCTGAGGGAGAAGAGAGGGAAGGAAGAGGGTTATGCAAACAGATCATCAGCAAATAATACCTGGGCCCCAAGCAACAAAAGTCAAATTCTTGAATGCTACGATTGGGAAACAGACACACACAAACACATTGGTGAAGTACCTCAGAGGCATATGGACAGATACCTAGAGCAAAATGGGCTCAATCACCTGGCCAGGTGTGGGGAAACAGACATTAGGAAATGTCTATGGAGAATTTAAATCTCTTTTAACCTATATGATTTCTATAAAATTACCATTCAAGAAATATAGCCTCAATAAACCATTAAACTTCAAAATAACCAACAACTCCATTAGAATGTATGTTTCACGAGTTTGTGTGCCCATATAATCTTAGCGTAAGTGGTAAACAGATTTGGCTTGCGGTCTGCTATAGAGAGGCTCGGAGAGGATATTCTACTCGAGCTCCGATTGCCCCCCTATAACAGGTAAAATTGTACAAAAAGGAGGAGAAGGTGGAGGAGGAGGGATGCCGAAAGAACTAACAACAGGAAGAGGTAAGATGCTGGTTTTATACCTTGGTATTAATTGGAAGATTAGATGGGCGTACTCCTCCCGAAATTACGTTTAATAACTTCACTTCTATAGTACTGCGACTGGTTGGCATTCTCCTGAGCTTGCCTGATATATTAAGAGAGGCCGTATCATGTGCAATCGCAACATAACAAAACAGCTAATTTGGATCTCGCACCTCAGTGATCTCATCCTAATGAGGAGTAAATGGGGAATGAGGTCTCGCTCGCATTGTTGTTGCCGCGCATTACACCTAACACCCAAAACGCCGAGGCTTGATCGGGTAGCTGTACGAATGTATCAAAGGTAGTGGAGAGAAACCCAACACCTCTGCTGCGAGAAAGAGATGGAAAGAAAATGTAAGAGGGCAAGTACGGTATGCAGAAAGGCAGGCAGAGAAAGCCATCTACATTTCAAATGCACAGGATGTTTTCCGTTGGATGTTTATGAAACATGGCTGCTGGGATTGAGCAACTGTTAAAGGATATGGCATCAAAGAGCTGCTCAGAGAAAACAAAACAACAACACGCCGCTGCTCACGGAAGAGGAGAGCAGAACACAACTCCTCCTAAGAATTATGCAGCAGCTTCAGCTGATTACCTGCAACCGGGGGCCTCTAAACGACTCGCTCGAACCTCAAGCCCGGGAATGAACTATCTGGATGGACATGGGCGTGGCACAACCCTGACCAATGGGACAGCAGGAGAGCTTCCCTTAAAAAGAGAATGATCTGTGGATGAAAGAGTGTACCGAATGATGTGATCATAGCAAAACAAGGATGCTACTGCAGTGGCATAAAGCAGTTTGGGACTTTATGTAAAAACACTCCAGGTAAACATTTCTAAAATTTTCTTTACCGTTGATTTTCAACAACTTGACCTTCCGTTAATAAACTTTATGGTACATTTAGTTATAGTAAAACAACATACAAATTAAAGTAGCATTTTAGCTAACATCTTACAGTACTGGATTTAATTTAAAAAAAAGGTAAAGAGGGTTAGAGAAAAAGAAGTTTAATTACATTAATCCTCTGGAGGTCATTTTAGCATGGCACTGACACTGCAACTGCAGTCAGATATAAAACAACTGTGGCTGCTTGTTTTCTCACACCAATTACAGGGTATTTTAACAGATCAGGGTCTGCTAAGAGTTTAAGTCTCAGTGAGGCATTTAAGAAAGCCTTGTAAAAAATGTTTATATGTGCTGTAAATATGTGTATATATTCTATAAATTTAGAACAAGATACTTTGTTCTACAGCTGTTGTTTAACTGTAAGTGTGGAATGATCTAAGAATCTTAGATACAAAAAACAACCTGTAGAATGCATAAGAATTTCCTAAATTACATATATTTAAACCATACTTAAAATCAAATAAATCATCTAACATTATTAAAGTTTGTCAATGTAAAGACTCTCTAAATTATGCATAAATCCATATCAAGATCTGCCAAGGATGCTTCTACTAATATCAGATTTAGAAGCTGACAAGTTTAATTCTGTCATTGCACACAAAGCTAATAAAATTCTGCTTAAAAACTGTGGTGGAGATAAACCAATCATTTCAGTTATGTTTCAGAGGTTGCAATACCAGTCCTTGAGTAAAACAGCTGCTGTGTAACTCTTTGTATATCTATTAAATCTATTAAAAATATGCACATGATGCCTAAAGACTCTTTCATTCATTCACAAAATATGTTGTCAGATGAGTTTTTAGTAACAGTGTTTTCCTGCAACTATTTGATCAAGTGTTTACATGCATGCACATACAGGCTGCTGGTGTCTGATTTAATATTATAAGACAGCAAATGAGCCCTACAAGACACAGGCATCTGCAGTAGTACTGAGAGTGCATTGTATCGTTGTGTGCTGATAAGAGATGCGTCGGCAAAACCCTGAAAAGCTTGTTTTCCCAACACTCAGTCCTCATTAGGCTCAATCAATACTCCTTTAGTCCCTCAGCTTACTGACTCATTTCAAAATAACATTACAGGTCATTTGTCTCATCGTTGACTCGACTGCATTATGGTGCTTGCTCGCTCCAGAGCAGAGAACGACGCAGAGAAGAGAGAGAATGTTGGATACTGAGATTTCGACGTTGTGGATACAACTTTAAATATTTTTTGGTGAGAAGTCATTGAAAAATCAATGTCTGTTTCCTACAATCCATTTCAACCAAATCAATCATAATCTAGCCGGCTAGCAGGGAAAAGAGAGAGAGAGACAGGGGAGGGAGATGAGAGAGAGAGACAGAAAGAACGAGAGAGAAAAATGCACACAATCTTTGTCTGAAATCTCTCAATTCTAAATCCATTCTCATAAAAAGCTCATCATCACATCGTTTAGCCTGGCTAACGGCCTGTCAGTCACCAGGGGCCTGTGAGGAAGACTACCGGGAATATGGAGCCACAGCCGGGGGACTCGGGGACCCAGTCTATCTCTGCCATATGAAGACTTTAAAATTGACTGGGGTGGTAAAGGCTATCATGATGAGAATCAGCAAGTCGATTAAATCTGCTAGAACTCCCTCATGGTATTTTCACACCTGTTCCAAGAGGGCAGAAAAAAATACCAAAGTAATCATGTTTAAAATAAATGAGCTCCTGCATCAACAATCTAGGTGGTTTCAATAAAAGGTCTTTGGCAAACCTATAGAGTACTGACAGATTTAGATTGCTCTTTTAAGGGATCAGCGTTGCCCATTTTTATTTTGTGCCCTACTTACATAGATATTTGGATCATGGTTAGAAGCACTCCATTACAAGCAGCATTATGAGTGAACACCTGCACGCACATAGTTGACACATAGTTTTGGTAAGAATTAAGTTGTTTCAAAGCATCAAAAAAGCACAAACTTAAATTAAAAATTAATGATGAATAAAATAGTTTTTTTTTTTTTCCTTTCAAATTTACACTGAAGTGTAAAGTGTATCATACCACTTGCATAATGTGTAATAGGGGATAAATATAATATCAATATAAACGTTTATTTTGCTGTTTATTGCAATAATAATAATATGCATTATTATTATTATTATTATTATTATTATTATTATTATGTTGCATTGCTTGGGGGATAGGGTTTACTTGTGCACATGTGTTTAATCATTTCATAAAAATGGCAAGGTCAAAAATAAATCACATCCATTATTCGCTACGGATCTCCCCAAAGCATTAGCGGCGGACTGTTTAGAATTTCAATTGGCTTCCAAGTGGCAAAACCCCTTAGCTAATACATCAAAGAATATTTGGCGTCAACTAATCGGTTTAGGGCAGATTTGAAGTGGCTAAAATCCGTTTGAGGGGGACAGAGAGAGAGGTACACGTTACCGGCTGCCCATCGCTGTCGGGAGAGACACGCCTAACCTTGTGCCTCGAGGAAACCTGTCATGCACTTCGCGTTAACTAACTTTGTTTAACCAGCCCATTCTGCGCGCGAACGCGAGAAGCAATTAGTCTGCTACAATAGATAATGCTTTCTAATAATAGTTTCTAAATCCAAATTAAATTATGTCGTTTCCCCCAGGCATTTTAGTGGAAAAGCACTACTTGAAATAGCCTGCCTCGCCCCTACCCCATACTTTTTTTTTTTTTTTGGTCTTCTCTGTTATATTTCGTTTGACATATTGCATTATTGTGTAAAGATTCAGACTCTTGCATATCTGCACGCCTCGTCATATTACAAACATTCAAATTGGAAACATAAGCGTCCGTCATAAAACAAGCGATACATCAGTGAGAGCACATATCCTAACATAAGCCTACACCTCCCCTTGCCGTCCAGTCTGGGAGTTCACGGGAGCATTTTGGGAATAAGACACGAACTATTTCAATAGTATAAGACCCCCTTTGCTAAAACATCATGTTCAAAAGTGCTGTTGTTCGTCAACTCACACGACTGCTTTGATGAGGCTAATATATAGAGAATGTCATTTAAGTTGAATAAGCAGTTTCCTACCTTTCTGCCAGCGCGTGAAGAATGTGACTGCTGCATTTCTCTTTCCATGCTTTCTTTCATTCACCCCTCCACTATGGCTAAACAGACTGCTTATCGAATCCTATTGGTGAGGAGGAACTCATTACTGCCGATAATACTCTATCAATGAATATTGACGTCATTTAAATGCTACTCCTGGGTATCCTTGGAAACCGATACGCTATTTAAAGGTGACTGTGCAAACGGCCACTTCCATTGTTTCGGTAAAAAGGAAGAAAGAAAAAAGCGGGGTAGTTAATGAGGTTACGGATTTTATATGGCATAGCCTATGCATTATTTTCTGTTATATGTAATCGATTCAAAATGTAAATGACAATGAAAACATGTATGGCTATTTTGTTTTCCTTATGAATTGAAATAAGTGGGCTACTCATATGCTATTGTCATTCTCGTTCAGTTTCCTCTACTGTATTTCGTTTATTTATAGTCTACACTCACGGGTGGTGCAGAATTAATAAAAACGTCTTCACTATCACAGTCGGCAATTTCGCATGTCTTCAGTTTGTTTTGCTTTGAACTTAGCATTGGTCCACTGAGTTTGAGCGTCATCATTCTTTACTCTTGAGAGTGCAGTAACACGTGACCTCATGCCCACACTCTGTAGCAGCGCCTACAGCGATCCCTTTCGGCTCAGAGAGACTTTAACAAGTGAGCCAGTTCACTGACTCCTGCGTAAAGTTCCTCAGCTACCACTTATGTTTTTGTTTCTTTGTTTTGTTTGCTTTTTTATTAATCATCAACATCGGACGCAGGCCTATTTATCAGTTCACCTGCAGTTCGTAATATGCGTAAAGGAGATTTTGTAGATTTAGCCTAGTAGGCTATATAATGCAACTCTTCGGCCACTTTCACTATTTTCAATTATTTGTTTGTGTGTATGAAGTGATAAATTAGGTGAATTAAATTATGATAAACATTGCATCACATTTGTCTTACTTTTAGGCTAATGATTGTTGTGATGATTTGTACAGTAAATAAAAATAAAAACAGTTTTATTTTAATGAATTTGGGTGTATTTACCTAAATTAAATGTTTATGATATATATCCATTGTTAGGCTAGACACACACAATATCTGCAAGCAAATAGAACAAAAAGCATGAGGATATCCTCCGCCGCAGAGGAATATATCTGTTTGAATCAAAGGGCTTAGAGCCCCTGGTCGTGGTGGATTTGCCGTGGTTCATATGGTCTTAATCTGTCTGCGCTTGGGGCTTTGGTGTAAAGGAGAAGAAGATCTGGTTTGTTCCGGGATCTAAGGCGAAAACTGTCTAGCGGACAAATCAGTTAACACCTGTCAAAAGTTACTTCTTCACTTTCTTACCACTGAGATTTGATCTAAGCGCGCACTCACTCACTTTCGCCGCATTGTTTCTGTAAAATTGAAGAAAAAACAGGTTTGCGAAAATGATTGTGTTTAATTTTTTAAGCCGTAAATTTATACGAGGTAATATTATTACCTCCCCAGCGCACGCATGTCAGTTTGAATGCAACGTCGAAACTGGTCCGTGTTCAGCTGACCTAAGGCACGATGACGATAGATGACCGATTGTCGCATATTCTTGGGGGGAAAAAATATATATATACTACATTTCTACAAGCTTAAAATGAGCGCCGAAAACACACAAACCAAGGAGGATAAAGAACTGCAAACAGTACTTGTAGCGTCCTGTCGTATTAGCAAGCCGTCCCAGGAAGATAACAGTCCATTTGTTATTAATCATGTGTGAAAATGAAGGCTTCGTGTATTTAGAAAATGAGGAAAGTTGAAGTTGATGCACTGGCTCGCATGAAACCGCCATCCTGGGGCTGGAGCTGCTCAGTCTAAGGCAATGAGGCTTGTTAGAGACAAAAATAGGGGGATAGCGGGGGAGATTGTTAGTGGGTGCCAGGGTACGAATGTAGAGAGAGAGAGAGAGAGAGAGAGAGAGAGAGAGAGAGAGAGAGAGAATCGATTCAGGCTGGGCTGCTGTAACCCAGCTCCAGTTTGCCTTGCCTTCGATGACTACACCCCGAGAGGAGGAGCGAGAGGCTCATAGTAGGCGTCAGAATCCTCAATTTCCAACTTAGCATCCTGGCAGGACATTCTCCGAAGCAAAGCCCCATCCGAGAGCAAAAAACTTGTCCCGCGCGCTCGGCATGAGAGTCACAGCGCGCGCAGAGGGTGAGAGAGCGCCTAGAAAATCCGCGTGTGAGTCTGACAACGACTGATTAACGAGTGTGAAGTCTATGCATTCGTCGTCCTCTTTAATTTCCATCACTGCTATCAACGTGAGGAGGACGGGACGGAGGTCTGTTTACTCGGAACTCTATGAGCGAGCGCGGAGAGCGCGTGAGAGTTTGAGGGAGAAGAACTCAAGTGAGAAGCTTATATTTGGATCTTCACCATGGCGTACCCTCAGGGCTACTTGTATCAGCCATCCGCCTCTTTGGCACTCTATTCGTGTCCTGCCTACAGTACAAGCGTGATATCGGGACCCCGGACAGAGGAGCTAGGGAGATCTTCCTCTGGCTCAGCTTTCGCTCCCTATGCCGGATCTACGGCGTTCACCAGCGCCTCGCCAGGCTACAATTCCCATCTCCCGTACAGTGCTGATGCGGCCGCCGCCGCCACTTTCACTTCTTATGTGGTGAGTGCGCTATATTCACGGTCCTGTTTATTTTCCTACTTCTGGAAAGTTGGGCGGATAAATTGTTATGCTTCGTTGTAATGCACATTCTGTTGCAAGAACGAGACACACTGTAATCATTTGCGCAAGATCTGCGGTTATAACAATCAAATATGCATTCGCGGAATTTGGTTGGGTTTCGTGACACTTTAAATAATACATATTGCAGCACAACATTTTAAATCAACCAGAAATTGTTTTAAAAATTAACATCACAACAAATAGCCTTTGATATTTTCTCTACACAGTAAATGAATCAGTTAAATGCAAACAGAAAAAAAAAAAAAAACATTTCACGTTTTTAATGAATAAAATGTATTTGTGGCAACACGATTTCTTCGGTTCTGTGGGCAGCAGCCGAGTAATATTTTTGATATCAAAGGGAATAAATTATAAGTTGCTCCAAATTTGTTTTAACAGTGTATTTAGTCAGATAGGCTACTCAAAGGAAACATGTTTAAATGTGAATTACGTGCACGTAGGCCAGCGCTGGTCAATGCTTGTAGCTACAACACTGTCAGATGACCCAACATAACGATGCAACTTCTAATTAGCTGGCTAATCTGAACATAAACATTGTCAAAAGTCAGTATCACTGTCGAATAAAGATTTATGAACGCTAACAAAGAGGGGGGATTTTGGAGAGAACGCTGTGAAATTGGCATCTCACAATCATTCCTGCTGGAAAAAATTAAACTATAGAATACGTGGCCCTGCGGCCTTGCGCTTTACTATTTTGATTAATTAGATTTAAAGTGTGTACATGTCATGTGGCATGCATGTGTGTGCGTAGTGTTTGTTTATGGTGTGTTTGCGTCTGATCTGTAACCGATCCTACATTGTGCGCAGCTGTCCATAAAGTGATATTTTGCTAATAAAACAATTGGTTTGGCTCCTTGCAGAGCTCCCCGTATGACCACACGACAGGCATGGCCGGATCTATAGGGTATCATCCTTACGCTGCTCCCTTGGGCTCGTACCCGTATGGAGACCCAGCTTACCGCAAGAATGCTACCCGGGACGCCACAGCCACTTTGAAAGCTTGGCTTAACGAGCACCGGAAAAACCCGTACCCCACCAAAGGCGAGAAGATCATGCTGGCCATCATCACTAAAATGACCCTCACTCAAGTGTCCACCTGGTTCGCCAACGCCAGAAGGAGGCTAAAGAAGGAGAACAAGATGACCTGGACCCCACGGAACCGGAGCGAGGACGAGGAAGAGGACGAAAACATTGATCTAGAGAAAAACGACGACGACGAGCCAAACAAACCCACGGACAAGGGAGACTCCACAGACACAGAGGCAGGTCTGTGGAAAAATCATCAATTTTTCATCGCAGTCGTTTCCACTCCGGGCGCAAAATTGATTGCTGGTTAATGGTGGTATATTATTTATAATGGGAGAATTGCTTTAAATAATAATCACCTTGAACTCCTCTAATTTGACTTCTTATGGACTGAGAATTGCTCGTAACGTATGGTGTTTTGCACTTCATTTATCTCAAGCTGCATAATAGGACACAGCTGGCGCACGGCATCTCATTTATAGCTATAATAACACAAGCTTCTTTATAATAATAATAATAATAATAATTTCTTAATTAATAATAATAATAATAATAATAATAATAATTATTATTATTATTATATAAATGACAAATATTAAGCAACTTTGCACGGAAATTTATTTTTTTTTATTTTTTTTTTAAACTGTAAAACCAGGCATATACAACAGTTTAAAATGTGCATGTTATATATGTCTCATCTTCAAAAAAAATTGTACATCATGTCATTGTCGATCGGTCTTGCTTAATCAAATCTATTTATTTTTTTTATTTTTTTTGCTTTCAGATCATAAACTTATCAACCCAGGGGAGATACCATGCGACAGATTTAAAGACGAGACTCATGCTAAAGATCTTGATCCACCTTTGACAGACTCGGAATTAAAAGACACAGAGGAGCGGACGGATTTGCTCGCCGAGCAAGCGAAACCCACCACCTCCTCTCCCCCAGTCCTACAGAGAGGGAATGATCTCATTACGCAAGAAAAGCCCTCAGAACCGGGCCACGCCGCAAGCACGGGGAACAGCAACGTAACGTCTGTTATTCATTCTCCCCCTTCGGCGCCCAAACCCAAACTCTGGTCTCTGGCCGAGATCGCCACGTCTTCGGACAGGTGCAAAGGGAGCAGTGAGGCTCCACAGGCCGCGGGGCTGGGTCAAAGCACAGTCATAGCCAGCGCTGCCTCGCCGAGCCGTTCCTCCCCTCAGTGCCCTCTCCCTAACAACACGGTCCTTTCTCGGCCTATTTATTACACGTCCCCTTTTTACCCGGGCTACACGAACTATAGCACTTTCGGACACCTCCACAGCAGCCACGGCACCAACACCAGCTCAACGGCACATTTCAATGGATTAAGCCAGACTGTTTTAAACAGAGCCGAGGCTCTGGTAAGAGAGAGCAAAGTAAGAAGCCAAACACAGGTAGATCTTTGTAAAGACTCACCTTATGAACTAAAGAAAGGTATGTCAAACATTTAATACCGGATTCATCGCCAATCACACGGACATTTATTTATTATTTGTGGTTGTTTAAAGAAGAAGCAAAAGAAATAAAAAAAAAAAAAGAAATAATAAAAAAAAAAAATCCGAGGACAATTATTTTCTGAGTAAATGCTTATCCTCAAAATCTTAGTTTCTGAATTGTTAATCAAGAGGATGTAACTTCTAAGAATTGTCTTAAACGCTGCAGCCGCCTGAGTCTATTTGTATTAAAGACTAATATGTATATTTAATGTAGCATTTTGTATTTAAAATGGACAATACACTATCTTTGAAGTAAATTATGGAAAAGAAAATGTGTGCAGCGACTGATTTGGGAATTTGCATGCATGTGAATGAGAATTTGATAGCTGCACAATTTAAAGCGATAATATTTACTTGAAGATAGATGACATCATGACAAGGACAAGTATTATTGCTAGACGCTGAGATGCCTTGGAGTAAAAGCAGCGTGATAATAATACTTGAAATGAGCAGGTATATATAGCCTACTGTTTAAGGATTTACCTCTAAAAACAAGCAGGGGCGGTGAAACTCAGGCGGTTTGGGAAGAGCCATATGAAGACGAGGCTTTATTTGTCGGTTCGATGCTGTTAAGTTTTTACGGAAGTTTTTTTTTTTTTTTTTTTTCCCGATAGGCTTCTGTCGGGGCAATGCTCGACTCTCTTTTGCAAACAGAGAGATGGCTCGACGGATGAATATTGATATGACAACACCGGCAAAAGTGTCGAGCAGTCATTTAACCCAATTACATTCCAACCGCGTCGTGTTATATGCAAAGCAATCAGGTGGCGAACTCCAGTAATGAGTTCGATTTTATGCCAAATTTAGAACTCATTACTATTTCCTAGGCGTGGCAAAGTGGTTAGAGGCGCGCGGCGATGCGGAGTTGGTCTGGGAGCATACTGCTCTGTTATATCATTAAATGGTAGGATAGGCTTAATGGTGCTTTGGATTATAGTCGCTGATGGCTTTCAAGAGTGTAGCCAAGGTGCCGTGACAAGCAAATGTCCCCCTGGCATGGCCTGTCCCTTAGTACTGTCCTGCACCTCTACCCTCACCCGCAGGTAGGTGTCACACTTGCTCTTAATTTCGAGGCCTGACTCTTTAGGAGACAGAGAGTGAACCTTCTTCAAGAGACGCTGATAACCAGGGAGAGTAACAGATTAAAGCTGAGATGTACTAAAAATGTGTTTAAGCAATTACTGAAAGAATTATGAAGGTACAAAATGTTACGCAGAGATTATAATTAGGAATAAAAATAAATTAAGACTTCAACTGTTTTAGTTACACATTTTAAGCAATTTCAGTCTCCAAATTACAAAACAACAAATTTCATTTATTATATTCAATTAACTGGAACATAATCACAAATCAAAAGGAAAAAAATATATAGTATATATTTTGACTATGATAATTTATATTTGTTGATCGTTCGTTATACGTTATATGTAGCTACAAATCAGTTGTATAATTCAACCTGGTTCCATGAAGTATCGTATGACTATTAGAAAATGTTAATACAATTAATATAATTGACATTCAATATCGAAGTATGGTCTATTTAAAACAGACACGGGCAATTGTCATTTTTTACCACATCCGCTACATAGCACTGATATTTTGAATTAAAATCCTTGAATTATAATCTGAAATGTGTAATAATAATAATAATAATAATAACAGAAGGAGGACGGGAAGCGACTTGATTCAGTCGGAGGTCGTGTCATTAATCTCTATAGTTTACTTTGCGCACTCCAGTTGAAAAGTCCCCTGGGTTTCATTTAATTCCCCTGGCTCTAATGTCCTTCCCCGGCAGCAGAGGGGGTGAGGGGGGCAGCTATATTTAATCTCTCGGAGTGGGATGGAGCTGCCACTGCACCACATCAGCCGGCTAAATAGCATAATTATGTTTTTCTTTGCTGATCCCTCTAGGAGTTGAAGCATTCGATGCAATGCTCCGTGTGTGCATAAGCCCTTCTAAAAGTGTAAAAAGCAGCCATTTATATTCTTGAAGACAGATGGTTGCATTTTTCCTCTCGAATTAATATAATCGACATTCATTCGTCTGAATTGTCACTTTTTCTTTTTTTTTCTTTTTTCTTTTCTTTTTTCTTTTTTTTTTCTTCTTCTTCTTCTTCTTCTTTTTTAAACAAAATATACTCTCTTCTAATGCTGACAATCCAGGCTTAAATATTGAAATATCGATAATAATTTACGATCTCATTTTACGCATGATGAAAATCAATTTGGACGGGGATTGACTAAAAGCTGATTTCAACGCCTATATAGACACAACAGAGAAAGCATTTTAAACACACTAAAGATGCCTAATGTATTCTATAAAGGTCGTGTAAACTTCATCCTAACTAAAATGTACTTTAAAAGGCTATAATGCAAAAACAAAATTGTAAAAGGTCACTCACTAACACGTGACTTAGCCTAAATCAGCGATTGTTTAGTTTAATTTGCTGTGTTATATGATGATAACTAAAGACATGGGATTTTGTTATTTGCTCTGTTATCATTATTTTAGGCTATACAACCTATATATTGCGATTTCGTTTATGCAGCCAACATTTTAAAAACAGGCGTCAATTATCTTCAGCTTAACACAATATGATACGATCTATTAAACGAGTAAACTTTCGGACTCGGGTCGGCCGGTACGTGCTTTTGTTGAGAATGAACCGCGCAAACTCCGTAATGATCCTACACGACTTTGTTAAACTTTTTCCCCGCGTCTCTCTCTCTCTCTCTCTCTCTCTCTCTCTCTCTCTCTTCCAGATGAATGGGTCTCAGGCTCATTGTTCGGAAGAGATCCACAGTCACTGTGTGTGCATGTCAAGTGAGAGCAAGACAGTTCCCACGTGTAAAAAAAGAGAGACTGAGACGAATCTAACTGATAGGCTAAATAAATAAAGTACATGTTGAAATAAGATTTCAAAATGTAAATTCAGTGTTCAGCGAAGACACTTTAGGCTATCTCAGCTGAAATATTAATAAAAGGAAGAGTAGCATATAGCTAAAAAAAAAAAAAAAAAAAAAAAAAGCCAAGTGAACATAAATGTCTTTATCCACGAGTTGTGATGTAAAAAAAAAAAAAAGAAAAGAAAGAAAGACAGAAAAAAAGGTTATACATCTATATTAATTTCAGCGTCTTTTTTTTTTTTTTTTTTTTTTTTTTTTCTTTTTTGAACAATAGGCTAAATCGAACCATGGTAGGGGAAAACGAAATTATAACAAATTACTGAAACGATATTGTATAAAAAGCGTTTATTCCCATGCTTTTCAAAATATATATAAAAAAATCGAGTCTCGACAGGCCCCTTGCTTTTTATTTTTATTTGATTTCATTAGAAACGTGACATCAGCTTGTTTACGCAACAGGAAAAAACAAACAAACAAACAAACAAAAAATCTTATTCTCAAAGAAACTGGACCAACAAAAGTCAGAATAAATGGAGAAAGAGAGACAAAAAAAAAAAAAAAAAAAAAAAAAACAGCGCAAACTGATGACATTTGTGCACAGAAATATGGATTACATGAATTAATAAATATAATGGGTAGCCTATTGGAAACAATTTAATTAAACTGAACACACACACACACACACACACATATATATATATATATATATATATATATATATATATATATGTATATACATACAAAATGTAATTTAGAGATCTGACCGCATTTTGAATAGCCTAAAATCTATTTTTACATTTCTAAACATCACACAAAATGTTAGTAAAATTGCAAAGAGAAAATAGAGCACTGATCCTCTAAAATGCAGTGTATAAATATCCTCTGGTGATATTTCCTAAACGTGTTTGAATATATCATTCAACAATAGCCTTTCCACGCTCAATAAGCCCACAAAACCCAAGCAAAAAAAAAAAAAAAAAAAATTTAATGAACATGATTATGTTGCACTCCTGCTTAATACATTATTTAAAACCAAAAATTTGATCTTAAAACATTTACGCGTAAAATTACACCTGCCACGTAATCGAGCGGAGAGCGACGGGACTTTTCCATAACAGGTAAAGTCTACGGCGTAATCAGAACCTGTTGATAAAAATAATCGCTAAATCACCGTTAAAATGTACTGGACCAAGTGTTCCAAAACGGATTTATGTGTAATATCGACAGTCCACCTGATAACAGTCAACGACTACTTGATCCCTCCACACTGACACGACTCCAGCTGAGCCGAATCAAATTCAGCTCGAATGTGTAAAAGGACACTCTTTATTTGACCTGCTTATAATATGCGTTGGGACATCTGTGCGAGGCAGCAGAGCAAGTGTGGCCAAATTCAGAACTTTTTCCCCCTCTTTCTTTCTCTCCCCTTGAAGTGAACAATATGTCGGTTGATTAGCGCTAGTTAGTTTATAAAAACGGAGAGAGAAAAAGACGGAAACTGCTTGACGGGACCTCGGTCGGGGGGGGAAAAGCGTTTTGAGAAAAGATAAAAAGCAGTGGGGGAAATAATCGCAAAAATTGTAGAGTGAATAATATTCTCAAAACATCATCCTCACCCCCAAACCTTCAATAAGGAAACTGAATTTGAGTGGTCTATTCAGTACGGCATGCTGGGAATACCTCCTCCCTTTTATTTAATCATCCAATCCCACTGAGGAACCTCTTAATTAATTATGGGTGCTAAAAATTCACACCAGCTGTTTCTCTCGTACTCTCTTCACTCCGGGGCGAAGAGTGTGACGCGGCTATGGGGCGTAATTTTCACAAATTAGCCTATTTTCTCCCCCAAAAATCGAGCTCCTGTCAGGGCTGCTCTGACGTATTTCATTTCGCGGGCTCTAACCGTTCGTAGACGAAGGGGGAAGGAGAAGTAAAGGGCGGCTTTTCGGCAAAGTCACGGCCCATTCGACACTTATAAATCGTTTGTGTTAAAGGAACATTTTAGATAGGCAGACGTACATTGTAAGTTGAGCCAGATGAAGTGACAGGCTGTGATTTACTGCTATTTACCCCCACTTTAGCCTAGACTTCACCCACTGTTTTCCTATTGCCCGCGTGCGGCTCTCTGGGGACAGATTACACGTGTCATTTTCAGCTTTCTGATGTTTTAAGTGAAACCTCCATACATAGTTTTTTTCCTAAAGAAGGAAAACATTAACGAAGAATGATGACCCCAGCGCGTTTTGACAAAATAGCTATTATGCAAAGAATAAAACAATAATAAATTAATTCGAACAGTAGGACATCAAAAGCTTTATTAGGTATGAAAGTTAAACCATAGTCATATTTTCATCTGTAAATTGTTAAAGATAAAATTGCTCTAAATCAAATTAAGTAAGAGCATAATTGTGTTGTTTTTTTGTTTGTTTGTTTTTTTTTTTTTTGATGATTTGTTTAAATAAAAACAAGTTTTAATTTAAAAGCACTTTAATAACTCATAATATTGGTTAGCCTATATATAAAAATTATACTGCACCAGATCAAGTTCAAGACCAAACTGATCTCCCATTCCCAACTCAGCTACTAGTGGTTGCCTTTCCTTCAACTGTCCAAATTATTAGATTATTCACCAAATTAACTATGAAAGCAATCAGTATCACAAAAACAAGAATATATTTAACAACATTCATAAAATACTTCTAAAAGATCCATTAATTTCATTTTCTGTGAAATGGTATTATTTGAAAGTTAATCATATTATATTCACTTTTTACAGAAATTGTTTAATTATGATTTCTCTGTTTACACAGTCACTACAATTAATGATAAGCATATGCAGGATGCTATGAAATATTAGCCCAATTGAAAGGCAAACCTGCACAAGGGTGGAAAAGTTTTGTTTTAATGAATATATAAACGCTTTTTTCACTGCAAGGAAAAAATACAGGGACAGTTTTCAACACATTAGGCTCAAGTCCTAAGAGTCCCACAGCACCACTTTGCCTAGATAAGCGGCTAGTATTATTACATTCTTAATGGTTCAGATTAAGATTGATGAACTGTTTTCTTTTGGGCACTACACAGGGTCCACGAGAACGAGGGGAGAGGAGAGGGGGATGTAGGAAAGAGGGGATGAAGGGAGGTCTACAAGCTGCCTGTTTATTTTCATTTGGCCTTTTAAATGATCCCTTTCTTCTAGACATCTGTTCCACATTATGACACTGATATTTAGCCTAATGGCTGTTCTGATGCGCTGCTCTGTGAGATAGCAGGAGTGAGCGGCCATTATCTGCAGCCCACCTGGGGAAGAAAGCCAAGCCTGATGATGGAAGTTATGCAGGAGAATGAGGGGCAATCATCTAATTTTTTTTTCCTGACTTTTTTTTTTTTTTTTGGAGAAAGCTGACCAGTTTTTCACAGAGAAATTTCCCCCTCTCAGGCTGATGGATGCAAATGTAAGCTCTGTAATTGGATCAGTTCCCCAGATACAGATAAATGGCTGCTGCTTTACTGGGGTTATTTTGAGCTATGTGAAGACAGCAGTGTGTCTCTATGTGTGTGTATGTGTGCGCATGTTTAGGCAATATTAATGAGAAGGAGTTGAGACACGCTTTACTCAGTCACAACACTGTGTGCCTGGACTGTACACATTCACACACTAAATGAGGAGAAGGCACTGCCCTGTGACTGTTTTCTTTCAGGCACTTCACAGGGTGTTGAACTCTCCCACACACGCCAATTAAGCGAAGGCACTTGCTGATAATGTACAACTAGTAATTAACATATGTTAGACCACAATTACATTCAAGAAACAATAGCACATTTTCATGAAATTATTTTCTTTAAATATATACTTCACCCAAAAATGAAATTCTGTCATCATTTACTCAACCTCATGTCCGTCCAAACCTACATGACTTTCTTCTGCAAAAATAAATCATTTTGAAGAATATGTTTATATGTCAATGGCTTACTGACAACTAATATATATATATATATATATATATATATATATATATATATATAGATATATATACACACACACACTATATAGTGTCTTTCATTTGTTTGCTAAGCACCTTCTAAACCAAGTATTCTGGTTGTGTGCCAGCAGAGAGAGTGTTGGCTAGCTTTCTGATTAGCAGTGTGCTTTACAGCCAAGCAGAATAGGTAATCTCATCAGCGAGGCTTTTTCAACTGATAAACGCCAACTGTGGCCTTCCTTCAACCTCCCGTGCCTCAACCTCGTCTGCCTGGACCCCCCCAGACAGGATCCTGCCAAATACATTAATACCTGTTACACTGCAGGAAAGGGGGCAAGTCTCAGCCCAGGCTCAAATAATCGATTGACCTCATTTTCAGTGAAGGCGCCATTTCCAGTCTGAGAAGTAATTCTCTGGCTGAGAATGCCAGAGCCATCTGGGCAAGATAGGTGTAGCATGGCATGATTTCACCTGCCTGCCAAACACAGAGCAAAGGGGCCACAGTACAACATTGTGCTACAGAACACAAGAGAGATTTCAACACAAGCTCATTTCAGTCTGATTACCATTCAGGTGAGCCCTGGCGGTCACAAAACAAAACCAATGCTATTAAAGTGCTTTTTTCTTCTTTTCTTCTTCTTTTTTTTTTTTTAAAGTGAATTCACATACAATATTCAGTACCTGGATTTGACTTGCCATTAAATAGATAGTTCATCCAAAAATTTAAATTGTCATGATTTTTTTTTTTAAAAACGCTGTTTAAAAAAGTCAGAGGGTCTAACTGAATTTCATTGTATGAATATTCGAAATATCTTATTTTACGTCTCACAGAGGAAAAGATAGATACAGGCTTGAAATGACATGAGGGAGAGTCAGTGACAGAATTTAAAATTTTTGGGTGAATAATCCCTTTAAAGAATAAAGAAAAACAACAGTATGTTTGCAAGTAGCTATTACTGAAAACATCTCAGTGTTTTTGTGTGTGTTGCTGTTGCTCACCCTTTAGAGCGGCACTTCAGATTTTGTATGGATCTGATTTATTAGCTTGTCAGGGGAAGCATTGTTGGAGAAGGCAATCAAAAAGCACTTACCTAGCTCCAACTAAAATGAACACTTTTTCACTAGCTAATTTCTGCTACTCCCATGAAGGGGTTGGCAACTTGTTTGATGAGGCATAAAATGATGATAAATGAATTTATTGCTTCACTGATCATCAAACAGTGGTAGTATATACTTCTTTTCTTATAATGCATTGCACAGATCTGTCGTCATTCTTGGATGGGCAGTGGGACTAGTTTTTACCCCCCTTAACCTATCTGACCCCAGGTCAGCATGCGTGGAACTGAGCCTGCGCCAGTGGAGACGCAAGACAAAGGACAGTTTAATAGGAGGTTAAACTGGAAACAGGAGTGAACTCCTTGCTTTGAGGGACACATGCTCTCAACTTTCAGTCTCTGATCAGTGTGTGGGAAAAGACAGAAGTAATCAGATATCCACCCCTCTCTTTCTTTTTCTTTCTCTCACTTCTCTTCACCCTCACTCTTTATTCTGGCCAAAAAAAGGCCAAATGACACCACAAAATTGAACAAAACATAAGCAACAAAACAAAACCCCAAAACAAACATAACACCGTGTTGTGAAATTAAAAAGGGAAATTATAAGAAATATTCGATTTGTCTATTCACTCAAGCAGCCATTCTGAATCCCAACAATGATTAATGACATTCGGGGGGTATGTAAGCGGTCGCCATGGGGTCAAAAGCATTTGTGCATATTCCTAAATAATCCCTTCACCCTTCCTGTCTCTCTCGATCACCTCTTACACAAATTAGAGCCTGTGTTATACTAATATAATGTGATTTATAATAATAATACATACTTTTTCAAAGCTCAAGGACAATTTACACTTTTTCAGATTAAAAAAAAAAAGTGTCAAATTTGACAATATGTCAAAATTTCTATTCTTTAAGTGCAAAGTTTTTTGATGTAGAAAAAAAAAAAAAAAATCTCACATATTTTCTTTCTGCCAAGGCAAAGTAAGAATGCATTGGCACATTTTTCTCCCTACCGGTCCTCTGGCTCCCCCTTATTTTTCCGTCTCTTATTCTTTCTCTCCCTCTATTTCTACAAATAAAACTAATTAGATTGTTGCTGCATCAAACAGCAATAAACAGCAAATGTAATTACAGAAGCCATTGTATGCAATATGTAATTGCATGGGTGTAAAATATGATACTGAATAAGGTCAACAACAAAAGAGTCACAGGAAGCAAGTCAGATTTTGACGTGTGCTATTTTCCAAAATGTGTATCATCGATCTGTCAAACCGGCAACTACAATGTGATGGTTTTACTGAACAATCATGATGGAAACAATTTCAGCCTTGAACTAGGAAGAAGCTCCTCTGTAAATCTAATCTACATTGACCTGACTTCACAGACTGTTGCATTCATTCAATGTTAAATGTTAGCACTTACAGCATTTCAAATATGAATTTGCTCCAGAGTCTGGGCCTTTTATTCTGACATGCGCTACAAGAGAAAGACGGACAGAGAATTGTGATCATGATAACCTCATTCACAGTGATGGTGGATATAAAATGCATTTGTCAAGAATGAGAGAGGTGGAGAAAGAGAAAGTTAGGAAAGAAGAAAGGGAAAACATTAAGATTTACTAAGCACAGACTGATATTGCTTTCATTCTTTCACTTTTATTCACATAGTGACAGAAACCTAATCAGGGGAATCGGAATAAGCAGACAATTTAAATAAATTGTTAATAAACATCCTAATCTGACTAAAGGAGGGTGGCTATTAAAGATTGAATCGTCAGACTGAGACATAGCGTTAAAAATGATATTTTTAAGCAAGCGTTATGCTTGACAATCCATTTCAATTTTCCAAACAGTGAGAATATGAGCAGTGTTATTTAATGCTGTGCATCTCTTCTGCTGAAACTCACAGCAACTTCTAATACAATACAGCTCTCATACAAGGGTCAAATTCTGTGATGAAAAATTAGGATGTTATATTTGAATTCGTAATTTTGCAGTCTATAAATTGTAGTGTTATTGTGAATACACAATAATTGGTCTATAATTATAAAGCATAATCACTATTCAATTCTGTCTTAACTTAGATTAGATTAAAACCACACACACACACACACACACACAATCAATTACTTCCAGAAATAATGACATTTCTCCCCTGTCCTTGACCTGTTGACTGACTCAGCCCAAATGTAACTCATTCGTTAGTGTTTCTGCCTGACATTAGTTTATACATCACAAGTATTGACACACACATATAAAAACCCATAGATGTCATACACTTAGAAGGCCCAATGCCTATGAAGCCCTTGATCAAAACACATGCGCACAAACCTTATCACTTGAACAGCTCAATAGCGTGCATGTTTTGGTTGATTTATGGACCGGATTGTCGGGGTAAATCACTGAACATGTATTAGGCTGTGTAATATGCGTATGGTGAGTCAGTCTTAGTTTGGGTGCATAATTGCTTTGATGTGGCCTATTAAGACTAAGAGCATATGATTTTAGTGTCTGCCCTATATTCTTTCCACTGATTCCGATGATCAATACATATGATTTGTATGTCGCTGGTCATCGATCGGATACAGGAGTCGTTGCCCTTCCCTGAAGAAGCTTTGGTAATGTCACCTACATTAGAGAAGGATATAGTGCAAGAGACAGAGGACAGGCCGTACACTCATTTTAACCCTTTGTTGCAGATGATGTTCAATTAAAAAGGAAAATCGTATATTCTTCTTTAAATGTAGAATCTAGCCTAAATCATTCCCTGTCTTGTTGACAGAGTTACACATCTGACCACCTTAGGGTACACCATGCATGAACTGTTGTAATGTAAACTAATAGCAATATACAGGGATGCAAAGAAGATACCCTTAAACTATTACTGCATTGTTGGAAAATAAAATATGACAATAAATTATACATATAAAAGTATGTATGTTACTGATACTTGAATTGTTTAATTCAAATATTTAATTCAAAGTTGCATCACTGTTTTATTATAAATACTCTAAAGCTGAAATTGTGTAGAGCTGAAAGCATATTTTGGCCCAATGAACAAATATGCTTTAGTAAATGGATAGATGCATTTTCAGTTATGGAAAACCTCAAAAGTACGTTATGGCTCTCTAAATAAAAGTATTCCTAAGATTGAGCTATTTTGAATTTGTGTTTTCATTAAAAATAAATAAATACATAAAATAAAAAAAATAAAAAATAAAAAACAGAATAATGGAAGTCAAGCATCAGATGGTTAACAGAATATTTGAAAGCAGAATTTACTATGTAAATAGTACTTTAAGATTTTAAAATTAAACTGAAATTAAACTAAAAAAGGTCTTATGTTAGATATCACAGACATACAGTGGCAACAAAAAGACATTTGAGTCACACTCAATTCATGAGTTTCATTTATTACTGCAGATACAAAACAGGAAACCAAGTGGAATCTGAAAACAAATGATGAGAGCTTTACATTGGACTTTTACTGTTTATTGCACTTTATTCTTCTGATTCATGAGCTGTTACAGGAAAATAACTAGAAGTCTTGCGCAGTCTCATAAAATAGTTTACTTTTTCTTTTTGAACAATATAGATATAGTATATTTTGCTTGAAAAGTGTATTATCTTTCTTTAAAAATAAATGCCAATTAGTTTGAAATTCTGCAATGACATTAATACATTTTGAAATATGTCAAAACATTTTTGTGGTCATTGCATATGAATGACAACCCATGAAAGCATCTCAGCGTATGTTCATATTAAGGAAAAAAAAAACAAAAAAAAGACAGTAGTCAGGTTTTTGCAGTCCATGTAAACACAGCCAGTGTTTACAAAGGCCACACACACCGGGATTGTCTATGTGTCTGCCTCACAAACAGTGAGACGGTTTATTTTTAATGCAGACAATGTTCAAATCTGTCTGACTCTTGGTGTCTCCCCAAGGGCATCCTTCAAGAAACAACATGTGCAGAGATGTGCATTCAACAGCTTTTCTAATATGACTGCAATCTTTCATGGTAACACTGCAAATAGGTTTGTTCTATATATGTAATAAGGCAAAGCATATAATAATAAAGAAAAAAAAAAAATTCCAAAATTGTTGGTAAATTTTGTAATCACGAGAAAATCACCCCAACCCACAGTTTAAATATACATATACATATATATATATATATATATATATATATATATATATATATATATATATATATATATATATATATATATATATAATTTACTACAAAAGTTTGCTACAAAAAGCTGCATAAAAAAATGAACATGCAATATACTGATATCTGACTTTAAAACATACCTGTGCATCCTAATCTGGTAAGACTGTGAAGACAGATATCATATGTTTTGTTAAGGCTATACCACTTGAAGCATGATTAATAAGCTTGGCTGTCAGAATAATTAATATTCAACGAATCCAGCATGAATGTCTGCAGGATGATGTGGCTTTGGAGGAGATAGGCCTGAACAGGGAAGCCCTCTGGAAAATTCCTTTACATCACACACACTTTTCACATCTGCTGCATGTTTTGAGTGTCTCACTGAGTGAAGTTTTGACAGACACAACAAGAATGACACCTCTGTTCCCTCCCAATCTCACTAGACTTTTACACAGATGAAGAAGAGGATAAGAGAGAGCAACGACTCCGAAGAAAAGGCGCAAAGTACTTGAACTGTTTTGAAAATAGAGGACCATGATATGTGAGCCGTGTTCATAACTTCATTCTTCAGTGCTAATTTATAATGGTTGCAGATGAAAATGGAGATATTTCAATATGTCATCATAGTTATATTAACATGTATTAACATTTTATGTGCATCTCTCTCTTTCTCTCATTCTCTGTCTGGCAGTTTTATCAAAGTACCTATGTTAGACACGGCTGCTGGAGGACCTATTAGCAGCCAATGCTGTGTAATCAATAAAGAACACATCAGAGAAAGAGAAAGAGAGAGAGATTAGTTTCAGCTTACTAGTTTCTTTAGTAAACTCACACTCAGGTCATGACCTGTTGGTTCTTCACATCACTCTTATGTTGCCTGGATCAGAGTTGCAGCCCTTTACGTTTGGAAATTCACCCCACTATGAGTTGACTCCTGCGCTGTGAGGCATATAATGGAAGTTTGTTTACAATGCAGCTTTCCAAATGTGTGGAAATGTTTCAATGTTTACTATCAACATGGATTCATTTTCATTATTCCTGCACAACTGAATATCTAATAAGCCCTTATGGTGTCCTGTTGGTGATCTCAAAACTGTGAAAATATGCTACAACATGTTAAAGGATTAGTTCACTTTCAAATGAAAATTAGCCCAAGCTTTAATCACCCTCAAGCCATCCCAGGTGTATATGACTTCCTTCTTTCTGATGAACACAATCAATATTTTAATGAATTTCCTGACGCATCCGAGTTTTATAATGGCAGTGAACAGGGGTCACGAGTATGAGCTGAAGAAAGTGTCTCGATTCATATCTATCCATCATAAACGCGTACTCCACACGGCTCTGGGGGGTTAATAAAGGCCTCTGAAGCAAAGCGATGCATTTGTGTAAAAAAAAAAAAAAACCCTATTTAACAAGTTATGAAGTAAAATATCTAGCATCCGCCAGACCGCCTTCCGTATTTAGGTTATGAAGAAAGTGTTAACTGCTGACGCATCAGTTACACTTTTTCTGTAAGTTGAATAGGGAAGGCGTAGGACGTAGTGTAAGCTTTTTGAACTGCAAGAGTTTTACACTTTCTTCGTAACTTGAATACGAAAGGCAGTCTGGCGGAAGCTAGATATTTTACTTTTTGTGAAATATGGATTTTTTTTTTTACACAAATGCATCTCTTCGCTTCAGAAGGCCTTTATTAACCCCCCAAGCTGTGTGGAGTACACGTTTATGATGGATAGATATGGATGAAGGCACTTTATTCAGCTCATACTTGTGACCCCTGTTCACTGCCATTATAAAGCTTGGATGCGTCAGGAAATTTATTAAAATATCTCCGACTGTGTTCATCGGAAAGAAGAAAGTCATATACACCTAGGATGGCTTGAGGGTGAGTAAAGCGTGGGCTAATTTTCATTTGAAAGTGAACTAATCCTTTAACATACAGTATTTGTTCATCTGGGTATATTTCAGTTATAAAGTCCGTTTTGTTTACATGTAAGAGAAATTCTCTCTCACCTAATGCTCAACAGAGAGCTTTAAATTAATGATAACTTGATACTGATTTATTAACCATTCTGGGCTTTGTTTTTCAAAAGCAATGTAAATCTAAGTAGATCATTAAAAACACTGCGATCTACGATGCTTTTGGGAAACGCAGTCCTGATAGATTCAGTGAGTTCATCTAGTGAAGGATTCATCAAGGTAATAAGAGTCATTTGTTCATGAAACATCAGTTTTCTTTACGATTTTTACAAGGCAACATCCTCTCTCTCTCACACACACACACCTGTGTTTCGACTTGTCAACAGTCTCAAGTTCCACCCAGTCCTAACATAAAGCCGACTGATTTCTGTCTGCAGGGCGGGTCAAAGTTTGAGTGAATTCCGCTGTCCCAGTGTTTATGTGTAAACTTTTCAAAGGCTGAAAACAAGGCAGAGACACCTCACACCACAGTATCACTCTGCTATTACCAGCTCCAACACAAACCAGACAATTAAAGCAGACTGGATACAGTCTGAGCCGCTCTGGAGACGTTGTCTGTGGTAAGAAATGAGGGAGAGGAGGAGTGTAACCTTTCAAATTTGGGCAATTGTACGACACAACACTAGATACCCGGCTGGTGCCCACGGCTTCCCCCTCCCGCTGTTAAATTCCAGCTTAAGGACCCTGCCAATCATTACAGTGAATGCGGTTCACTCCAGGCTTGTGCTGGAAACACTGCAGCTCTGTCAACCCCTACATTAACCCAAACACTATCTGCCTGCTGATCGTTTGCATGTTTGATTGCTTGCTGGTTCTCATGTCGTTGGTGAAGGCATATATTAAAAAAAAGTTGGAGAACAGTATAATCAGACATCTAACCGCAGTCTGGGAACACTACCACAGGAAATTGCCACCAGTAATCAGAAGAGAGGACAGGCCTACTATGATGCCGGTACCCAGCTGAATTACACATCAATATATTACATTTTAAAAGGGTGTCTGTGTTTGTAAATTGTGTGTGCGGTACCAATCCATCAACAATATTAGCATTTATGCCGCACCATGGGAAAAGATTCCCAAGTATTGAGCTGCTGCCATTGGCCTAATCCTCAAAAAAATATCCTTTTACAACAGACTGATTGTCTGTCAAATGGTGGCTTTCTATGTATGTGTTCACCACAGACTGAAAAGAAACCAAAGGACAATTTTTCAATTGGCGACCTCATTATCGCTCATTCCCCTGACTAGCCTCCACAGCACGGGACAGAATACAAACGCTTTCCTAGCATATATTGCAGTGAAATTGTACACGACAGAGTTTCGTTCACACCCAAACCCACGGTGACAGACACAGTACAAAGCCACAGCACTCATAGAATCCACCCAGTAAAAAATGCATGCAGTGTATGAAATATGCATACCATCCTATGTCACTGTCTGCCAACACCGCACATGCGTGCCACGCTCGCAAGAAGTATCATCCATGTTCCTGCCGTCCTTCTCCCTTTTTCCTGCCTTTAATGTGTGTTGACATAACAGAAACGGCTGTGGAAATAATTAAATGGAGGCTATTGTAAATCTATTCAGTCGGGACCTCACTACACCACTCATTTGCTTTACTCAAGCGACTAGAATGAGAATAGCAATAAAAAGCACTTGCAAAAAAGGGAGAGACACCGCACACCAAGCAATATTGTTTAAGAATTAAACGCCCCAAATATCTTCGGGAAATAGGAGTGTTTTGCTATGGATGCAGCCTAATCGCTTAAGTCATGGTGGTTTGAGGGGGAATGTTTTTATGTTTTAAGAGGCTTGGTTCCACTTTCCTCCACCACAGAAATCATTCTACACAGGAGCTTCTTTCCCTCCTCTCTCTCTCTCTCCATGGATGTATGGATGAGTATATGACTCAAATGTAGAGCTTTCTTCAAAATAAAGACGAATGCAATGAAATATATTTTAATCAGTATATAAATATATTTTAATCAGTATATAAATATATTTTAAATAATAATAATAATTTATATTCTCACCAATGCTGCAATTATTTAATTAAAAATACAGTTAAAACTAATATTTTAAAATATTATTACAATTTAAAATATTGAAATTACTTATTCATGTGATGCAAGGCTGAATTTTCAGCATCATTACTCTAGTCTTCATTGTCACATGATCCTTCAGAAATCATTGTAATATACTGATTGCTGCTCAAGAAACATTTTTTTAATATTATCAATGCTGACATTTGTGCTGTTTAATATTTATGTTGTGGAAACTGATACATTTTCTCAAGGATTATTTGATGAATTAAAAGTTTAGTGAGCAGCATTTATTTGATTGTACTTTATTGTTAAAGGCTATACTGTCATTATTGATAAATTTGATCAATTAATCAATCCTTGCTGAATAAAATTATCAGTTCCTTTCAAAAAAATCTTACTGACCTGCAAAATTTTGACTGGTAGTGTATATTTACAAAAAGGAAACTGAAAACTGAAATTTGTTTTGAGCAGCCCATACACTAAAAAAAAAAAAAAAAAATTAAATTTACCGTGAAAAACCGGCAGCTGTGGTTGCCAGAACTTTACCATAAAAAAAATATGGTAGCAACGTTTTAGGTTTTACGAGACAGCACTTAGTTTACTGTCTGTAGTTCAAAACCGTATAATTTAAAGGTTTATATTATAATAAATAAAGGTGTATATTGGTTTATAACTGTTTATTTAACCACTGTAAAAAAAAAAAAGTATTTCATGAACTGATGTAGTGTTAATTTACTAACCTATTGAAGTACTGATATCTGTTTTGTACCTTTGTAATACATTAACAACCACCATGTGATGAGAGTCTCATGATGAATCAGTTCATCACAAGCAGCTTTTCCACAATCTGAGAATGACAATACTAATGGAAGGTGTCCACAGTGTTATTCACACAAACACTAAACAACATCATGGTAACACACATGAAATTTTTAAAAATGCAATAAACATTAATTTAACAACATTAAATGTAACATAAAACCCTAATGTACATAACTGATTGAAAAAAACTAAGAAAAACTAAAATGAAACGGAGTTATTTCAAAGAAAATACATCAAATGTAAAGTGTCACATAGGGAATTGTGGGAATGTCAATTATGGTTTTTCACTGTAAATTATACAATGACTTGTTATTTTGCACTTCCAAAAATGTCATAAAATTACCATAAAATTACATTAAATGTACCTTTATATCCATTACTGTTATTCACCATATATAGTATGGAAACTTTCTGTAAACAAATTAACTATTTTTTACCGCAGCATTTTTTTACCGTTAAAATCACAATAATATTTTATGTTGGCTCAATCAATAGCATTGGGATGAACAACCTGAAAGTGGCAGATGGGGAGGTCTTTAAAAGTTATTATTTTTGCATTTGTCTTTGGTAAAGCTACAGGGGTATAAAATTTAAATATCAAAAATAAATATTTTTGGAGTTAGTGGAGCAAGTGCACACGCAGAGGCCAACTGTAGTCTGATTAACATGTATACAATCACATTACTGTATCAAGGTCTGTTAGTTTGACTTTTCAAAAAATTGTTTAGGCAAAAGCATTTTAAAAGGACAAATTACTGTTGTAGTCCGACTCAAACAGAACATTGAAGGTGCATGTAAACATTTATGGACTGTTGAGATAACAAGACCTTCATTTGCACACAAAGGACTGTGCTGTTATATAACAGGAGTTGATGTGCTATCAGTGACTCAGTGAGATGAAAGGTGGATCAGTTAGTATCAGTTACTGAGGCAGTCAAAGTTTAGCCTTGCAGCTAGAGGCAATACCGTAATCCCCCTTAAATCTCTCTTCTACTGTACTCACAATAGCTCAAGTGTGTGTGTGATGGGAGTCTTAGTCTTGCCCACCACCCTGTGGCCATATGGGTCTGCTGCCCTGCCTCTCAGGTATCTGCTTCAAGTGTGTGTTACCTGCAGAACAGGTGTGTGTTACAGAGCAACGTGGCAACAGGTGGCACTAGCAAAGTGTCTGGACTGACTGGCTCCAGTGACTTTGTGACGGTGCCGGGACAGTTTACCTCGGCCTTGTTTGAAGGAGTGCTACACAATAAGAGCTGTCACGGGGCATGTAATGTGTGGTTGAGAGTTGGAGTCTGTTAGGAGCGCTCAGGCCTAAGCCTTGATTGTGTTTCATGTGAAAGCAAGTGCCAAATTTTAAACAACCATTTAAATTGCCACAAGAGTTAGTTTTGTTTTACTTGTGACATCCAGCCTTTCACACTATCCCAAAGTTCTAAACTCACACCCCACCCTGCTCTCGGTCTCGTTCTTTCTCTCTCTCACACACACAAACTCTGGAACTTTCATTATGTAAAATGGATAAAAATACAAACGCACGCTGTGAATTTATGGTTCTCTCTTAGCTGCCATGAAAAATATGAACGTTTTCAGGCTGCGCTCTGAAACCGGAGTAAGAAAACAGACCAGACCACAGAGTTTACACACACACCACAACAGCACAGGGCTCTCAACGAGATCACTCAAAACACACAGAAACACACACTAAAAAGCATAGCACTCTCACAAAGATTTGCTCTAAAACGCACACACACAGACTGTAGATAGCAACATAAATACAGAAACATAATGCAATTGCACAGAGACCGTGGTTAGATTGTAAAACCACACACATACACACACTCACACACACAAACGTCTCTTTTATACTTCATGACTTTTCCCCAACGCTATTCACAAGTTTTAGATAGCATCAAACCTGGAGCACTCAAGTCTTGCCTCAAACCATTACTGGGCTTTTCTGATGGTTTACATTATGCCATTTAAGTTCCTTCAGCAGGGCATTACCCTCCTATCCTAACTTATTTTCCTCTCTCTCTATAATGACAAGTGCTCTTCAGGGAGGAGAGCTATTTGTTTCTCTGAATATAATCTAGCGCTTCAGCTCTCTACATGAGAGCAGCATCATGTAGCTACATGGTGACTCAGCTTGGTAAATCTGTCATTACCAAGCTAATGCTATGCTAATATGCTCAAAGTGTCTGGCTTTAAAGATGTACTCTGCCAGTTGTGGTGTGACCCCATGGGAAGATGCTACAGAGAAAGCAAAGCCCTAGTGGGTCCAAACTTGTTGCCATTTTTCTGAGTTTAAACATATGCATAAAACTAGCATTGACACTAGCATTAACTAGCATTGTATTTTAATAATAACAGATTTGATTAACACTTGAGGAACAAAAATTTGCATTTCAAACACTGATCTATGTAAGGCCAACAAACTTCAACACTTTTTTTTTTTTTTTTTTAGATTTAGACCTAAGATTTTTTTTAGACCTTTGCTTTTCTAGTTAAAACAATAGTTATATGAATTTCTTTTAATTTAAATTTAAATTCATTTTTTATTCCACTTCTTTACAATCAAATTCAAATTGCAATTCTGCATGCTCTCTATTTGCAATCTCATTTCAAAATCAAGAATTAAAGCATTCTCAATTCAGTTCTGAATGGTGCACAACCCTATTTGTTAGTTTCTATCAATGCCATGATAAAACACTGATATGCATGCAAGATTACTAACACTGATGCTGTATTGATCAGTTTTATTGCTCTTACAAATCACTATTTATGGGTTAAAATTTCGGATGGACACCTGCGCATGAGATTGGAAAGATGTGACCTTTGACACAGAATGCTGAACCACATTGGCAAGTCAATCTACAAATGCCAACAACTACTCAATGTGTTTTTGTGCTGGCTTCAATCTACGCAGATAACAAAGAACGCACTTATCCCTAGGCAAGATGACGGTTCAAATACTTTGTGGGTCTTAAAGTAAAATATCACATTTTTCTACACAATGCATCTAATGCAGAGACACAGTCAAATTGATAAAACATGTCCTTGCTCTACACCAGTCTATAGCCTTTTACAGATCCACACAATTATGACTTAAACTCACACATAAAGCAGCCAGGATGCTTTTCAGAGAAATCCCTCTAGGTCATGCAGCAGACATTTGTGTTTGATTGCACTGAGTGGAGAACTATACTGCTAGTGTGTGAGAGGAATTAAGTGTACATGTCAAACGCTTAGTAATTATACAGGAAGTAGACTCACATTCTGTGCTGAATGTGTTTATATTCAAGAGGGATTTAGAGAACATGAGCTTTTCAATTATCACAGCTGGTTTACTCTTATGAATAACCAACACCAAACATTTCTTCTCCATCTCACCCATACACACTTTACATCTGGGCCTTTTTTTGATACCTTTCTTTTATTTTTTTAGGGGGGCTAAAATAAATCTAACGTGATTGTGAAACCTTCCAAATGTGATAATACCGTAGATAATTAAAACAAAGATGATGAGAAATTACATATTCTGACATTTAAAATTAAAACAGTATTTATTTTTGTGCAGCATTAATCAACTTCAGGAAAGGTAATACAAGCAAGACAGAAAGAAAGAAACCATGTTCCTCAAGGCTGTGTCTGGATTTCCTTCTTGGGCAAGATAGGAGTCAACATGTTTTGAAACATCAAAGGGGAACCTGATACCTTAAGTATAAGAAGATTAGCACTTGCCATGATCTTGAGCTTAGGCTCCTCCAAGACTCTCAGCATCCAGGCCCAGAAGGGACAATTACCTATGAATTGGCACCAACATCCTCACGTTTATGTAAAGTGCAAGTCCACATCTTTAAAACCTGCATGAGAACATGGAATAGAATTACTATAATGAACAGGCAAAAAAAAAAAAAAAAAACCTCAAAGCATAAGATATGATATGACATAAACAGCACTCAGTGTAATAAGGTCTTACCATTAAAAAAATTACTATAAATTAGACATTTATACATAAAATATGGTAATAGGTTTGTTAATATTAGTTAATGCACTAGGTATTATGAACTAACAATCTTCTTGAATAATTTTAATTTCTATTTACACAAAAACACAAATTTTACATTTTGTTGTATAAACTGACATTAATGTATTACAAACAAACATGAACTCATAAACAATATTATACTGTATAAATTCACAATAATCTAGAATACTCAGTGCTATTTTGTCAGTTAACGTATTCGGTATCACACACCAATTATGGTAACAAATTAACTTTATTGAAATTTTTTTAGATCAATAAATGTTGTACAGTACACATTTGTTTTTTACTATGTGTAAAACCCCCATGTAATGTAATTTTAGGTGTGACTGTCAAGCCCACCTCAGACTGAGCCACAATGATATGGTAAAACACCCACACAGTGCAGAAGTTTCAGAGATTAAGCTCAACACATGATGACAATCACCCTCATACATATGGCATGTCTCACCCACAAGCTTCTCAGAAAGACATTCAAATAGTAGGTAAAAATTCAGTGAAGGTGTGTGCGCGCAAATCCTGTGGGCGACAGCGGTGACACTAATACACTACTCTTGATCTCACCTATTACAGGTGTGAGCAGACAGCAGTTCTACCTGTTGTCACTCTAGTAGCCTTGCACTCTGAGCCTCTCAATAGGGGTATGAGGAAGAGAATCAAGCCCTGCACCCTAAGACAGCACTCATATCAGTGGTCGTGCAGCTCAAGGAAAGACTCTGAAATAGGAACCATCGAGCGAGCCTGTCTTAGGCTGAGTGCTGGATCGACAGGTCTACATACCCGGAACTGGAACATCGGAACAGAAGCTCACATGCAGACTATAAGCCCCATGGAAGTGCAACAGGAAGAGAGAGCAGTACGTCCTGGCCAGGAAATTGAGTTGGTCACACAGAGAAAAGTAGAAAAGTTTTCCTTGCTTCGACACTTTCAGAGAGGGCACTGAATATGTAGCGTTTTCTGTTATACTCTAGATAAAGCGTTTAGAAGTTTTGACCAACACACAAAAACGTGAGGCTGCACAGACCAGAAAATAATTTTTGTCTAAAAAAATGTTTTATTGTTGCATATGATTAATTTGAACAGTTTAAGACTCATAATGTGCAAGTAAGAATTATCATAAATAAATATTATAGAAATACAATATAATATATTTTGAAGAAACAATTTGGACAACCTTTTGGGGGCTCGTCCAGGATATTCCCAAGAGACACGGGCCTGAGAGGTCATCCTCCATCACAGGTAAGTTGTTTTTAATAATTTCCTGTGGTGGTATGATTGATTGATCTCATAATAGGTAGTGTTATCCTTGGATGGAGATCTGAGAGAGTTAGTCAAGGAAGATTTGTCTGTAAGGGTATTGTTTAAACGAATAGCTACGTGATAAATATTTTAGTTATCCCTCCTTATCCCGGACGAGCCCCCAAACTTAATAAAGAGTAAAAAAATAACAATTTATATAAAATAATAATAATTATATATATATATACACACACACACACATACATGAAATGATCAAGGAATTAATAAAAGTATCTTGCAGTTTCAAAAACACTTCAGCACATCAAAGGCAAGTCATTCTACATTTAGAAAGCATAAAGTTTTTGACATGTTGTGAACAATTAGTGACAAAAACAGAAAAGGCTGGACTGTTTATGCGAGTCCCTCAGCCCTACTGCGCTCTGATCTCTCTCTCTCTCGTTCGATCTCTCTCAGGAGTCGCACTACCACAGACTCATCTCTACTCTGACCTGGAACAAGAGTGAGTGTTTGATCACTGCTGTACCACTTTCATTCTGTCATAAAGACGAACTCTGAATGCTCAATATTAAACAGCCATAAAATATTTTTAAAAGAAAACACACACAAGTGAAAATTCATTATACATCAAGTGCTCAAACTGACATAAACCATTCAGAAAGTAAACCAATCTTCCCATAGCAGAGTGGAAATGAGGGCAACCTCACACACATTGTAAATGCACGGATCTGGATGTGTGTGTGTGTGTGTCTGTGTACGTGCGTGATAAGTTGCGTGTGTCTAATGTCTCCGAATGGTGACATATCATTAGCCGTAGAGTGCTAAAGAAAGCTTCTGAACTGGAAAAATAATATTGCTGTTAATTCTCTCACTCCTTTAGAAGCCACCAGGAAGGAGACAACCAGACACTCGGAGGGGGTTAGGAAGGAACAAGGACTAATTATATTGGTCAATATGTCTTTAGGAAAGGGGTTTGAATGTCAGTGTGTGAGCGTTTGTAATATGCTGCATTTGAAAGCACATGCTTCACAAGTGTATTAGTGTTTGTGTGTATAACCCAGGACATCCAGACTCCTCATTAGGCCCAAGTCCATCCAGACAAACAAATTTAGAGTTTGATAGCTTAGCAAGGCTTACATGACCCTCTCATCCTTCATCTGAAACTGACAGTGCTGGTCTTGTCACCCCACATCATTAGACGGCAGTATGAGAGATCTCTTCTGAAACTCTAGAGGAGACACATGTGAGATTACTAGGGCCCCTTAACCATGGTGACTTAAGCAAAAGTCTCCATTTGCTCTCCATTTAGTGCTCATGTCCATGTTTGTGAGTCATTATGCATTCAAATGTCTCAACATGTCTGCGGCTTTTACTTCATACGCTGTGTCCGGGTATAGATCCTCACTGGCTCCTCTCGTCTGGCAAACAGGTCTGCGTGATGTGATTATGACACTTCAGATCTCGTTTCTCAGAGTTACGGATGAGACATGGGACAGTGTCGGGTTTTAGTGTGTAGAGGAATCAGCGTCTATGTGTTTGTGTCTGAGAAGGAGAATTCAGTGCTGAGCTTGCTAATGTGTTGGCACGACAGAGAGGTGCGGCACACATGATCCTCAGAAGGGCACAGAACATTGCCTTGGAGATAAGGGTCAAATACCAATGGCACAATCAATAATGCAGGGGTCTGCTTCACGTTTAAAGTAACAGGTTTTTGACTTTCAAATCAACTGATTTTGGCTGATACATGCAGTTAGAGGAAGATAGAATAAAGCCCATAAAAAGGTGTGAATTTTGTAGAGATACACCAGTATTAAAATTCTTGATGATTCTGATATGCTATTTCATATAAATAAATTAAAAATAAAAACATTGATAAATGTGGTTAGAAGAGAATAGATTACAGCCCATAAAAAACAGGGATGCACCAATATTTCAATTCTGTCCAATAACGATATGTGAATTATAAATGAATTATTTACGTGTTATAACTGATAACCATAAATAGCCGATATTTAAATTCTATACTATTCTGTCTAAATAAATTTAAAATAAAGATTCAAAAACAAATGGTTTTAAATGCTACCAATGAATTTAGGCATCATAGCATTATTTTATACAACATGAAAAATGTTGATGATTTGCTAAATATTACATTTAATAGTTTTATTAAAAGATTGGTGTCTTAAAGGTTCATTTTAAGTGAATATTAGATGGCAAAGGTATTCTAAAATGTAAAAATAGAGGAAATGAGCTTGCACAATTAAATATCCAAAATTCACAATACTAATGAATACATAAAAACTCAATAATATTGGCAGATAACCAAGAAGTTATATTGTGCATCCCCAATAAAGGCACACATGCACTGCAAAGGAGCTGAGAATACAAATATCATGTGTGAATGAAGTCCATTATCACAGTTTTAAACTGTTCTGTGTATGTGTTTGGGTGGCTAATGGATGGAGAGTGGAGGATGAAAACCTTCTTTGTCCTGAAAAATTCACCTTTCTTTCCACACTCATCCTTTCTGTTCTGTTTTTTATTCTACTTCTTCAGAAATTAACCTTCAAACACAATTACACATTTAACACTTCACCTTAAAAACAATTACCGGCTCAAACAGATCCGGCTTCAGTCTGTATTAATTGCAGTTTGAAGCAAGATGTCAGAGAGTATGGATTTTCTGCCAGCAGGAATGTGTGTAACTGTCCCTCTCCTCCAGCGGAGTGGATCTCTCTCTGAATTATTCATCATGGCTACGAGGCAGGACAGCAGGGCAACACTAAGGATTTAACTGCATTTATGTTTCCCTCTGAAATTAGGCTCTTGACTACACAATGTGAACAGAAACAGACTGTGAATGACAAACAAACAGGATTTCACAGAAATTTCATGATTCAATAAATCTTTAACTGAAAACAATAGACACATTACAAAGGACTGCCATGAAATCATAAACCAGAAGAGTAAAAGATACGGTGAAGTTGTTTGTGTGTGTATTTGTTTGTTTTGTCTGTCTGCTTCTCTGTGCTTCACATCAGTGTGAGGGTGACCTCTCACCTCACCAGCACTTGGAGAGCAGAGTGTCAACCAGTCTCTTTAGCTCATCGCATCACTCTGTACCTCTGCAGCCTTCAAAGAACACTCTGAAACAGCATTCAAACACAATCAGTACATACACTTATAGTCTCGTGGCTGAAGCCTAAAAAGATTTGTAACCTTCTACCTGTACAAAATAGCAGCATAAAGTGTCTATTTGAAAAAGACAAACATTTAGGATACAAATCATAATCCTCCAACATTTCCAAATGTCTGCCAGATGCCTAAAAGTATACATAAAATTTAAAAACATCACATGCAAATGGTCTAACTGGTGTTTAAAATGATAGTTCAACCAAAAATGTTTGTTTATTAAATTTTAACGCCACGTTAGCTTTGGGACTATTTACATGGCAAAGGTAAACACATCACAATCCATACAATTTTATATACTTGGTGCAAAGTGTAAATTGTCATTATTTGATCCCCCTTATGTCGTTCCAAAATCGTATGATTTTCTTTCTTCTAGTGAACACAAAAGGTGATACTTTGAAGAATGTTTCGGCTGTTTGTCCATATTACAAAAGGGGTCGCCCAAAACATGGACAAAGAAAGCATGAAATGAATCAAATTTACAACTCAGCTGGTATATTTTAAGTATTTTGAATTAATGCAGTCGCTTTGTGAGATTATCACAGAAATTTAATTCTTTATTCACTCTCAAATCAAATTATTGACCAATACACACATATACAGACTACATCAAATATGGTGACACAAATGTCAAATGTGTAAGAAATTACAATAAGATTTGACGTTGACTCTAATATGGATAAAAACAGTTGAAACATTCTTCAAAATATCTTCTTTTGTGTTTATCAAAATCATATAGTCATATAGTTTTTGGAACGACATGAGAATGAGTAAATGATGCCAATTTTCATTTCAAGGAAAAAACATTTTCCTTGTCAAGAAAATGTCCTTGTCAGCCTCAATATTCTTGTTTATACCAAGAAATATTAACAATAATTATATTAACGTCTACACCTGTGCTTCAAATGTTTGCGCTTTTCAAAATTGAGTGGATTATGATTGGCTCTCAATGATTCTATCATTTTCAGCAGGAAAAAAAAATATTCTGAAAGTGATTTCAATGATATTGCTCCTATGTGTCGTTATAACTGTGGTGTGGACTTATCTATTCTCACTGAATTAGAACTAGCATTGAAACTTTATCCCCCGGTTTCACAGACAAGGCTTAAGCTAGTCCTAGACTAAAATGCATGTTTGAGCTGTTTTAACTGAAAGCAACATGCACTGACAATTTTTTTTTTTTTTTTTACAAAAGCTACTTAAATACCCTAATTGAGCTAAGGCCTAATCCTGGCTTAGTCTAAGCCCTGTCTGTGAAACCGGGCCTATAGTTAGTGTTATCATCCTTGGTGTGAGTGCAGTGAAAAAAATATAGTGTTGATGCATTCATTTACTTTTTGAAGACATGTCAAAATGAGGTTTTGTTTGATTATGCAAACTTCTGGGGCCATTTTCGATCATTTTCCTACCCAAAAATGTGGTGTATGCCACATGGCACAGATATGTGCTGAATGTGTATAAATTCGACCTAAATTACATTAGCCATACACTTTGACATTCTCTTTATCTCTCCTTCTCCCTCTCTTTAACAACCACAAGATGTTAGATCTAAGAAAATCAAACTGTGGCCTCTCCCACAAACGACAGCTCTGAGCAAGTTTACCTGTTTTCCCTTTGCTGTAATCCACTCTTTTATTTCATCTCTCCTGTAGCTGTTTATTTGGGGCAGCAGTCTCTCCTGGCGGTGGGCTGAGCCGGAGTGCTGCCTGCAGGGATAAGAGAGAGCTGCGGTTCATGTCAAATGGGACCCCTCATCCACACACCTAGAGAAAAGCCGCGTGCATCTCCAAACCTCAGTATTTTGTCTGAAACCGATGTCTACACATGTTAACGACGTTTCAGAGAGAAGAAAGGTGGGAAAGAAAGGATGGAGGGTGAAGGAATGCACAGAGGGAGCGAAAAGGTGGATACTCGTATTTGAACATTACAGTCTCTGTTGTCTGCTACTCTGTATTGCAGCTCTGCCTTTAGCCCAGGAGACCTCAGATTAGAAAAAAAAAAAAAAAAAAAGAGACAGAAATCATAAACAAACATACACAGGCACGCTAACAAACCTGAATGGCAAAAAAGATGAAAGACGGAGAGCTAGAAGGGAGAAAAAAAGGAGCTTTGAGGATGAGTGGAGGTGGAATATCGATCAGCCATTGACAAACACAATAGAAATTTTATATGTGATGTGAGAGCTACATCCATAATTTATCGGAGGGCAAATGGGGGGGGGCAGTATTGATCAGAGATAAGAAGTCTCGAGGAACACTAGGGACACCAGAAGAGCCAGCATGAGAAAGCCATTAAGGATGGCAGCGTTACCAGACACGGAGAGGAGGAGGAAGATGTGGAGGGGGCAAAAAAGTGAAGGAAAGACAAACAGAAAAGCCAGAGAGGAAGACAACATAGACAGAAAGACAGAGGAAGGAGAGCGCTGTCATACTAGCCCAGCCCCCACCCCTCTTTCCTCTACCGCCCGTCGGATCAATACTACCATGTCAAAACATAAAATGCATGCTTTTGCTCTTAAGTAAAAGGTGTCTAAGATTTTTAAAAGCATTGATTCAGGAAGGGTCAATGAAAATCAGGGCAGATTTTCCTGTGCAAAGAGGGGTAATAACACTCAGCTGATAATAGCACAACAGAAAGGACTCGGGCATGTCAGGCAGGGGAGAGCGCTGCCCAGATTGCCCAGAGAGGACATCTCAATGCAGGGTCAAGAATTCAGCCCACGCTTCCGTCCTCTGAGTGAAGAAAGAGCCGTGTCCGGACTAGAGAGAGAGACAGCGATTGAGGGTGGGGGTGGTTGGGCGGGGACTTTGCACAGGTGTCACAGAGAGCTGGAGGAAGAGAGAAAGACCATTTTACACATTAAAGTAAAGGCCTGTCTAGACACCAGCTCTGCCTCTAGAGACTCCCTAAATGAATTAAGTCTCTGCCTTTCTCTTTTTCAGTGGGAGAAACGTACATAGAGATGGAGGGGGAAAATTCCCTTTGAGTGGATCAAAGAAGTTTGGTGGGGTATTAAACAGGAGAGGGAGCTAAATTCAACTTGTTTATATTTTAGGTATTGTATTCAAGCAAGTGAGAGAGAGCGAGAGCGAGAGCGAGAGACAGAGAGAGAGAGAGAGCGAAGAGTTTTTGACTTTTCAAAGCCCCAAAAGAATTAAAAAACAAATTTACAAAATTACACAATTATACAAACTAAAATAAAAAACACCTTATTTCAAAAAACCGGCACCTTGAAAAGACCTGGTCTTACAAATGCATTTCTCATTGAAATTTACAGACAGCACAGGATTATGAGTTTTTCATTTCCCCAGAAAACTTTGACACACCCTTGTTTTTTAGAGTTTAAGAAAGTATTCCAAAGTATTACATACTCTATTCAAAATTACAAATTCATTTCCAAAGAACCATCACTTATCATGCATAAAATTCCATTTAAACACCAAACTTCCTCAAAAGTGACCAATTTTCCAGTAAGTTTATAATAGGCAAATTCAACCACTAAACGGGCAGAAACCAGACCTTTGTATTTCAAAACAATGTCAGTGGAACCTTTTCCCATAATCTTAGCTTTTCTTGTCAACCATATACTCAATTTAGCTTGTCCATACAAATAATTCAGAAATACATCAACATTCCTTGTTTTATACCGATACTTAGGACCATAAATAAAGCCTTCTTGAATCATAAATCACACCATTCTTTTAACACTTGAAAAAGTGGCTCTAATTTATTACACTCAACAAATAAATGAAAAACACTGGAACACTGGAGTCTAAATGAGCTTTATGTTTATTTGTGGTTAATATGTATGATTCTTCACTGTAAGTCACCGGTTCTCTTATCAATAGGAACCTTATATAAAGTTCTCCAGCTTGTTTTAAGTGAGAGATCTGTACTAAATATTTCTTGCCATTTGGACTCACGTACTTCTTTCAATTCTTGAAAGTGCATTACTTTTACACAAACATGAGACATGGATTTCTTGCCACATCACGCAAAAAATTAAGATCTGGAGTACTAAAGCAATTTTCCCTCCTCCTCCTGCCATAAATCCACAGAAACTTTCACTTCCAACTCTGGAAACTCTTTCACATCATTATCGTTTTGTTCTAATAGTTCTTTATCCAGAGCACATTTAATTTCAGAAAGTACAGCAGCCACAATTTCATGTAAAAGTCTTTCAGAAAAACGTAAGGATTTCACACCAGTCTTTTTCGCAATATCTTCTGGGGCTAACCACCCATCCTTATTCAGAAAACATGACACCTTGGTGAGACCTGCTCTTAAAAGTGCATTTCTCATAAAATTTAAAGTTTAAACTTTTTACAGATAACACAGGATTATACAATATGGGTTCTTCTTTTCCCCAAAAACCTTTGACAGACCCTTGTTCGAGAAGACTTTCCAAACTCTAAGCATTGTCTTATAAAAAGGTGTTAGACCAGTTAAGTCCACTCCGTTAAGATCCATTAAAAAAAGGTGTCGATCAAATCCCAACTGTCCTCTTTTCTCAATAATCCACAGGCTACATCCGTCCAGCTGATGTGCCTTTTATACAAGAGTCTTTGAGCAGCCTGCAATCTGAAAGCAGCAACTCTGCATTCAATGTCACTAAGTCCTTGTCCTCCTTCACAAATTGGTAAATACAGGACAGCGGCTCTCAGCCAGTGCTGTCCTGACCATAATATCTCTAAAATCATTTTTATGCATCTGCCATGTTTGCCAAAATAAATTAAAATTTGCACAAAAAACAGCATCTTGTAACAACTTCTTGTTAAAATGCCAGTATGAACCCACTTTACATTGCTTTGACGATACACAATCTATTGTAATCATTTTATAATCCGAAATGATATTAGGAATTATGTTAGCATTACAGATTCTATTCCTTGAGTTGTTTGAAATATAAAACCTGTCCTTCTGAAACCTTCACCCAGGTATACTGTTTTAAAAAAGGGTTTTCAGTTCTCCATACATCATTTAGCTCTAAACTTGTAACAATATTTGCCAAAACAGATGAAGACTGCGTTTCTTCATTATTTCTATCCATATTAAAAGTACAATTAAAATCTCCTCCCATAATACCAGTATCTTTGGATTTTAATGCATTTAGAACCTCCCTAATTTTCTTAAAAAGAACAATTCTCTCAGACCCCTTATTATTTGCATAAAAATGAACAAAAATGACATTATAAGTATTTAATTCTGCTTTTACAACCAATAAATGACCTGGCTCTATCTCATGTTAAGATAAAATTTTAACCTTACAATTTGGACTAAAACATACAGCGACACCCAAACTAACATTGGAGCCATGACTAAGAATGTACTTCCCCTCCCACCATAAGCCCCATTCTACTTCATTACTTTTATCACTATGGGTCTCTTGAAGAAAAGTTACTCCAATATTTTTTAATTTTAAACATTCTGAAAGCAAGGCTTGTCTAAGGCCATTTACGTTCAAAGATGCTACTCGCAATGGCTCCATGAGACAGAAAATGAAGGAAAAACAGAGAAGAAAGGAAAAACAAAGAGACAGCCATTATAATTATTTAAAAACTCCCCTGATTTCCTTTCCTACTCCTTTCTTTTGCCTATAGCTATACGTTTTTGTTTTTTTTCAACCGAAAGCGTTTCTGTTGTGATAACACATAAAAAGTATACGTTTTACGTGCCCACACAACTGAAGCAACAAATTTGTCAGTATCCGGGAAATAATCAGCAACATTCTACCTTTTGTTTCATCCAGAAACTCATTAATCTGTTCTTTTTCGAGGCTCCTTTGGTCTATTTTTATGCGGACACTTGCATATAACACACAGGAACTATGTCCATCATTTACTCTAAAAGACACTTCTAGAATCATATCCTGAGAATTTAAAAATATGTGAACTTGTCTTCTGAATGACAGTACATGTTTTAGCGCTGGATTTTTACATCCTAAAGGTACTATCTTAACCGGACTGACTACTTTCCCGAAACGAGACAATTCTTTAACGATCACTTCACTTTTAATAAACAGAGGAACGTTTGAAATAGTTACTTTGGTAGCCGATGCATACAGCGGAGTTACCGGCAGAAACATTCCTTTCACCCAAAGCCCATTTTCGATTACTTGATTGACAAGTTATTCAGTCTTCAAAAAAACCACAACGGCCTTGTTTATTTACGAAGCTGAATTTATATTTTCGTGACCAACCTGATCACCAACTACAATCAACACATCCTCAATCGAAGCGGTCGGCTCCGGTACACATCTAAACACATTCCGGAAGGAAACCGACATCGTTCCCCCCGTGGGAGACACGATGTGGACGCCAAAAAAGGCCGCACGGAAAAAAACCTCCCTAAACTAACCTAAACTTACCAAACAAAATAAATAAATGAATAAATAAGAAAAGATGAAACACACTCTCAGTGTGTTTCAGAAATAAAGAAAGAGTAGAAAAGCAATAATATACAACAATTAGAAACGCTCTCACACACATCTGCTCACACAACCTCACTTCAGAGAGAGAGAGAGAGAGAGAGAGAGAGAGAAACTTTTCCCCCCAGATTTTCAGCACTGATTTTGGGGGGGGAAATCTGCAAAATTGTTCAGATTTAAACATAATAAAATGTGTTAAATAGAGCTATTATTGCTAGCCTAAAGCAATCAAATTTATCCAAACTATTTAATAATCATGCAAGGAATGAGAGATGTAGACAACTCTGCAGTTATTTCAAATCTATGGATATCTGCAGAGCGGATACCATGTGGGCTTTGGCATGACCTCTGCTTTGGCTTTCTCCTCGAATATCATTCACTGGCATCACCCGCTGTTTTCACTGCCCTCTTGCCCAGATCAAGTAGCACAGACTCAATACTATCGGACATAGGACAAGACCTTCATGTACTGCTGTATGTATTGCTTCTGCATAAACTGATACTGCAAACGTAGCACAGACATAATATCCATTCCTTTATTCTTTGAATAGAAAATGGCATAAGCCCAATCCCACATTGTCTCAAAAGTAAAACAATTTTCACCCAAGGGGTGAAGGTTTAGTTAACACTGCCACATTAAGGCTCCGATATCCTCACAGCAAAGTTTTTTTTTTTGCATAAAGCGCAGTTAGAGCTTGTGCCTGACCCCAGCAGACTGAGTGATGAAATTACCCCAAAAAATGTCCATGTCAAAGAAGGTAGAGCCCCAAAGAGCGCACAACTCTTTTGCAATCAACTAGGACCATCAGCAATGTAAAGCCGTTTTCCAGAAAGTCTGCGCTGGCAAGCCGTTTTGAACCACAAACCTACAAATTTTGTTCGAAAATTACCTCTAAACAACACTAAATTAAAAAATCATTAAAATTGCAAATATATTATAATAGATACTCTAGCATTATTAATATCTTTATAAACATTTTTAAGATTTTAAAAATACATTTTAACAAAAATATATTACATATTTTACATAGATAAATCAAAAGTGTGAAACAGGCCTTTTTACTGTTTGCTAACTTTCCATGAGCAAAGATGGTAGATTTCAAATTACATACATCCGGGAAGGCCCATGCCAGCAGAGCAAGTCTGAGATGAATGGGAACATTAAACTTCTTGGTTCCACCACACACTTAAATCAGTTTAATTCGCCATGTAGAAACACAAACCCAAAGAAAGAGACAGGCACAGTAAAGAAGCAGAGAGAAAAACACAATTATGTCTCATAAACAGAAACAAATCTTACATTTGCCACATGAAGCACTCTGCCAGTGTAGACACATATGAGTTTTATTCTTCGGCTGCTTAGCAGTGTACCCGCAAGTGTGGATTTACAGATGATGGGAATAGAGAAGTGATTAGCCAAAGCTGGTGTGCATGGAGAAGAGCACCAGGGCTGCTTCCCACACCAGGATAATGAATGACATTTGTGAGCTACAATAAAATAAACAGTGGTGGTGAGTCCTCTGTTCCACCGCTTCTATTTCCAAAGTGAACTTGCGAACTTGAAGACAAACACAGTGGCTATCCCACAAGAGAGAGAATGACTTTTTTTCCTTTGGTGGTGAGTTTTTCTTAGAGTTCTGTGCCAATGCATTTCGATCACTTTACTAATGTGCAAAGTGATGTCTATGGCATATTCTATTCACAAAAGAAATGGACAGGACAGTCTGTCCCACGTTTGCAGTATCATTTTATACAGCAGTACATGTAGAAGTCCACAGTACTCTGTGCTACTTGATCCGGGCAAGAGGGCAGTGATGACAATCAGCAGGCAATATTCGAGGAGAAACCTGAAGATAAGGTCATTGAGATGAAGACTGATCTAAAGACAAAGAAAGAAAGATTCTCTGAAGGCCAAATGAATATAAAACCAGAGAGAGGTTTGTTACTCTAGACTAGTTGGAAAGTCTAGACCAGGGGTGTCCAATCCTGCTCCTAGAGGGCCACTGTCCTGAAGAGTTCAGCTCCAACCCCAATAAAACTCGCCTGAACCAGCTAATCAAGGTCTGACTAGGCATACTAGAAACTTCTAGGCAGTGTTGAGGCAAGTTGGAGCTAAACTCTGTAGGACAGTGGCCCTCCAGGACTGAGTTTGGACACTCCTGGTCTAGACCAACAGAATGCTGATGGACTAATTGCTTTATGTTTGTTTGCTGGGTAAGTCTGGCCCATCGACAAAGAAGGAAAATGGGATCGTTGTTCACGGACCTGGGCTGAGGCCAGTAACTAATGGGTCCCTCTATAACCTCCTGGTAAGGAATTTTGTCCCAGGCCTTGTGATTAAGCAATGGCCACTTTTATGGGACACACACACACACACACACACACACTCACATTACAAAAGAACAGCCGAATTGAAAATACTAGAATTGAAAAGTTTTTAATTCCACATACACTACCATATTTTTCGATGTTAAAAAAAAAAAAAAAAAAGTATCTTATGCTCACCAAGGCTGCAATTATTTTATCAAAAATAGGCTACAGTAAATGATTTTGTGATATGACGACGTGGCAGCATCACAGGAATGAGGAATTAACTTACTCAAATAGAAATGTTATTTTAAATTGTAATATCATTTAAGAATATTACTATTTTTACTGTATTTTATCAAATAAATGGCCATCGGTGAGACTTCCTTCAAAGACAATTTTAAAAAAGTCACTGCACGAGTAATCAATTAACTACTACTGTTTGGTGAAAATTATTCAGGATTTACAAGCAACACTCTCCTCGATGTCATAGAAAAGAACATAATCAAAGAACATAACGAACATCCAACTCATTATACAATGCTTGACAGCGGCTCAGGAAACCGGATCCTCAAATACCTCCATATTAATATCGGTTCATTCAGCCGGCATTGAGGATAATTGGCGTAAGTAGATAAAAGGACCAGGCTGGCTGCTAACGCCCTCATAACTGCAGATGTTACTGAGCTGATTCAATCACAGCTCTAACAGATGTTTTCGGCTGCCCCCTTTCATTATATCCCAGCATGTGTGGTGCACAAATCAAAGATTATTTGAGGAATTAGGATATGAAAAGCACGTTAGCTCAATTAAGGAAATTAAATAGTGTACATTAGACGTGGCTTGTTCTAGCAGTGGCACACATTAGGGCAACGAGAGTTGGGAGTAATAGAATCAAGTGAATCGTTCTCTAATTGAAATGCACTTAAAAAGGATCATGCTGACAAATGCGATTGTATCGAGGCAGTAGCGCGCATACACACACACACTTAAACGTAAACACACGTAGAGACACACAGCTCCCATCCTCCCCCTCATTAAATCCGATCAAATTGAAATAGCGAGGGTCCTGACAGCAGAGCTGATAGAATCTGCAGGCAACGGCGCGTTCACTGAAACAGGTAATCAATTTAGAGCGAGCTCATCACCACCCTCAGAGGCCCCTTTTAAGAACACTTAAAGATCAGGAGAAATTAAAGGGGGACAGATAAGCAGGAATCATGGCCTTATCATCAGCTATGCTATGGGAGAAAAATTACTTCCTGTGAGTAGCGAAAAAAACAGGCCTCCGTGGCCCATAAACACAGGCCTAAAACAAGCACATGCACTTTCTTCATTTGGAATATCTTGCACATGCAGAAAATCAGCAGATGGGATGCACTTTAGACATTTATGAAATGAATTTAGGAAATTAAGGTTTGGAACAACACGAGGGTGAGTAAATGGTGACAATTTTCAGTTTTAGGTGAACTTTCCCTTTGAATGTAATCTTTAGCAAATCTCATAATGGATATCCATTTTTCATTTTGTACATTATAATGTTGTGATACCTAAGTTATCTAGTAGCATTTAAAACCCTTATTAGTTTTTTTTTACTGTTGTAGTGTTGTACTGTTGTATAATTTTTTTTTATATTGGTTGCATCCCTACAGATCAAACAGACAAATATGTTGATAAATCACCTTGTGGAACAAAGAATCAATTCGATGTTGGGTGCTCTTCCCTGATCTTTCCCACTGCTTCAGTCCAGACCTGTGAGTACAACAACAAACGCAACTCCAAGGAGATTTGAACATCTCAATCAACTGGATTACACATGATAGATCCTGAGGCTGGCAGAGATGGAGTTCCAGATTAAGCCAGAGCACTCACACCGACTCCACAGCATGATGGTTTAGCAATATTTTTCATTACTGCCGTATTAAAGTGATTCCTTTCACACAGACAAAATGAAATAATTAAATCAAATTATGGAATGATATTTTGTAGAACAGTCATATATCCCCACTGTTTTATGTGCATCATCTTTAGATGATAACAAGAGGCATTACACTTAAAATAAGCATGGCTCACCACTAGAGGCACTCTTCAGCCCACTGACATTTCCTAAAAACAAACACTCACAGCATGTGACTTATGATGAACATATATGTATCTCAAACATGTGACACTGTACAGAGTGTTCTCTTAAACACACATTGGATGTGCGGCAGAAAGCTTTCTACCGGTCTCTCTAAACCCCTCGACTCCAATCTTACTTTGTTTTATGCAGTGTATAAGAGTGAGGTTTCCCACCAGATAAATAGTGCATACAAACTGCCTGGGAATACTTCACCCAAAGTGCAGAAACTTCTTTCATTATGCATTAAATATGTTAAGATATTTAAGCGCTTTGTAGGCGTTAGCGCTCAACGTCCTGTGGTGTCATTCTGTGGCTATGATGGCAGGGGTTTAGTAATGTCTGCATTAGAGACTTGTCTTCTTAAAGCTACAGGGATGGTAGGGCACACATGCTCTGTATTTTTGTGGGAATGATTGTCTTAGTGTGTGTGAGAGAAAGAGAAAGCCAGAAAATGTGTGTGTGTGTGTGTGTGTCTCAACTCTACATGTGCCATCCTCTCAGTGAGGAGTATTCTGAGCATAATCCACAGATCAGAGCCAGTGCAGCAAGAGATTTGTGGGATATGTATACACACACAACCTGTGGTTAGCTTGTTCCTGAGTAAAAAGAAAAGGCAAAGCCAGGGAAAACTGAGATGAAGATATTAAAGAGGTGTAATGGGTCTGTAAGAGGAAAAGATTTAGATGTTTAGAGAGAGTTTAAACAAATGTAGTCAAGTGGCTATAAATAAAATTAAGGATGTCAGCTAGAAAAAACATTTGTTTACCTCTATGCTTCTGAAATTAAGCATGAACAATACCAGCTGGTTAAATAGAAAATCAAAGCTTTAAATGTCAGCTTTGTAAAGTAGTGTTTTGAAGTTTTCAAAAAAGTTTAAACTGCCTCAAAGACAGACCTGAATTTAGTTTATACACACTGTTCAAAAGTTTAAAGTCAGCAAGATTTTTATTTTTGATAGAAATTAACACTTATTCAGCAAAGATGCATTACATTGATCACAATTTTATGTAAACACATTGAAAATGTTACAATTTCTATTTCAAATAAATGCTGTTCTTTTGAGCTTTCTATTTATGAAAGATGATTTAAAATGATCAGTTTCCACAAAAACAGTGGTTTTCAACGCTGACAATTATAAATAAATCTTTCTTGAGCAGCAAATCAGCATATTAGAATGATTTCTGAAGGGTCATGTGACACTGAAGACTGAAAATTCAATTTTGCCATCACAGGAATAAATTACATTTAAAAATACAGTATATTCAAATAGAAAAGAAAATATATAATAATATTTGACAAGATTACTGTTTTTACTGTAGCCTTGGTGAATTTATTTTAAAAAAACAATAAATACATAAATAACTTCCGGTGGGACATGGCCAATTAAATTCAAAGTCATAAAGTGACTGCTAGTCAATTCTTCAATACTGCATTTAGCCCAACCCTGAGGAAGGTGTTGTCACACATCGAAGCAGTCAGAACAGTACACTGTCCAAGGAAAGAAAGCACATATATAATGATCAGATAAATTAGGCCTTTCTGTCTGACTAATGTGGCTGTGTATGTGTGAACAGACATTGCTTGTGTTCGTTTATTTTCTCTCAGTCTGACTAAAGTAAAACATAGCCTTTAATGTATCGTTTTGTGTGAACACAGAGCCTGAATGAGAACACCCACACCTACATGCTTAGCCTCAATTGAAGGTTGCAGGATGCCATGCAGCTGCTTTTAAAGGCAGAGGCGGACTTTTGAAATCAATATTCTCAACTTGTTTTTCCTCTCACCAAATTAAAACCACCTTATGCAGAGAGCTTACACCATGAAAGTGAAGAGAAAAAGGGAGGCTGGGTAGAGAAAGACAACAGACAGATATGGAAAGGGGAGGTGAAAATATACCATTGCTGTTATAGAGATAAACCAATACAGATGATTTTTATGTATGTGTGTGTGTGTGTGTATGTGTGAGAGAGATTGTCCAATAACTAACAAGCACTACCCATTTATTATTTTATATAATTGATATTTTTGCATTTTGACACAATACTACATAAATTATCATTGTAGACAGAAAACAAGATATCGCCCAACAAATTACGAATGGGGGTGAAACCTAAAATACATTACAGACTGCCACTGTATCCAGACTCAGGGTTTTCCATAATATATTCACATTCAGTATATTCCTCTGTATCACTAACTGAACTTCCTTTGTGCCTGGTTAAGCATCTCTCTAAATCCAGCCAAAACATCCCATTACACACATTTACCAATGTAGAACATGTAATTTACACAACCTTTCCAAACCACCTCAGACAAAAAGACACACATAGAAATACTGACCGTGTACAACTTAAAGCCTCAATTAAAGACATCAATATTGCATCTGCCCTGTTCTTCTGAGCTTTTCCTCCACCCATCCACACCCCACCTCCACATGGTGCCTGATATATTTAATTGTTGGCCCAAAGCAGTGAGACAGACAGCTCTCTGTTTGCTCAATAATGGATGGCCTCTTCACTAACTAAATATGGAAGTTGGCACCTTTGCACTCAACGCCTGAGTCTTGCCCACGGTGAAAAAGAAGGAAACCGGCTCAGCACACACTCTCACTTCTGGGCAACGGAAGAAAGAAGAGTATTAATTGAAAAGCTCATAAGTGTATGAGTTTTCCCGTTTCATTAACACTTTGCCACAAGGGAAAATCAATGTTGTCTGCAAATGGCCACCGAATTAAAATTCCTCCAAAGCAGGAGGTTCGAGAGAGGTTGTAATGGCTTTGATTCTGATGCATTTTTTTTTTAAAATTCATTACTTATGCCAGAGAGGAGGAATGAATCTTCTGAATCATAGTTTTTTCAGCATTATTTTTTTTTTTTTTATCATGATATTGGAAAGCTATATGTAATTTAACCACTGAATGATTCTAATTGAGAAATGAGCTCTATCTCAACACCTTCAAACCAACCCATTTTCTCTTTTTATTTTTATTTCATTATCTTTGCCAAGTTTACATGCAAATGCAAAAAGCACTATTTTCCAGAGTACTGGAATTATAATTGACAGATTTTCTTTCAGCCTCTCAAAGAGATCATCTCCTGTCATTTCTTATCTGCATAACATTATTTAAAAATTAATGTGATTGCATTAGGATATAAGCTTCCTTCCTCCACCTTCCCCTGCTCAACCACATCTACCTTCATGAGTGGGAAAAAGCAACCCGCCCTTTTTATTCCACATTCTTCCAATTCAATTTTCTCTCATAACCCTATCTCTAAACTCACTCCACACCACGGACTGCACCACACTTAAAAACCCAAGCCAGCATATTCACTTATTCAACACCATATTCATTACGGTGAATAATAAAGCCCTTCTATAGTAATGTTGTTTGTCTACACCTAATTTTCTCCAAAGTGGAGAAAATATTAGATCAACAAAAGTTAACTTATAACCAAATATTTTTCTTCTTAGACCCTTTCCTCTGGGGTAATGATCATTCAGAAGTTCTTTCAGAGACCCGACATGTGCCAACAGGCCTCCAACTACCTTCCACTTTTCTGGAACATCAGGTACCCTTTGTGTATGTAGATGCTGTATGAACCTCATAGAGCAGCTGCCAAATCCCATCCAGGGCCAGAACAAAAACATCCTGATACACAACATGGTTTTCAGAAGTCGTTCCCTTCAGAAGGCTACACCTCAAAATATTTCCAAAGAACTGTTTCTGATCTTCAGCTAGGTGTGCACCCCCATGGAGCCAAATGCCCCAGGACGAAGTGTAAGCAGCCCGTTTACAACTGATATTAAGATCCATCTCAGGCGACACAATCGTAAGACAGCAATAAATACAGGTTTAAATGGTCTTGTGATCTAATTAATCAAACTATTCTCGATGGTTGTCAAATGGCTACATTGCTTTTCTCTGCCAATACCTATAGCCAATTATTCAAAATGATATCGGCCGATACCAGTAGTTTGATTCTTCTTAAGGAAAAAACTCTCCCAAATAATGCTGCAAACTATACAAGGTACCCTCTCATTTGGTACACTACCAGAGGTATTAAGCTGCTATTTTCAAATATGATAATTACACTCAAATAAAAAACTGAAATGTTTGTATAAAACTCAGTTGCACATAAGGTAGTTTTCATAAGCACTTGTCTTCATGGCAAATTTATTCGAGCATATAATTAATAGTAAATAAGATCCTCTCTAGTGTTTTTTTTTTTTTTTATAGCTAAGGAAGGAACTGAACACTGGAAAACATTCCTGAGGTAAATGTAATGTGACATTAGCCGCTTTTCCACCGTCGGGTCGAACGGTTCTCATTGCGTAACCGTTCCATTCCGTGACGATCCAGGCCAGCTGGTACGGTTACGGTTTCATTTTCCACTGTGGGGCTGATAACGGCCGCTCTTTTGAATGTAATATAAAAGCGTCACGGCTGATTTATACTTCTGTGTCGAGTGTACGCCGTAGCTAAAGTGTAGGCTGTTTGTACCACGCGTAGCCTACAACGTAGCCTGAGGTGCACCTCTTCAAAAATGTAACAATGCGTCAATTCTACGCGGACCGCAAGCGCTGTGATTGGTCTGCTAGAACCCCTCCCTTGGGTCAAAAAACTGGCGCGGAGCAATAGAAGAGCGAGCGTTTTCAACTTCCATAGGAATGAAAAATACTCTGTTTCAGAGGACACGTGTAGTCATACTGCAACAAAAGTCGTTACCTATTTGCAGCTTCTCTGCCGTTTCTATTTGTAAGCTTCTCTGACAACGGACAAGCTGCTTCTTCTTCGGCTTTTGCCTTGATACTCCACATGACTGCAGACACTGCATACTAGTGGTCTACATACACGTCGACGCGGACAATGATGCAGAAGTATAAATGAAAACAGACGCATAGCCTGCGGCGCAAAGGCTCCGGCATAGGTCCGACGCAGCAGTATAAATCAGCCTTCAGTTGTTGCCTTGGTAACGCAACGGTTTACTGATGATATTAGAGGTAAATAATGACAGCGTTATGGAAGATGATCAGATATTTCTTATTATTAATATTTTATTATTAATTTGTGATAGAGCGCTCTCAAATAGAGTGCTTAGCCAGCTATGGAGAAACTGGTAGCCAGGCAACAGACAAGTGACCAATCCTGTGTGCCGACGTCAGTTCACGCATTCTACCAGCACGATTCAGCAACCGTGCCGAGAATTCCGGGCTGAGAACGGTTTGTAATCGTGCCGTGCCGTACCAGACTCCAGTGGACACTAGGGATGCACCCATACCATTTTTTAAGGACCGAGTACAAATACCGATACTATTTTTCTAGTACTCGCCAATACCGATGTATATACATTTATTAATTTCTCTCTCTCTCTCTCTCTCTCTCTCTCTCTTTTTTTTTTTTTTTTTTTTGGTGATGTTGCAGTTTTCCAAGCACAACACAGTGAGACTAATGAATGTAGGACAGCTTCTTTATTATTACTCTAATAAAAAATAGTATTTTTTTATGTGCTTGTCACAAACTTAAAGAACAAAAATTTTGCAGTGTTCAATAACCTTCAAAGGGCATAATTACCAATAAATATAATTGTTGTTATATAAAAACAAATGTACAAACAAATTACAAGCAATACAACAAATACTATAGAGACACAAATTAAATAAACTTGTTTTTCAGATACAGTAGGTTTATTTACCATGTATACATTTATTTAACATATTTTGTTGTTTTATTAACATTAATGTCAAATATAGGCTACGGTCCCTTTAAGACCGAATCCATGGATACTGACACATATCCTGTTTTCACCCAAATGTTTACGTCCACTTAAGCCATAACCGACTGTATTTACATAAGATACTCCACAAGATGGACATTTTGACAGCTATGTGTGCATTTGACCATTCTGTCTGAGAGAACTGGGATCGCGCGCAAGAAAGAGAGAGAGCGTTTCTGGTCTGTGTCTTTCAGAGCGATTCCGCCTATCCCGCCTTCACTAATCAATAAGGAATTGTGATTGAAAGCACGCAGTGTGTGTTGTCATCATTCATTTTGAAGTATTTCCACACCTCTGAGGCTGACATTGTTTCTGCTGCTGCCGCCGGTGTCTCTGTGCACAGAAAATTATGTTAGTTAGGCTACGTCACATGAGATATCAGTATTTGGTATCAGGGGTATTTTTACGAGTACGAGTACAAGTACATGAGCTTGTGGAAACCCTAGTGGAAACACAACTGGAACCGTTCCTTACCATTCTAAGAACCGTTCGGCCCGACAGTGGAAAGCGTCTATTGTTCACAAGCTGCTAGGCTATATTGACATTTTTCCGCAGTTTAAACAGATTAAGTGATTACACTTATTCCGGTAAGTTGTATTGTATCTTTCAACATACCTTCTGATGTTCATGCATGTTTTTCGAGATATACTTTGTATTAATGTGGAAGAAAAGACTCACGCTCCGTGCTGCTGGTTAAACTGAGGTGCTACAGCGATCTGTCACGTCACATTTAAGAGCGTCAAAACGAATTTGAATTTCATGATAAAATGGACAGAATTTGAAAACTGAGACTTTGTTTCAGAAGTAACAAAGCAAATAATGTTTGATTTAGTAAAAAAAAAAAAAACACAGGCCTGGCAACCCTGGCTTTAACTACGGGTTATTCATAGGGTGAAATACAGCCTGCTTTAATGTCTCTATTTTTTAACTATTACTGCATTATTGTCATATTAACTAAGTACAACACAAGAGAGATTTTCTTCACAGACAGTATGAGTTGCAGTCTGAACACGTTTTTTTTCCGCACCCTTTTGATTGACAGGATATAATCGGCCCTGATCGGCTGTTTTTAAGCAATTGGCCGATGACCAATAGTGATAATAGCAGCTTTTATCGGCCGATACCAACTGTTGGCTGATACAGTACAGTGCATCTCTACTTTTGTGTAAATACCAATGCATCATGCTGGATCTCAGGCAAAGGACCACCTACTCACTTAACCAAAATATGAGCTTTAAAGTTTTCTGCATAGATAAGAATCTTCTAGACTCCTCATAAGAATCTACACTCTACACTCTTTTGGACACTGACAGCTTCTCTGTGGAGTGATGCTAGAAAAACCACAGGAACAGAGGTATGCATCTCCACTCTTTCATACATTTTGATATGTTTATCTCCATCAGAGTTTCTACAACCACCCCTGCAGTCTAGCAACAACCCATACATTACAGTCGAGAGAGAGCACTTATTAAAAATTCACCAAAAACTGACAGGGGTAACACATGTGAATTAAGCAAATGTTACCAAACATAAATCTGTCTGATATTTTCTCTTAATGACAAACTAGCGTGAAGCCAATCAGGACAGGACATGAATTTACACCATTATTAGCATGGTGAATATCAATAACATGACCCCCCTGGATGCAACCATCCCCACCACTTTCTATAACTAAGTCATTTTTGTTTACATCTCGCTCTTCTTGCATGGCAGTTGAAATGCTACAAAGCACTGTGCGTTCTGTGGGACGAAGCCAAGACTCATACCCTGAGGAACGAGCCCTGGATATCATTCCATTTGTCTGATAGGAGCGTGTCCTACTTAAGACCTGCAATGGGACTCAATTAGTCTGGAACAGAGAAGGGCTGATAATTAATTTATTAATAATTACAATTGGAGCAGGATGTTGTGATGAGAGAGCTGCTTTGTATGGGCCGGACTGACAGCGACAGAGTGGAAAAGAACAAAGAGACCAGAAACAGGAAAAGAGACTCTGAAATCTGGAAGGACAGAGAATTGTCCATTTCTTTTTTGGTAATTATATACATGCATCATAGTTCAGAGAATTGTACACACATAAATATGCAAGAATATAGTATATAAACACACAATCCTGGGTAAGCATGAATGCAGAACACTATACATTATTCTATACACCATATCAAATCAAAGGCCACACTACAGCAAACTACAGAACATTTTTGGATCACTGGATTTTTCTCGCAATTTCTCTTCTACACATACACGATTTTTAACTCGCTCTATGCACATTCTGCAGAAGCAGCATCAACATCACATTAAAAATAAATTCATTCAAAGTCAATTTGCGGAATGTTTGGCGAAGCGGGCAACAATGCCAGATCAGTTCTGGGAATAGTGTACACCCCCCACCCTCCCGAAGGCATTCCTTTTCTCTATCTCGTCTCTGTGATTAAAAATATAATGATGAATGCATTTTTTTTCCAGATGAATAACTTAAAGGAGTTGGCAGCAGATGAAATGAGCAGCTGCATTTTTGTGTTGACGACATTTTGTGGTGAGCCGTATCACTCTCGTGCTCAGTTAAACGTTCATGTGTTTTTTAGGTGTCTGCAGACAGGAGCCAGTGGGCGATTATCACTGTACACGTTTGATCTCACGGTTCTGTTTCATCATGGCTGCCAAGTGTTGAAATGTCAACTTTTAATCAACACCAGTCAGGTTGAGAAATCTGTCTTCATGACTATGTACACACTTAGATCACTTTAGATCTCACACGTAGATAACTTCAATATATTCTTGGCTGACTCATAACTTTTGTTTTAATTTTCTATACTTGCTGCAGGTTGTTTCAAAACTGAGGAGATCGGCAAGTCTCTCTGAAAAACTTCGGATGTTTCACATTCACATACACATTTTTTTTTCAGTGAAAGAAACTTACAGTAAGACACTGTGTCTTACTGTAAGTTTCTTTCACTGAAAAAAAAAAATGTAAATAAAATAATAAAATAAAAACACCCTGTACTTTTATGTAACTTAATTCATATAATTATATAATTAATATTTAATTAAATGCTTGGGACCTAAGGACCTAAAATTAAGGGATTCAAAAGAAACTCTTTGTTAAATTGACCAGACCCGGACTAAGCAACCAAACAAAGTGTGAAAACATCCATAGAGCATCCATTTGAGAGTGCCTCTCATAAACAGAAAAATGTCAATCAATGTCAATGGAAGGGAATCTCGGTTACTGTCTAGTTCGTAGGTTGCACCAACTTGAGCTTTCAGTATGCTTTGTACACAGAAGCATTATTAGATGTTTGGTCCAATACAATGAACTCTCCATTAAGTGATCAATCCAAATCTATAGTATAAACAAGTATCACCTCCATCATCCCACAAAGTGCAGCAGTGCAACGTTTTTTTATTCAGTTGAGACGCTTTGCTTGCTATGATATGGAATATCTGGGGATGTGTTACTAGTATCTAATTTCACAAATAGTTTGTTTCTATATAAAAATGTCGATACAATGTAAAGTATTTGCTCTGGCTCTTGTTTTAAATTATTTTGTTCTGTTATTATGCTTGTTGTTGTCATCTGTTGACATTGTACAAGCAGAATATGGCGGTTGGCCGGCATTGTATTTGTCCCGCCCCTGCTCCAATTTGATTGGACGGCTGGCTAAAAAGTGACAGTGATGAGTGCAGCGTTTTACTTAAAGCTGAACATTCTTCAGCTCGATGCGACTGGTAAAACACGCCGAGCGCTCAGCGCTTGAGCATAAAAAAGAATAAATAAAAAAAATAAAAATACTCAGCACCTCGCTATGCTCCTGCCATTTGAAAAGAGCGGCGCTCCCTTTGAAAATTGGAAAAGTATGCTCTAGCCGCTGGAAAAACGCTTTGGTGGACACACGGCCTAAAGAAACTGTAGTACTACGCCTTGTTGTTAGCTGCAGCAAATGATCTGAAGCTGCACATTTCCATTCTGGTTGAGGCACCAGGGGAGGATTTGATTCCAAGAGCCCAGAGAGAGCCTCCTTCCCTTTAGAACAGCCCTCACTCACTCTCTCAACTGCCCCCCTATAGACTTAAAGCACACACACAGGCCTGCTCTCCTCCTCTTTCCCCCCTCTCCTCCTCCGACTTATTTCCTTACAAGTTTGCTTCAGAAGGTTAGCCCCTCGTGCCAAGCTTTGATGCCAAAATAGTCGTGGAAGTTCCTGTTTTAAGAGGTGCCTTGGTGAGGCTTGATCCCTGAGAGGAAAATAAGAAAAGACTGAAAGATAGAGAGACAGAAAGAGAGAGGTGGAGAGAGAGGAGAAAATTAGTTTTACTGAAACCCATGTGGCTACGGATGAAGAACTTAAAGAACTCTGTATAAAGATATAACTATGTTGACCACTGATATTGGCAGATAAGAGAGAGTGCCAAAAGCATAAACACAGAAATGAGAAGTCTTTCCACTAGAAATCAATTATCAAAGATTACAAGAGGCTAAATTACTTTTAATGATTCAATATGCCAATGAAAAATCAATAAACAAAATAAAACAGAAAAACCCCAGGGCTTAATTTTTATTAAAACATTTACAATTTTTCTTTTTGTTTTATGAAGGTCACAAAATCAAGTGAAATTTTAACCATGTCTTGATTCATTTTTGATTCTTTTAAAATGCCTTTTATAGATTTTTATTGTTCTACCCTTGTTAGAGACATGTTTAAAACTATGCTTGCAAATCTAAACAAAAAGTGATATAAACTATTTCAATATTTATTCTGTAAGAGGATTTATCATTTTATGAAAAATGGCAACTGTCTATTGTGGTGTCACTGTGGAGTCATCATTTCCACCACAGCTGAACAATTTTACCCCAATAACATTTTGAAGTTAGTGTACATGGTTACATAGTGTCAAATTGAGTAAGAAATTTGACACCGTGATGAATATGTTCATGAAAATGGCAGAATTTTCCTGTGATGGTTGTGTCCAGTGTTCGACATCGTTAGTGGACAAATTAAATAGTTTATTCATTTATTCATGATTTAACGCCATATTAGCAACAATGGCTATATTCATGGCAATATTAACAGTAATTAAAAATTCTCATTACAGTATCATTTTAAAACATTATTTACAATAATATATAAATATTTTCTTAAGAAACGTCATATCATAATAGAGTCTTACACTTTAATTTGTGATAAAAATTCTAAAATTCTTTCAGGAGAGACCTTTTTTAAAAATGTCCATTAATATATTTTCTGGATAAAAACGTTGTCTAATGCCATTTAAAACTGGACATTCTATTAAAATATGTTTTACAAGAAATTCTTACACAAGTCACAAACCTTCTCCTCTCAATAAATATGAATGAGTGAGTCTTGAATGTCCAATTCGATATCTTGTGTACACAACCTGGTCATGTCTATTTCCAAAATATTTATAACAGTGATTAATTCCTTGATTTATGACTGGATTCACCTCATATAATTAGTATATAGTATGACTAGTGTTTTAAAAGAGTTTATTTAAGTCCCAACAAAAGTGCTCATAGTCGAAGAAAACTTGAAGAAAATATTTTGATTGATCACTTGTTACTAATATTTGGATTAGAGTTTTCAAAAGTACCAACTTCGGTAATCAAAAATGTGATGCTTTGAGCGCTGTTGAGCGGATTCCTAAACACCTCTGATTGGCCATTGTGTTCACGCGCTCTTCGGATATCTCTGTGATTGGCTTCAATGATCACGAGCGTGAGCGTTTGAAAGCAGGCGTCTAACGCAGACCTTTCAAATGATCCCGTGTGTATCTGTGTAAGCGCACGATGAGGAGCCTCATTGATGACTATTTTCAACATGTTTTTCAAGCGTTGATCATTGAAGCCAATCACAGACATATCTGATGAGCGCTTGAACACAATGGCCAATCAGAGGTGTTTACGAATCCGCTCAACAGCGCTCAAAGCATCACATTTTTAAAATTTCAGAACGGACATGGTACCGAAATCGGTACTTTTGACAACTCTAATTTGGATCAACCCTGACAGCAACAGTTCCAAATCTCACAGCAGTCACCAGTCATTCTAATCAGCATTTGTTAAACTACCATCTTCGGACAAGAACATATAGGGAGCCAAGCATGCAGCATGTAACATATTATTTAATGTACACCAGAGTAAAAGTGAAAAAAAGAAGAAGAAAAAAAAAAAGAATCAATAAATCCCATAGAGGTCGCAAAGAGACAAACAGAGAGAGAGAGTGAGAGGAGTATGCACTAGCCGTGTAGCTTCAAGATGAAAGCTCTTGCACCTGTCAAACAAACTGCTGGAACTGTGATAAATTAAAGATCAAATGCAATGTTGAAATGTACAGTGGTGCGGCAGAATCCTGTAACCACTAGACCCTCAGCTTTACAGAGAGTGAAAGAGAGCGAGAGAGAAAAGAAAACAAGAGAAGAAAAAGAAGAAATACGACTAACATCAAAACATCCCACTGCTGTGAGAGGAGTTTCCTGTGACTTCAAAGGAAGAGGCGGGACTTGAGTTTCTCCATGGGGACAGTGGCACAGGCAGAAGAACTCTCAACTGCACAGCCAATCAGAGCACGGCCTCACTGGGGACCTGGCGACAGCCTGTGTTTGAAGTTTCCAGTCACACCAGTACACTAGTACAACTAGTACTACCAGAATTGCCAATGCTGGGACCAGCGAGGTTGGGACAGGGAAATGTCAGACTCAGCTTGGAGATTTAAGGAGTAAGAAGAGTCTGATCAGACCATGCTGCTTTATGCTGCTGTCTACCGGTGACACATAAGTTATTCATGAAGAATGTGCATGGGTGAGAGTGAGCAAACCAGCAATTTTTTTTTAAATTTTTTTTTTATGCGAGCACCCCATTATGTAGCATCACATTGCAAGTCTGTTTCGCAACCCGTGCAAAAACGCATCTACTTTATCCATTTGTAAACAACGTTCAGATGCGTGTGCGCATCTGTTTTTTTCTGAGTCCATTTGAGAGAGAAAGCGGCTTTTTCTCATGCTGATGTTGTCACTTTCATTCTGGCACATCTCCATGTCGGCCGCGTATTGCTTAACGTCCTGATGCTACACCTCTGCTAATCCACTATGCTGTTCGCCTGCTAATGATCAGCCTGCCTCCAAAAACCCAACTTTCCTTTGAAAGAACAGAGGGAAAAGAAAATCACGGGGTCTGAATTATGGATCCAATGACAAGCCTGCCTTTGAGGATCACTCCTCTCGCTCCGTTAAACAAAGTTACTAAGGATCCGTCTGCTAGTCTATTCCGTAAGAGAGAGAGAGAGACGGGCTGATAAAGAGAAAGAAGAAACAGAGGAAGAGGAAAAAAGTGACGATAACACACAGTTTGATAAAACTGACAAGGGACTCAATTAAAGCAGGCTGATGGAGGGGGAGTGATATTTTATTAAGCGGTTTGGTGCCATTTGACAGGAACATCAAGCGACACATCCACCCGATTCGAGTCGGAGCGGCGTAAGGGGAGAGGGGGGCTGGTGGAGGGCGCTGGGGGTGTAAATAGGGGACATGTGTTGCCACTTTCAGAAAACATCAGTCAAAAATTCACTTCATCAGGTCCACTGAAAAATTAAGAGGCTTCATATTAGGATGCTTTTACTGTTTTATATGCAGCAAGTAATCTCAAGGGTGCAGCAGGTCCTGTTTGTTCTCCCCGCTCATTATCAGAGCTTTATCTGATTCCGTAAGAAGTGCGCTTCTAATAAAGCTCGGCGCAACACTTCCCAATGCCTTAATACTTCATTAGCCAACAACACTGTAAAAATTAGAGTGCTGACAAAAAAGATACACATGCACATACACTATGCTACACCAAACTTGTCTGATAACTTCCTCAAAAACCACAGAAGACTTGCCACATATTCCAGCGTTCACTCACTGAACTATTCTGTGCCCAGTATGTGGATAAAGACATGCAAGACTTTGAATTAGGCTCACATCTGGAAGCAGAGCAAAGGAAGAGTAGCAGGAATCTCTTAAAAATTCTGGACAAGTATTCCCGAAAGAGAAACGAGCTGGAGGAGCTCTGAACATGCCTGTCTACTGCACAGACACAAATCCAAACTCTTCTGAGGGGAGAGAATCCAAGGACTCGGGCCCTTGCTCTCTGAGAGTGTGAGTGTGTGTGTGTGTGTGTGTGTGTGTGTGTGTTTGCTGTCTCAGCATTAGCCTTGCAAGAATTTCAAGATCTGGGACACAGAGAGTGTGAGAAATTATATGCAGCACCACAGCCTGGAGTATGTGGATGTGTGTGTGAGCGAGAACATGTGCTGCGAATCCAGTGTCACATATACAAGAACACTGCCCCTAGGCCTACTGCACCCTTAGAGGATCCACACCACAGAGTAAAGGCTCTACCTGAGAGAACATGTGTTTGCATCTCTGCTAAAACAAACTTGAAGTAAGACCGAACATCTCACAAGAGAATTAGTTTTTACTTTCAGTAGAAATGTAGTAGGTCTTTCTAAATATGACAGTTGTCATAAGCAGAAACGGCTCCTCTTCCACCCTCTCACACATGTCCAGTCTATTATTTTTAATCTACTGGTAAGATACAAAGAAAGAACAAACTCGCCAACATGCCTTTTGAAGCATCCGACTGCAGTCTGAGGCCTATGGGGGTGAGCGCTTTTTGCCTGGACATACTTCTCTAAAATTAAGTTTGACATTTTTGAGAAAAAGCAAAAGAGAGTAGCTCGCATGTCTGTGCTACAGTGAGTCATGTATGAAAACATGTTCCTCCATGGAGAGCACAGACCCAGTCCTCACCATACAGAATCTCTTTCATCTGGAACAAAAGCCCAGGAACTGGACACAATAGACCCACTTCAAAAAGAATCTTGACATCTTCTATGCAAGCAGAGAAACAAGAAACAATCAGTGTTGACTTGTTCTAGTGTGATGGCAACAAGCTCCATGCATCCACTCTAGTTTATGAGCTGAAAACGAGCAAAGACTGTACACACCATTTCTCTTCAATGCCTCTTTTTACGTATAAAGTCAAAATGACAGCAGCCTTTTTGCTCTAAAGGTCATTAAATATGACATTTGATTACTTCCCCTAGTTTGGTCAGCAGTCTCTGAATGGTGTTAAATTCTGTACTGTGGATTGTGATATTAACTTTCATGTGTTATTATTGGTGAAATTCCTCCACTCTCAGATATTCCTGCCTCTTCTATAAAGCAATTGTTTTAGAGGTTCAATAAACACCATTAGAATATAAAAATACATAACAAAACAAAACATCCATATCCAAGCCATTTTGTAGAGTTAGTTGACTAATAGTTTAAAAACCTGACCAAAAAAAAAAAAAAAACTGTTATACATGGCCTAAAGCAAATCTGGCACATCAGCTTTAAGAAATATCTTAGGACAACAGTGTCTATTTACACTAAGTGTAAATAAATATCCTGTCTAGTTGACAAAGGCTATTTACAAACAAACAAACAAACATTAAAGAACAGAGTTGGGGGTAACACATTACAAGTAACTTGAGTTACATAATCAGATTAGTTTTTCCAAGTAACTAGTAAAGTAACGCAGTGACTGGTGCAGATACGTAGGCCCTACGTTGGATTTGTTTATTATAAGCTAAACGCTTGCGTTCACTCTACACAGAGTGTTTTAGATACTCAGTTGCTCACTCTCTTGACAAATAGCAACACAGTAAGAAGTATCGTTAAAATAGTCAACATGACTACAGTGGTTCATCCTTAATGTTATGAAGCGACAAGAATACTTTTTGTAGTCACATGGACTATTTTAACGATGTCTTTAATACTTTCTGGACCTCAAAAGGTGGAATGACGTTGCTGTGACGTTGTGTGGTTCAGATACCCTCGGATTTCATCAAAAATATCTTAATTTGTGTTCTGAAGATGAACGAAGGTCTTACAGGTTTGGGACGACATGAGGGTGAGTGCTTAATGACAGAAATTTCATTTATGGGTGAACTAAGCCTTTAACGGATGGGTCGCCAACAAAAAACTGGAACAGAACAGCTGCTCTAACAGGGTCACGGACAGCAAGGTAGATGTAAATAATAAAATGCTACTAACAATATAACCTTAGTTATATCCTAACTGTAGTTACTCTTAGCTTAGCTGTGATAACCATGTAGGCTTATCCACTTTTTAAATGAGACAACGCTTCCATATCTTTCGTTGTTGACATGAAAGCCTGTGTGTCCAATTTTCTAAACTCTTCTTTACACTTGGTATTATAACTCATACTAATAGGCACAATTATATGTATATCTTGTACATAACTTATATATCATGTTTATATACAGTGGGTACGGAAAGTATTCAGACCCCCTTAAATGTTTCACTCTTTGTTATATTGCAGCCATTTGCTAAAATCATTTAAGTTCATTTTTTTCCCTTATTAATGTACACACAGCACCCTATATTGACAGAAAAACACAGAATTGTTGACATTTTTGCAGATTTATTAAAAAAGAAAAACTGAAATATCACATGGTCCTAAGTATTCAGACCCTTTGCTGTGACACTCATATATTTAACTCAGGTGCTGTCCATTTCTTCTGATCATCCTTGAGATGGTTCTATACCTTCATTTGAGTCCAATTGTGTCTGATTATACTGATTGGACTTGATTAGGAAAGCCACACACCTGTCTATATAAGACCTTACAGCTCACAGTGCATGTCAGAGCAAATGAGAATCATGAGGTCAAAGGAACTGCCTGAAGAGCTCAGAGACAGAAGTGTGGCAAGGCACAGATCTGGCCAAGGTTACAAAAAAAATTCTGCTGCACTTAAGGTTCCTAAGAGCACAACTGCCTTCATAATCCTTGAATGGAAGACGTTTGGGACGACCAGAACCCTTCCTAGAGCTGGCCATCCGGCCAAACTGAGCTATCGGGGGAGAAGAGCCTTGGGGAGAGAGGTAAAGAAGAACCCAAAGATCACTGTGGCTGAGCTCCAGAGATGCAGTCGGGAGATGGGAGAAAGTTGTAGAAAGTCAACCATCACTGCAGCCCTCCACCAGTCGGGGCTTTATGGCAGAGTGGCCCGGCGGAAGCCTCTCCTCAGTGCAAGACACATGAAAGCCCGCATGGAGTTTGCTAAAAAACACCTGAAGGACTCCAAGATGGTGAGAAATAAGATTCTCTGGTCTGATGAGTCCAAAATAGAACTTTTTGGCCTTAATTCTAAGCAGTATGTGTGGAGAAAACCAGGCACTGCTCATCACCTGTCCAATACAGTCCCAACAGTGAAGCATGGTGGTGGCAGCATCATGCTGTGGGGGTGTTTTTCAGCTGCAGGGACAGGACGACTGGTTGCAATCGAGGGAAAGATGAATGCGGCCAAGTACAGGGATATCCTGGACGAAAACCTTCTCCAGAGTGCTCAGGACCTCAGACTGGGCCGAAGGTTTACCTTCCAACAAGACAATGACCCTAAGCACACAGCTAAAATAACGAAGGAGTGGCTTCACAACAACCCCGTGACTGTTCTTGAATGGCCCAGCCAGAGCCCTGACTTAAACCCAATTGAGCATCTCTAGAGAGACCTAAAAATGGCTGTCCACCAACGTTTACCATCCAGCCTGACAGAACTGGAGAGGATCTTCAAGGAGGAATGGCAGAGGATCCCCAAATCCAGGTGTGAAAAACTTGTTGCATCTTTTCCAAAAAGACTCATGGCTGTATTAGATCAAAGGGTGCTTCTACTAAATACTGAGCAAAGGGTCTGAATACTTAGGACCATGTGATATTTCAGTTTTTCTTTTTTAATAAATCTGCAAAAATGTCAACAATTCTGTGTTTTTCTGTCAATATGGGATGCTGTGTGTACATTAATAAGGGGAAAAAAATGAACTTAAATGATTTTAGCAAATGGCTGCAATATAACAAAGAGTGAAAATTTAAGGGGGTCTGAATACTTTCCGTACCCACTGTATATATATATATATACTTATATATATAATTGCAAATTCTGGAGCCTACATGGTAATATTAAAATGTCATGTTTAATATTTCTGGCTTTTTTTTTTCTTTTGTACATATATTTCTGTGTTAGGTCATCTGTTACTATCTCACCAATGTTTCCTCTAAGCCTCGTGCTCCCGTGCAGAATTCAGATTCAAAAACATGGGGAAAACAGCTCGAGATCTGCAGAATCAGAGCTTCATGAATGAACTGGAGTTCATCAACAATGTTTATTCATTTTCAGTATGGAGCTGTACACGCGGATGTGATTAATTTGCGAGCAAGAACAGCATCAAATGTTAACACGGAAACTTCGGCACCAGACCGAATTTCAAAATAATGGCATACGGAAGCCCACATTGGCCGCGTTTTATTACTCTCCTCGAGATCAACTGCAAATTTTCTCGCGACCGTGGATGATATATATGCTAAGTTAAACAATTTTTTAAAAGCTGTCTGCATTATTGCTAGTGTGGTTTTGGTATTTATTTATTCATTTACTCAACAGCTCTGGAAAAACATGATTATTGTTGGTATTTGAATGTTAGTTTGGAGAACAAAATTCTAATTTGAGTGGGTTTTAAACAAGAACTTTGAAAACTACAAACCACTGTTAGAGAAAACAAACATTTCTATAATTGGACTTTTGACTCAAAACCTGAGATACAGCCCTTGTAATGCCCTTAGCTAGCCACTGTCTCCCCTATAAATATGACATCCTGTTCTTCTTTAGATTTAATTCTTTATAGAAAAAAACTAGGCTATTATAGAAATAGTTTTTTTCTTAAGATCAATAGGTAGAACACACAAAAAGTTGCATGTTTCCTCTCATTCAGTTTTTTGCACTTCCTATATCATTCTTTTTATTTGTATGCTCTCTCTCTCTCTCTCTCTCTCTCTCTCTCTCTCTCTCCCTCTCCCTCTCTCTTTATTTGTAGACGGATATGTTTGACTGATAGATCTGTCATCATTCCTGCAACTCAAATTAGAGTGTGTGCTGTGGATGTCTTTTCTTTCATCAGTGTGCTGGCCTGTGGGTTTGAAGTGAGCGTTTCTGAGCCTTCTCCTGGACTCCCCGTGAACTTGATTAGCTGTTTGGGAAAGTGAAGTTTGGACTGAGCAGCTCAACATGGAGAGAGTGAACTCAGTGGGAGAGCTGTCATTCAAGTGTGCTTGAATTCCTGTATTGGATAACACTCTGATAATACAAACCCTTGTTCCCATTTCCATTTGGAATTCCCTGTCATCTGCGTGAGTGAAACTGTTTGACAGTTACCAGAAAATCTTTGAATTAGAGAGCTGTTTTTGTTTATTACACCACTTGATCAAATGTGAATTGAAAATGTGACAGCACTAAGAATGAAACTTGGATCTCCTAAAGATATACCAGCAGAAAAAAAGCATCTTAGTGATGGTCATTGTTGCTTTTAAAAATCATTTTAGAAATGTGTGATCTGCAGTACAAAATGGTGTTATCTCTGATATGCACTTTGTTTGGGTCACAGGCATCCATAAAACACTGTTTAAATATTAATTATGCGAATGAAATATCTCTTTTTTTCTATCCCTTAGTGTTCATCTTTTTTATTTTGCATGATGCATCCTTTCTGTCTCTCTGATGCTTTTTTCAATATGGGATACCTCTAATCATGACATTGATTTATTAATGAAAGAGTGAGTGGTGCAGTAGAAAAGAAAATGAACAGAGGTAGGGTGCATAAGACAGGGAGAAGAAAAAATTAGATTGTCTAGTGTTTTAAAAAAGTTGATTCATTCTAACATTTAAGATTACACTGCATGTGAATAAGAGACATATTTTGTAAAATATATGCAAATTATTGGAAACAATACTACTACTCTTTCTTAAAGGGATAGTTCACACAAAAATGAAAAATTGCTGTTAATTTACTCACCCTCAGGCCAGTCTTTTTTTCTTCTTCAGTAGAACAGTAAAGAATATTTTTAGCTGAAACCGTAGTCCTTGGTGATTCATAAAATGCAATTTAATGGCTACCATCACTTTGAGAGTCAAAAAACATACAGGCTAAACAAAGTTAATACCTGTGGCTCCTGACAATACATTAAGGTATTATGAAGCAAAATGATCGTTCTGTGTAGAAAAACTAAACATTATTTACAACATTATTACCTGTAATCAACAGCCTCAGCAAACGTTCCTGAGCACAGGAGCAAACCATGGAGCAAACTCACACGTGAGCTGCCACTGTTTGTTTACGTGGAGAGGGAGGACGCGGGTGTTGCATTGTTCATCAAAGTGATACTAACTTGTGCTTATCATGGATGCCACAACCTATGTAAAAAATAAGTTTACATTCGCTTGTGGTATCTCAATCGGGAAGATTGACTTTTCACAGATTCCAAACGATTGAGCTCCCGCCAGTGTTGCCAAGTCCGCGGCACCAAACCCCCGGAACGCGATTTTTTTACTGGGAGACCCGAAACGCAATAGAGCTAGTTTTGAATAGCAATTGGGCGGGTTTTATTTTGAAAACCTGGCAAGTTGCAACCCTGGCTCCTGCGCACCAGGAAGCTTGTGTTCCAGACTGCCTTGAATGCGCTCAGGACTGTTTGCAGAGGCTGTGGATTAGGTAATAATGTTGTGAATAATGTCCAGTTTCTTGCACAGACCGATCGTTTCGCTTCACAAGACTTCAATAAATCTTCAGGAGCAAATGGTATTAATTTTGTTTTGCCTGTATGTTTTTTTTGTTTGTTTTTTTTTAACTCTCAAAATGAAGGAAGTCATTGAACTGCATTATATGAATCACCAAAGACTACGGTTTCAGCTACAAATCATATCTATTGAGGGGAAAAAAGACTTACATCTTGAATGGCCTGGGGGTAAGTAAATTAACAGCAAATTAAATTTTTTCATCTTAAATTGGGATCTGTGGTTCCATAAAGAAACGTACTCTGTTCCTAACGTAATCTCGGTTCCCTTAGATACGGAACAAGTACTGCATTGTCTGCCGTTTAGGCATGACGCAACGGGGAAACTCCCGTTTTCACCGATTTCTGAAGCCTTTTTCAATCATGCTGTGAAACTGCACGGCCATGGTTTGTGGAGTTAAAGTAAACAAACCAATGACGGTGCGGCGTAGTCGCGCAAGCCAATGGTGAGCATGCCCGCTCAAGCCCGCCAAAATGAGCTGGGTCTCGGGCTATATAAGCAGCCGTCTCACCTTGGCAGACTGATTAAATTCGACTGAAGCGGCGGCATGAGGTGTCCTACGAATAGCGCAGCAAAGTACGCAGTACTCGTTCCGTATCTTAGTGAACTGAGGTTACGTTAGTAACCGAGTACATTTTCTCTTTCGATACTACACTCGTACTGCGTCGTCTGCCGTTTAGACAAGACACAACAGGGATAATACAATCACACTGTGCTATGAAGGGGGGACGACAAAGCATTTGCAGGGCTTGCATAGATGAATATAGCATAATGTATCCCGGAAGATCGGGGACTTGAGGACACTGTAGTCGCCCTCCCATTCCTATACATCCTAGGAGCCCCCTGGGGCCTAGAGCACATATAGGGAATAGAAAAATACGTTATTACCCGGACTTGGTCAGGGCTGTAGATGAGCATCGATTATCCATCTGGATAACCCGGGCTTTGTGACCGGAATCCCCTTCGTGTGGCCACCAAAGCAGACAAAGAGTTGTTCCTACTGACGAAAAGAGGCAGAACGATCGATGTAGGTCCTCAGGGCCCTGACTGGACAGAGTAGGTTCAACTCCTGATCATCCTGGGAAGAGGGAAGTGCAGAGCGAATGACCATCTGTGCCCTAAAGGGGGTGGATAGGACCTTCGGGACATATCCATGTCTTGATTTCAGGAAAACTTTAGAGTCATTAGGCCTGAATTCAAGACAGGAGGGGCTCATGGAGAGCACCTGTAAATCTCCCACTCACTTTACCGATGCTAAGGCTAGCAATAAAGCGGTTTTTAGTGCTAGGGGACGTAAGTCAGCAGTCTGGAGTGGTTCAGAGTGCCCTTAAGGCCTCTGAGAACCAAAGACAGGGGGTGGGGAGGGTTCAGCCTCCTAGACCCTTTTAGGAAGTGAACAACAAGGTTGTTTCTCCCTACCGACTGCCCTGCTACGGAAGCATGGGAGGCCACTATCTCTGCGACATAGACTTTAAGGGTAGAGGGAGTACGGCCCCATCCATTAAGTCCTGAAGGAAAGGCAATATCAGAGATATGTCACAATTAAATGGGTCTTCGCCCCGGGCTGTACACCAGGCAGCAAAGACTGACCATTTTAGGGAGAAGAGACGTCTCGTTGACGGAGTTCTGGCTTGTGAGATAGTGTTCAGGACGTCTTCAGGGAGGTTTGAAGGCTCCTGTCTAGAAGCCATACATGTAGATCCCACAGCTCAGGTCTGGGGTGCCATATTGTCCCTCCCGTTTGGGAGAGGATGTCACGTCTCAGTGGGATCGGACATGGCTCCATGGACGATAGCTGAGACAGGTCCGAGAACCATGGTTGGCTCCTCCATAGAGAAGCCACCAGGAGGACCCTGTGGGCACCTTCCCTGATTCGTCTGATAACCTGGGGAATCAGAGCGACCGGGGGAAAAACGTACAGGAGGAGGCTGGGCCAGTCGTGGGCCAGCACATCCTTAGTCTTTGAAAAATAAATTGGGCAACGAAAGTTGTCTTCTGAGGCGAAGAGGTCGACCTCTGCCTCATTCCTCCGAGGGAAGGTTGCTCCAGGACAACATATCTGCCCCTTTGTTCAGCATACCCTGAATGTGCTGCTCTGAGTGAGAGCAGGTTGTGTTAGGCCCACTCTAGGATGGTTTTCGCTAGAGTAAAAGGGGCTTGGACGAGGGCCCGTCCTGGCGATTTATGAAGGATCCTGACAGGAGAGGGAGGAAAGATTGGAGAGCTTGATACACTGCCATCATTTCCAGGTGGTTGATATGAAGCTCGCTTTCTTGGCTCCTCCAAGCACCGAAGGCTGGGTGACCGTCGCACAGAACTCCCCAGCCCATCTTGGAAGCGTCTGTGAAAACGACTTTCCTCTTGCACATCGTCCCTACAGCCACGCCCTGTTCGAACCAGCTGGGGTGAGACTACGGCCCTCATGCAGGTCGAGTCGAGAATAATCCCCAGGAACGAGATACGTTGGCTGGGGGATAAAGAGCTCTTAGGAAAATTGACCCTGAGCCCCAAGCACTCTACAGAGGTTTGGACCACTCCGTTGAATAACGGGGTCTGCTGAGTGAACTGGAGTACATAACCTCGTTTTTCTATGTTTAGCACCCAAGTTGACACTCCAGAGATGGCCTGCCAGGCCTCTACCCGTGTGGCAAGGGGCTGGATTGATTCGGGCACCAAGTCGCTGTGAGGAACTGTGGTGCACATGAGGGGTGGAAGAGGAAATTTATTATGTCCGCTATAACAGCGGTGCACTATCTTGGGCTGTGGTCCCTGTCGCTTCGGAGGGGGGTGGCGCCTAGCGGAGCGTGAGCGCTGTCTGTGCTCAGGCTGTGGCGCGGGCTGAGTAGCGGATGGCGCAGACTTAGGTGGCTGTTGTGTTGGCGCAGGTTTTGGGCGGCTTGAAGTGGAGGAGCTGGAGCGCTTTGGCAAGAAGTGCTCCTCGTGAACCTCTGGAAAAAAGGGTGCTGCCCGCTGGAGAGAAGCCTGATGACGTCCGGGCAGAAACCATTAGTCTAAGTGGCTGTGCGTGGGTTCCTCAGGTACAGACCACTCCAGGCCGAGCTCTTCCACAGCTTTTGAGAGCACACGAGTGAGCTCAGAGTCGATAGAAGCCCTGGCGTCGATAGGCTCAAGAGACGGCAAGGGGGCAGGGTCATGATGCGAGTCCGGCCAATCCGAGGCCGCTAGGGACATGCTGTCATCCAGCAGCTCCTCACCAGATTCCCTGAACGAGACCAGGTCACCCGTGATGGCAGAGGGGCACTGGTCAGGGCGGGAGAAGTGGACGGGGAAAGCTCTCTCTGTGGAGAAAATGAGGCACGCAGGACCTGAGCCAACGTGAGCTCACTTTCATCCGAGCTGAGATCCTCTGCCCCGCTGTTTTTTCCGCACAGGTTCCTGGGAGGAAGAAAACGGGAGGGTGCGAGGGGCAGAGTCGCATTCTGAAAAAAACGCTATCCGCGAGCGCAAGGAGGCCAGACTCATACTCTCACAATGAGAGCAGGTCGTTTCAGTGAGCGCGGCTTCTGCGTGGGATTTCCCTAGAAATCACCGTGCCCGCCATCAGCGTGCAGAGGGGCTCTGCACGTGCCACAGTCGTGGTGCGACATTTGAACGCCACAGGAAATTTGGCTCGCCATGCCGTCATTGGTTCGTTTACTTTAACTCCACGAACCAATGGCTGTGCAGTTTCACTGCGTGATTGAAAAAGGCTTCAGAAATCAGTGAAAACAGGAGTTTCCCCGTTGCGTCTTGCCTAAACGGAAGACGACTCAGTACGAGTGTAGTATCAAAAGGGAACTGAAACATCCATGTAAACTGTACATCTCACAAAATAGAGGGAAAAAAGTTATTCAGATTACAGATCACACTAAGAAATATGGTTCTTTGAATAACTGTTCCCTGAAAGGTTCTTTGGAGAACCCAAAATGGTCCTTAAAAAGCTTTTTTTTTTTTTTTTATGTTATAAATATTACTTATACATGTACTATACACTCAACATAGTAATGTGTTGCACCTATGCCACAAAGTCATATCAATTATCAAATGAACATTTAAAAACTTAACTGGCACAATAATCCTTTTTATGTATCTAACTACAAGACCAGTGTATTCCAGTGGGATTTCAAATTCACTCATTACAGAAATGGATAGAGACATTTTGACTTAATATAGAAAACTGTGAAGGAAAAGACAAATCGTTTGCAGATGAGGTCATGTGGGCTACCAGTGTTAATTGGATACATGCATATTTGTGGAGGCAAACTTAAAAGGCCCTTTAATTGATACATTCATAGAAGCAGTCTTCATTTGGAGAGACAGGAGCAGCTCTGTCCTCAGCCCTCAGGAGTTCAGTCATCTCAGTCTCACAGATGTTAGCTCAGGGACTGGTTTAGCCAAAGGTTAACAGTCAAAGCACAAAACACACACGGAGAGATTGAAAATGGGTGAAGTGCAAGCATCCAAACCAAAGCGGGACACATTAGCTGAACCACAAACATAGGCATCTTCTGCCAAGAACATAGTCATATTTGCTCTTCTGCCACAGGCCCGTGTTTTCTATATTTAGGTTATAGTCATAATTTGTAAGTTCTAACTGTTAATTCAACATCTAACAGCCTTAAGACATGAATTGGAATATTGATTATAATCCAGCATTACATATGAAAAGACATCAGCCTATGTAGTGTAAAGCATTTCATCCACCAATATGCAGACTATCCCTGACACAGTGGTTGCCTGTTGTGTAGTACATCAGGTATCAATGGGATTGAAAGATTTGCTGCAGTAAAATTGGGACACAGATGCCCCGACATTCTCTACGGAGTCTTTGACAGCCACATTCTGCCGTAAGACCAGAGGCAGCCACCGAAATCACGGGCGAACAAGAGGAACGATGACAAGCCTGTGATATACACTTCCACTCTCGCACTGCATACTTTGATTTCCTGCCCCATGGTGATAGTAGGGATTTTACAATATATGCATTCTTACACACTTTCTATCCCCATCCTTCAACCAGCCTCCGTTCCTCATTGTTACAGGCTAAGTAATGTATGACAAACGCCTTGGGCAGAATCACCATCAAAGCGTCAGATGGGGGGAATTCGGCATCTCTAAGCTTCTTACAGATGACACATGTCACGTTTTGAAGTGCGCGGGGGATGAAAGTAGCAAGGAAGTGACGGATTTCGGCACGGACAGTTTTCTCGCGTGTCACAGCCGTCACCAGTAGAATTGGCGATGGAACCGGACTGGCAGGTCGGGGACTTGCCGGCCGTCTGGGCATCTGTCTGTGGGACGGGATCTCTGGGGCCTGAGTGTCAGACGTACGTCTGGTTCACCTGTTCTGCCCGCTGTGCAACCCCCGTAATGACATGCTGTTACTGATCTGAGCACCAACATGAACACTTTAGCTTTTGCAGCATGGGTGACACCTGGTCATTTTAAATGAATAGTCACACTTAGCTTTTTTTACATACTATGGCTGTTCGCTTGAAGGAATTTTCCAGGTTTGAAAGCATTTGTGGCACAATGTTGATTACTACAAAAATGTATATAGACTTGTCTCTCCTTATAAGTAATGTAACTAAGTAATAGGTCAATGTCTTGGAGAATTTAGAAGCAGAAATGTCAAGCTTATGATTTTATAAAAAAAAAATTATGTTTCTGTTTATTTGATTTATTTTTCTGTTTTCATGTTATGTTATCATGGGAACAAATTTGTAAATGTTTAGCATTTATTCATTTCCATTGTAAGTGCCTCACTGTAACTTTTTTTTTTTTTTTTTAAGAAAAGAATGTACAAGTCTGAATTTCTGTGGATAATTCTATGAAATTAACAGTCACAAGAGGGGTTGTTTGAGCTTCACTTGTATTGAACCTAAAATATTCTTTTAATGTAATTCTTGACCAGGTCTCTAGTCTTGAAAAGTCTTTATTGGCATTTTTAAACCATTGTTTTTAAGATGTATGTATCAAAATAATTAAGATGGGAAAAAATTCAAAACCGAAAAAGTTTCATCCAGCACTGCTCCCTGTGAACATATTCCTCTTGAGAATGGGAACTTCATCGTTTGAAAAGTTTTGTGTATAAACAAGAGGTTTTCTTTCTTTTCTTTTCTTTCTTTCTTTTTTTTTTTTTAAGTGAGGAGACAGGATTTGGAGCCAATGCATGCTTAATGCAGCTCCATCTTCTCTCCTTTAAAATACAGCAATGTCAAGTCTTGCTCTGCACGGCTATACATGTGTCTGTACAAGCCAAAGCCTGGTATCAAAAAAAAAAAAGGAAGAAAAAAGTTGATTCATAGCAGAACTTCTACCTGTTAGGGCTGTGCGGCGTCTCGTAAACAACTTGCAGAATCACAACTTTAAAAAGTGGCCATGCCTTTCGACAGCAACAAACTATGAAGTAGGGTTTTTTTTGCCGGTGTCTTCTCTCCTCTTCTCTGTCTATGTCTTTATTGTTGCTTGATATGTCACCACTGTCTACACTCTCTTGCTTCACATGCTTTCCTTTAGATTTTCTCTGCCATAAATTATTCACCATCCTGTGTTTTTTCTCACTACCTGCACCTCCATTGTCTAGGTACCCATCCAGGCTTCTGAAAGGCCTTTTGCTTTGAGACAGAGTTTGTGAAAGGGAAAGTTAGAGCAGCGATGACAACCACCTTCTAAGCAGCAGTACTTGCAAAAGATATCCTGCACTACCTTGCACATCCAAGCCGAGTCTGGGAAAGATAAATAAATAAATTAATAAATAAAGCGGATGTATTATTTAAGATTACTATCCAAATACGGCCTTAAATAAAAATTCCACAACAACACAGCATACAAATTAAGCACGGAGAATCCAGCGTTTTTATTTCGGGTTGCGTTCGTCACATTCATAGCGGTAATATAAATAAGGTGACAAGCAAGCTACAGAGCATTGTGTGTTTCACAAGATTCCCCCCAGTGAGGGAGACAGAGGGTGTCTATGTAAATCGCCATATGAAACTGCATATGATTACTGTCCAGACACTGGAGAGGTGACCTGATCCCAATTAATCACAGAAACCCAGAGAGAACTGTCAAGTCTCATCTTCATCTCCCTGTCACAGTTCCATTCGATCTCTCTCTCTCTCATCCTCCCCTCCCTGCCTTCACACTCACCTTTATGAAAACCCTCTGTTTGACAGATTGCTGGGTACTAGGCCTCCCTTCCCCCTCCTTTCCCCTTATCGAGCAGTGACAGCGGGGGTTAGGGTGGTAGGCATCCCTGGGAGGGTCTGGAACAATGCTGGAGCCCACACTCACACCCACATTCCCCTTCAAAGACCTCTCTCTCTCTCTCTCTCTGCCTCTCTCTCTCTCCTCAGCACATTGGCGGCCATGCTGAAGAGCCAGTGAACTAACACAGCGATGAGATCAAGTGAGAGCTTTCAAGAGAAGCCTCTTATTTATTCTGTCTGTGGCACAGTGATTCTTCCTCCCCTCTTTTCCACCACTCAGATCCTCATGCGATAAAGGAAGACAAGCCAAAGTACTGAAGCTCTCGCACTTCCTCTCCCAGCTTCCCTTTATCTGATACCACCCTACCCATCTCTCAGTCTTGCTTGCTGTTGATTTTTTTTTTTTTTTTTTTTGCTGCATTCTCTTTCTCTTATTCTCTCACTTTCTAGCTATTAGGTTTCAGAGTTATTACTTCTAATAAGAACAGAACTTCTGCTACACATTATTTTGAAAGTGGGTGAGTCGTAATGAAGGAAAAACAAGAATCCTTCACATGAACCTGGAAAAAAAATGCATAAAATAATCCATAAAACATATTAATAATATTATATAGAACCTAAGATGTGACATTGCAGTGACATGACCCAAAACAGGCACATACATCTGGCAAAAACAAATCATTGCTGTTGGAGTGAAGTTAAGGCTTAGGTCCTAGGAGGATGATCTGATCCTCAGACATCACTGCAGTGACCAGCCTTGCTGCCGGAAGCATTAACATTGATAGCAGATGAGAAGATTCATTGATCCAATGCTACGAGGAGCCAAAAAAAAAAACATTCACATATGGAGAAATAGCTCCTGAGTGTAGGCTGGGGGAAAGTGGACAGTGTGCATCACCAAAGTAGGCTGCAGAAGAGATGTTGTTCAGTTCTTTTCCGCATGGCCTACAGCCTATTCGGAAGCAAAGGGAAATGAAAAGAAGGCAATCAGTTTTACAACAGAGGCTGCTGAATTAAGCTTTATAAAGCTGTGAATCAGAAGAAGAAAATCATTCTCTGAAATTGGAAACTGAGTGGGTCACTTGAGCAAGGGTGTCTGATGCTGGATGTCAAACCACCCAATGACCCCAGCCTACATCACTAATTATATTAAATTAAGATTTAACCATAAAAAAGGTACTTGCTATAATCTATATTTAATGATTTTCTGCATTTTCACTATTAAATCGAGACTGCCCTCCTCCAAAAAATGACCCTATACATTTTAAAGTTATGCGCCCTCTAGCTGGCGTAAAAATAATGACAGTGTCGTGTTACATCTGTCATCATGAAATGACCAGTGTTGAGTAAGTTACTTCAAAAAAGTAATTAATTATTAATTACGTCATCAATGTTGTATTTAAAATACTTTTCTAATTACTCTGTCTGAAAAGTAATTTAATTACTCAATAAGTAACTTACTAATTACTTCTTAAAATCCCTATAAACCTTGACCAGATAGACAATAGAAAGGAAACTCTTTTAACAATTTAGTCAAACATGGAATAGTTTAGCCTTTTATAGCTTTTTAAGACATTGTAACTTTATTAAAACATATACTATAATACTTTTATTTACTTTATAATACTTCATTTAATAGGGATGTCACTATACCAAAAATCTAGTCGGTACCGATACCACCAAAAGTGCACAATACTAGATACCACGGTAAAAATATATAAAAATACAAACAATGCTATATATTTTTTTCCAGGTCTAATAGTAGTAAGTAAAAATACTACAGAAATTGAATAATCAAATATAAAATAACTCATAACTGTAAAAATTAAATATAGATTAATCCTTATTAAAGCTTTTCTTTTGTTGTTTGATTATCATTTATAATACAGACAGCCAATAGTAGACATTAGCATGTTTTAAAGACTGCTGTCACTAAGACCTAACGGACGGAGACAATATGCTGTTACACATGCTGTTCACATTCACATAACCAACGCAAATATGCACGGGCATTTTGACGTAACTGTGTGTGTATTTGAACATTTATGTATAATAAACCACGAAAATTTGACACTCGTGAGAGGCGGCTATGTGTGTGCGCTTTGGTTGCGAGTGCACTGACTGAAGACCGTCTCTCAGAAAGCATGCAAGTAGTTTTTTCTCCCTAGGACATAGCATACATTTTACCGTAATGTTCTTGCCTACCTGTGCTAAAAAGTGAAGTAATTGGAATATTTCCATTCTGAAAAACAGCCACTCGCTTCTGCCGACATCTTCAGACAGCGACTACAGCAAACTGGTGCGAAGTTGCAAACTCACGCGCAACTGCACTACAGCTAACGATTTTAAAGTGGCAGCGTTCACTTTTACCTTTGGACGACAAATTTAGATTTTAAATTAAATATTGATTTAAACAGAACTGTTGAATTAATTTACAGTATGTAATGCAAGTACATTATAAGTAACTGTAATTAATTACCTAAAAATGGGGAGGAGCATTTTCAGATTTTGATTAAATATTACGAAGCCAAACAATTTTTTTGTGTGGATTGACTTGCACGGATGAATTGTTCACCACAAAACTAGCAATTTGAGCCAACAAAAGAAATAAGGTCAATTTTGTTTTTATGTGTACTTTAAATGCAACGTGTGAAATTTTTACACGGTCCCTTAGCCACCATTTGTCCTATTACCATATAGCAAAACTAATTTTTTCATTAACGACTACATCTACCCCAACCCTTAGTAATTTATAGTGCATATACACTTTATAAGTACATGCATTCCCTTGGATCAAACCCACAATCACTTGATTGCATATTATTGTGTATTGCAGTGCTCTACCAATTGAGCTACGGGAAACCAGAAATATGACGCAGATAAAAGGGTACAATCCATTCAAATGAAAGTGTCCTGTTGTCGATAGGGGTGCAACATTAGTAAACGCTCATATGGGTCGTATTTCAGGGAAGTGACAAACAACCTATATGGACCTATTGGTTGGAGGACATGTTGATTAAATCCTGGGGGGGGGGGCTAAAGTTTGGGAAAATTTGAGTATATTCTATACAGTTTTATTGTGTTAAGTTCAATATCTATTAAATGTCTGACAAAAAATTTGTGTTAACAAACATTAACAGTTTTAAAGTATTATTTTCAGATAATATTTTAATAATTTGCTTTGGCTTTAAAGGATTAGTTCACTTTCAAATGAAAATTAACCCATGCTTTACTCACCCTCAAGCCATCCTAGGTGTATATGACTTTCTTCTTTCTGATGAACATAATCAGAGAAATATTAATAAATATCCTGACGCATCCGAGCTTTATAATGGCAGTGAACAGGACCAATGAGTATGAAGCTAAAGAAAGTGCATCCATCCACATCCATCCATCATAAACTTACTCCACACGGCTCTGGGGGGTTAATAAAGGCCTTCTGACGTGAAGAGATGCATTTGTGTAAAAAAATATCCATAATTAAGTCATGAAGTAAAATATCTTGCTTCCGCAAGACTCCCTTCCATATTCAACGTACGAAGAAAGTGTAAAACTCTTGCAGTTCACAAAACTTATGCTACGTCCTACGCCCCCCTCATACTCATTGGTATCGTTCACTGCCATTATAAAGCTCGGATGCGTCAGGATACTTATTAATATTTCTCCGATTATGTTCATCAGAAAGAAGAAAGTCATATACAGCTAGGATGGCTTGAGGGTGAGTAAAGCTTGGGGTAATTTCCATTTGAAAGTGAACTAATCCTTTAATACAGTGACATTAACAGTCATTTATTTAAAGGAATGTGAAAGACTCAACAATTGCATACACACGGATAGGTCAAAATGTAAAACATGAGCGCACAAGAAGGAAAGAACCATATTGTTGTACTGCTATAGCTACTTAATGCTAATTATACCAATCATCTTGTCAAGGCTTTGAATGATGTCTGTGAAAGAAGGGGATATGATGTCACATTTCAGTCATATTCTGTGATCTCTCTATTATTTTTGCTTGCAATCGAACAAAAAAAAGTTTAGCATAAAATGACAAAGGATGGACTCAAGATGGAAGATGATCTCATTTAATGCCATTCTTTCCCTTCAACACTTCAACACAGGCCTAATGAGCATCTGTCTGTGCTATCATTTTGTGTGCGGTGACATGTATTCCCCAGTTCTTTACATTCTTGATTTTAGTCAAGATCAAAATAGCTCAAATGTGGATGAAAGTGGCATTCGACATATAAAAGTCACGCCTTAGCTTTGTCTTGATTTAACGTGATATCACCATTTGGGTATTCCCTTTGAAATCGGAGAACTGGCATCTGCAGAAATCACAGAGGAAGTCAGGAGACTGCATATCACATGCTGTTATATCTCCATTGCTCGAGCAGCTGTTCATGAGACTTTTATCCCAAACTACTTCCATCTCTTCAATTGTTCCCCATGTAACTTGGCACAGCCAACAAACTCCACCCTCAAGACATGTTGAGTTAATATTGTAAAAATGTGTTTTTCTGTTGTCGCTGTTGACTCAGAAAGTAGATTTAACTGTGTCACCTTTTGTTACGCAAAATGATTCAGAAAGAGTTTAAAGTACACTTTTGTACATCTCACCTCAATTAAGTGAAACACAGAGTTTGTCTGTCATCATTTAAGAAGGAAACTGCTCTTGATAGCAGGCCTGCTCTCCGCTCTCAGTCCTGCCTACAGTGGCAGAGTGTCTGGATCCCTATCCAGCAGTTATACAGCGTCTCGTTAGTGGTTGTGTCAGTCTATGATCTCAGTAATGATGAGGCTGTAAAAGTGCCAGAGTTAGTCCAGGTTCCACAGGGCCCTCAGGGCCAAAGGGTGACTAAGGGGGAGGAGAACCCATATTAGGAGGCATGTCCCTGGGGAGAGAGACTGATGCGGCTCCTCCTTCCCTCCAGAACTCCAGTGGCAGAGTCCCCGATGGAACAAGAGACCCGTACATGTGTCTCTCTCTTCCGTTCTCGTTAGCTTCTTCACCCAAGTCATGCAAATATTGTAAAAATAATTTTATTGTTTTGGTAATGAGCCCCCAAGTGAATTCCAGCACTTAAACTGGCTCTCTAAGCATCAGGTGAAATCATGTCAAACCAATGCTCTGAGGACATTTGTTGTGGAGAAGAGGGGTAAAGAAACAACAAAATCTGCATTTTTATTGTTTTTTTCTCTCTCTCTTTTTTACCAGTCCTCACCAAACTGTGTGTGCTGTCCTACTTCTGCTCTTATTCTTGGTTTTGGTTTGTTTTGAGTTTTTGCTCTGGCAGTGCTGTGAAATCACAATAAATGGTGCCAAGGATGAAGGAAGATGCGCAAATAAAACATTCTAATGCAACTTGATAATCATTCCCAATTAAGTTTTGAATTCAGTTCAGTTTTTTTTTTCTCCCCCCAAAAAAGCTGATAGTTTTCTCAGTAATTTATTTTTTAAATAAATAAATGAATAAATAAAGGGACAATTATTCCTTTATAAATAATTTTCATTATTAATTTAAATTGATTAGTTTTTTGCACACCTGTTTGACATTTCACTAATGCAGAACCACAGAAAAATAAAATGACTAAAAAAATAAACAAACTGTAGTGTACCTGTCATGTTTATGGACTTTCAGTTTGATTTCATTAGTTTTCTTTGTTCTTAGTTTGTCTGTCTTGACCTAGTTTCTCAGTCCGTTTGATTAGTAATTTCGTTCACCTGTTGTCATTTAATTAGCTAATTTCCCTGGTGTATAAATATTTCCTGTTTGATTCAGTTCTTTGTCGGTCATCATCAATGTTAGTCGTGTTTAAAGGGGACATATAATGCCCCTTTTACAAGATGTAATGTAAGTCTCTGGTGTCCCCAGAGTGTGTATGTGAAGTTTCAGCTCAAACCCCACAGATCATTTATTACATTTATTATAGCTTGTCAAATTTGCCCCTGTTTGGGTGTGAGTAAAAACACGTTGTTTTTGTGTGTGTCCATTTAAATGCAAATGAGCTGCTGCTCCTGGCCTGCTTTCCAAAAGAGGGCAGAGCTTTAACAGCTTATGTTTCGGTTGCTCAACAACAACAAAGCTGGAGAATCTCACGCAGCCAAAATTGTTCAGTAACTGTGTCAAGTCACCTTTATTTATATAGCGCTTTTTACAATACAGATTGTTTCAAAACAGCTTTACAGTGATAACTGGTATATAATTTTTTTTAAGAAAATGGTGTCAATGCAGGCAGATCAAAGCACTGTTGAATATCAAATGTCAAGTGTCCCCAACTAAGCAAGCCAAAGGCGACAGCGGCAAGGAACCCAAACTTCAACAGGTGACATCAGGTGGCAAATAGGTGTTAAAATGGAGAAAAAACCTTGGGAGAAACCAGGCTTAGTCGGGGGGACTTAACAGAGCAGCCAATGAAGACTTAACAGAGCAGCCATCAAGTGTTAGACAGTATTCTAGGTTATTACGTGAAGAAGTTTTTGGTCAAAAAATAATTTCTTGATTCTTTTTTCTGAATTTAGTAGTAGGAAATTACTGGTCATCCATTTTTTTTTATATCAGCTATGCATTCCATTAATTTTGTGAATTGGAAAGTTTCGTCAGGGCGCGAAGAAATATAGAGCTGAGTATCATCAGCATAACAGTGAAAACTAACGCCATGCTTCCTAATGATATCTCCCAAGGGTAGCATGTACAGAGTGAAAAGCAACAGTCCTAGTACAGAGCCTTGCGGTACTCCATATTGAACTTGTGATCAATATGACATATCTTCGTTTACTACTACAAACTGATAACAGTCAGATAAGTATGATTTGAACCATGACAATGCAATTCCACTATTATCAACATAATTGTCAAGTCTATTCAAAAGAATATTGTGGTCGATAGTGTCAAAAGCAACACTGAGATCTAGTAACACTAATAGAGAGATACAACCACAATCTGATGATGAGAGCAAATTATTTGTAACTCTAATGAGAGCAGTCTCAGTACTATGGTACGGTCTAAATCCTGACTGGAAATCCTCATAGATACTATTTCTTTCTAAAAAAGGATGATACTGCCTTTTCTAGTATTTTTGACAGAAAAGTGAGATTTGAGATCGGCCTGTAATTGACTAATTCTCTAGGATCAAGTTGTGGTTTTTTAATAAGAGGTTTAATAATAGCCAGCTTAAAACTTTTTGGTATGTATCCTAGTGATAAAGATGAATTAACAATATTAAGAAGAGGATCTATGACCTCTGGAAGCATCTCTTTCAAATAACTATATTCAGTCGGACACTAATGGAGAGACTCAGGAAGAAGTTACAACTTTTAGAATGCAACTGGACATTTATGTGGATACATTTATGTAGTTGGTGTGGAGTTAATTCAACTCATCAACTAACATGTGCCGTCATGTTAATCTTTTGTGCAAATCCGGTGTTGAATTGACCCTCGTTTGTGAAGCAGTCTGGCGAAAATTGACGGCATGGCAACAACACTCTACTACAACAAGTCCTCCTCTTCTCTAAAGCAGCCCAACATGGCCTCGCCCACTTTGTTGCGTGTTCTCGGGACAGGGTTTATGTAAATGTTAGGGTTAGTGATGTCACTAACCCGGGAAGAAGCTTGTTGTTGTCCCTACCAGCCGTTTGTTGTAGTCCTTAAACAGAGAATTCTTTAAATGAAAATCTCCCTTTGCACTGAACTTTGAGCATAGTAACTTTGCAGGCGTTGTTTATGCTCTAAAAGCAACATTACACACTAACTAAAGTTAAAAAAGTGAAATCATAATCAACCACCCCTTTAAGTTATTTGCTATCCTCCTGAGTATTCATGTTTCCTATTAAAGGACTATTTTATGAGATTTCCTGTTTCAAGTCTCTTTGGATTCTAAGACTTGTGACAGTACCAGATGATGGAGACAAGGGATTTTTCAGGCACTTGACTACTACTAAACTACTAAAAACTTGCAAAATAAAACAGTTAGGTTAAAGAATTACACTTTTATATACTTCCTGACTATTAGAAATCTTTTTCATGACTGAAAAGTCAAGATCCATACCCAGCCCAAGGTGCAGTGCAAAGCTACGCAGCTGTCCTGGCGTTGGCTGGAATTGCAACTATCCAAAACAATCATGGGCAAGACTACAGTTCTAACCAAGCGATCCAAAAACATTTTGCGAGACTGGCACTCAATTAGTGGATGGCCAGACTTTCACTGTCCAGAATACCAGACCCACTAGCCAGACAATGAGGAGGCAAATTAAACAAAAGGCCAGACGGTGACTGTGCATGTAACTGTAATAAGCAGCCTCAAGTCCCCTGCCGTCAACTTACCAACCGGCACCCTTACAAAACCATTACTGCACAGTCATTCTAATTTGAACAGTGAGGCAGACAAAGTGGGCAATGCAGAAAGAGGAATTACTCAAAGGCACGCGCCTGTCTGCATGTCATGTGAGACAACCAATTAAAATCACTTATTGCCAGAGTAATATTCTGTGCTATAGTGGTAGAAGAAAACAGCTTTGGGAGGATTATCTCTGCTGTAACCTGATCTCATTCACTCAGTCTCAAATCTCAGCCTCACTGCTGCAGGCTATGAGAGTCCTGGGCTTCAGCTGACTCTCTGGCCAAAGTTTGGAGGAGCCACAAAGGCTGGGAGAGACCCAAACTAGGTCGGAGGGGACAAATGGCCACTCATGCTTCCCTACACACAATAAATGTTCCTATCCAAACTCTATCAAAATCTCTTTGCATGTGAGAGTAGAATAACTACGGTCATGGTTGAAACAATCTATGGGCCTTATCCATAAAATATAAGCATAACAAATATCTGTGTAAATCATGCTTAAAGCCATGCTTACATAAAACGAAGCTTTCAATTCAACAGGGAAAATGTATGTGTGAATGGATTTATGAACGGTTTACGCAGAAATTCATTCTGCTCATGTTTCATATGTGTTAATAAGCAAAATGGGCCCACAGGTGTCATTTTGACATCTGTGCCCTGTACAATGATGCCGTAACTGTCCAGTATAAAGAGCAGGTGCTGAGTGAGTGCCTGTCTAATCATGCTATTTTTATGGCTTTCAGACTTTACCCACACATGTCCCATCGTAAGCTTAATTCACCACAGCTCCATGTTCCCCCATGTGAAGGACTTTTCATTGGCCAAAGCAAAAATACTTTAGAGCCCCAGTTAAATAATAAAACACATTAGGAATAACTCAAAGGTTAAGCATGTACAATGCCTCTGAGATCATCCCCGGCTTAAAAAAGCATTTAGGATCATATGTTTAAGGGGCCATAAAATGACATCATCTGTCCAGCAGGAGCGGCAAGTGTCAGCAGCAGTTATTCTCTCTCTGTGTAGTCAGAGCGGGCTACTGATCCACCCCGTCCGCTTCAGCCAACTTGTGGCTTTCTCGGGCTGCTAACCAGAGGACAGCCATGAGTGATACCTACTTGCGGCCGCATGTTATTTAGAAAAAAGAGAGAAAAAAAAAAAATCACATTAATTCACCCCTATGGAGAACGCCGCAGAGAAACCATCACTGGTCGACCCAAAACCCCAAGTGGCTGTGCCGGTTTAGTCTAAGTTTGAACTGGCACTGAAGAGCGTACTTTCCCGCTCTTTTCCTAGTTTGGATGCCAAGCTACACACATATACACAAACATAGTGTTCTCAAGAATCCAACAGTTGATGTTTAGCTGCATTTAATCTGTCCTGAACATGGAGCAACGTGAGGAAATCAGCATTGTCAAGTTGTTGTGGCAAGTGGTGAGGTTGAATCCGTCAACACAGACTTTACGCACTGTAATTATACACTGCCACTGAGGATTGAGACACCATGTTTTTCTTAATTATCACATTGTTTGAATTCTTATACCATTCTTTATGGTGCATTCCAGTCAAGAAATGTTGTTTGAAATTCACGAATATGTTAAACCCAAGCCAAACTGAGAGGAACATGCCTTTGAGTGGCTCTTATTTTGGCAGTTGGATGGTCATTGACTATATAAACACCATATTGCTATCCATCTGTGCCCCGTTCATAAAACACACAGTTCATATAACACTGAAGTCACACCAGCTAGAAATATACAAATCCAGCAAACCTCTTTTCCTCCCATCTTCTACTGTTAGAACAACTGCTTGGCAGCCCATTGCTGGCAGCAAAAGCTTGGCTCGGACCCATCTGGAGCCAGGCGGGCCGCACATTCTCTGGGTATAGAGCTAATGAGGCCTGCTGATGGACCAGCCGTGGTCACGCTGGTGTGGGTTACAAACATAAAGCCCTGGGCTGTATGAATCCTCCATGTTGTGAAGTAATTCTTTGGACTGTGGGAATGTAATGCTAAAGGCTTGGGCCAGGACAGACACACAGCTCCTGATGTGCTCAAAAACCTGTCTGTGCTTCTGGAACCTGATTATAACACAGAGCACATGAAGACAGAGCTTGAGCATGGCCAGGGATGGTGAAGGTTGGCATGTCAACCGTGAAGCGATGAGGCAGGATTCTGGAATAAAGAAGAGACAGGGCAAAGCTTCAGCTGGATGGCTGTGTTTTGGCTTTTGGGACGAGGGAGACTGGGGCAGGCAATGCAAGCCTTGGAATGGCTACAATGGATAAAAGGGCCATGACAAGCCCCTGTCTGGAAGAGAAGCATACGAGTAGGTCAGCCAATGTTTGACTTCCTGCAGTTTTTTGCTAGTTTCTCTAGAATCATTACTCAGAATCTTCAAAGAGTTTGTTGAATTTATTCTCTAAAATATTAGATTATACTTATGGCACATACTGTTTTATGTAAAATTTAGGGATGCACCAATATAAAGTTCTGACCAACACTATAATAATTCTTCTTATTATTATTATTTTCATGCTGATACATTAAAAAAAAAAAAAAAATCATTTTAAATGCTAAAAGTGAATTTAGGCAACACAAAATTATAATGTACAATATTAAAATGTATATCCGTTAAAAATTACATTTAGCAGTGTTATTAGTGATCGATTTTAAGTGAGTGCTAGATGACGGCAAAGTTAAAAGCTAAATTTAAAAACAGGCCAAATGAACATGCACAATTAAACATTAAATATCAAAACACAAATAACCGATATGATACCAATATATAGTGCATCCCTAATATGAATATCATTTAAAATACTACACAGACATATATATTTTATAAGATTGTAAAAATATGTTAATCATCTTAAATTAATAATAAAAAAAGATCTTCGTTTCTCTCTTAAATCCACATCTCAGAGAAACTGTAGGGTTGACTGTTGCTGTGTGCATGTGATGCGTTCTCACCCAGACTTAGACTTATAATACTGCCAGCTGTGCTATGCAGTGTTGCCATGCCAGTCTTGCCAGGGCACACAAGTAGGGGGTTATAAAGACTGAGCACCCCCCCCCCCCCCCTCCCACCACCCCATTTGGAGTATGTGTTGGAGGTGGGTGGGGGGGTTGTTGTGGGGGTCAGTGTGCCAGGGCTGCCCTCTGGTGTTGAGGAAGAAAAGAATGTGCGTAAACAGAAGGGAAAGGCAAATCTGGCAACATGGCCTCTCTCAGTTAAACAGATAATTGGCCTTATTGATGTATAAAAGATGCCCCACTGTGCCTCCAGAATCTCCATTAGGGCTGAAAAGTCTAAATAGTTTATGAGCTGCTTCTGAATACAGAAATAGAAAGATTAATCTTCTCTCACAGTGTGCTTACGAATATGTGTGTGTGTACACCTTTTTTCCCCACTCTGTGTTCTCTACACAAATATAGCTTCAGGGATTAATTGCATAAAATATCCAGCAATGATGAAAAGCATGAGCATTAGAGACTAAAGGGAGGTTAATGAAGACAGTCATACTCACTTCCAAAAAAGTCATTGAATTTGAAGATGACACTGAGGATAAGAAAAGTGAAAGTATTCAGAAGATATTTAGAGAGCAATCAACTATTTATTTACATTTTGTTGTTTTTTCTCGCACTTGCAAGATTTGCTGAAAAATGTTTGTCGTTTCAGCTATAGGCTGCAGTACAGCATATCAAAAAAGAAGTTTGTGTATGTTTAGCACTGAAACATTCTTTATGTAGCTTACACGGGTGAATTTAGATTAAAAGGTAAGGGGTGAGGAGGTATGGCTGCCATGGACATTGCCGTGCCTTTCCCTCCTCCCAGAGAAGCTCCGTTTAAGTATTCAGCCGACGAACTTTGAGATCCTGCCACTCTCCCTCTGATCAGACTCTCTCATCCCTTTGATCAAAGTGCGTTCTATAATTTCAACTTGGGTTTAAAACTTCAATATGGTCTCAATAAAACCTCTGAAATGTTCTATTTCTGAGAAAAATAATGACATACCCACAATATGTAACCAAGTTTATTGGGGGAAATCCACGGCTTCCAGACTAGTGAGAAAAGGTATCTTAAATACAGCACCGCTGTTTTTAGAGGTCCGTGTGCATGTATTTACATTCAAATGCAGTTCTCATAATTACTCTGGGACAGACGGCGTAGTGTTTTATCAATGAGGAATGACACCTTGTTAAGTTAGGAATTCTCTTTGTGTTAGTGAGGTTTCTCTAGTTAATCTTGCACCTTGCTTGATCTACAATGCTGTAATTGGAATGCAGGGAGAAAAATCCTCATTGAGCTGGCAGTAGAACAATGAAAGAAATGAATATCACACCCAGCGTTACCTTTCTAATCAATTCTGTGTGTGCGCTCTCAAAAGCAGGCTTGTACTTTTTAATGAGGACAGGGGTTTTTTGGTATCGCTATGTTTTTGACACCAATAGGATTACAAGGCCAATTAAGGAAACTTTTACTTGAGCTGAGAATATCTGTCTTTTCTTGTTGTGTTGAGGTCTGTTTGTTGTTTTTATCTTGAGGACAAAATTCTACTAAACATGTGGATGTGTATGATATGTAGCTTAGTGTGTGTGAGAGCTTCTGTGAGAAAAAGAGATGATGCTCACTATTAGATGTGAGTGCATTAAGATGGAACACAAACAGAAAAATGCATCTCTGTGCTTGATTTTGTTATTTATTTCTGTATGTGTCCATATGACAGAGTATTCTTCTAGGCATGACCTGCCTATATAAACACACCACTGATCAGGGTCAGATCAGAAGTCACTGCATCTATCATATATAGACCAACAGCCCCCTTGTCCCATCATTCACATTCAAACTGACCTAGGCACCTCTACCATATACTATATAAAATATACTATATATATATATATATATATATATATATATATATATATATATATATATATATATATATCCACAATCTTATATATCTACAGTCAAACCAAAAATTATTCAGATATTTTTTTATATTTTTACTAGTGGGTGCAGGACACTATAGTTCATTTATGTAAGTGAGGATAGCAAAATATAGTAAACTGTGACATATTATACCCAGAAATTTTTCATACAGTGGACTACCAGTAAAGTTGATAAAAATTTGAGACCAAAAATTATTCAGACACTTTGACCCGACAATGTTTTGCTTAAGTGTTATCTGACACAGTTTAACTCTAAGGTCTTGTCATATTTTATTACCATTTTTTTTAGTGAATAAAATGTATTAATGAATGAAATGTTCAAGGTGTCTGAATAAATTTTGGTTTGACTGTATATATACTGTATATATATATATATATATATATATATATATATATATATATATATATATATGTTCTGAATAATAAAAATAGCAAAAATTTCTCCTGCCGCCCAACTCCCTGTCTTTCTGTTCCCCTCATTCTCTTTTAGACCCTCCCTCATAATTCCCTTCATATTTTGCAATGTTTTTGATAAGTTAAAGTGGCTGTGAGAGAGTAAGTGTGTGTGTCATAACACTTCTCTGAGCTACCTATATTTATGGCTGAAAGTGAATTCTTGATGAGCACTGAGATATCAAAGGCTCCACGATCAAAGCTTCTCTAATAAGCAACCCACTGTTCTCTGAAAACCTGGACTTTTTATCGCACTCGGTCTCTACCTTCTCCTTATCTGGGATTATGCAAAAAGAGATGCGGGGAGAGCAAACATCTGTAGTCGCATTGTCATTCTCTAGTCTTTAATTTGTTCATCTGTACACCTTTGTAGGGAAAAATGTCCCGGCACAGGTTTGCCTTTTTGACTGTCGCTGCTCCCTCCTCGCCCCCCGCTTTGAAATTTTGCTGTCACTTTTGAAAGCTCACCTGACGTGCCTCATGCTACACTTCCTTTAGCAAGTGTTAGATTTATTTCTCCCTTTTGCTCAGCGGTGTGGTGCTGTTTGTGTTCTGGGAACACATGACGGGGGTTAGGAACGCGAGAAAGCGAGAGACACGGAAGCCACAGCAAAACCATCCTGAAACAAATCCAACACTAAACAGTTTGTAATAGAGACTGGATGTTTATGTCTGTGGGATCTAAATTTTGTTTTGTGTGACTTCTACATTTACAAAAATATCTCAAAGTGAACTGGAGATTGAGTCTGAAGGTGTCTTCTCTACGACTCCTCACGCTCAGTCCTCAGTGGTCATGTGATTGGCGGTTCGTCCCTGCTGCCTCTCTGGATCATGGTCTGCCTTTATCACATTGTTTCATTAGTAAAGGAGAATGTAATCAAGTATGCCACACAGTCTTTAAGAGTTGTCTCTTTCAAATATGTCTATGATTAAGAGGGCCAGATGATTAAAGGGAGCTAGCAGGCTTGTGAAAACATGTACTTACATGCACATGCACACACACACACACACACACTGGAGGCGTTTGCATGGATGATTAAAATTTAATGATAATGATACAGTTATGCATTGGGCAACACACTGAGGTTAAATAATGATAACAGCACTTCACCCCCCACCCCCACCCCTTTTCTTTGACATCTGTAATAATGCAAATCTTCACTGCAACACGATGGCATAATTACCGGGTATGTTAAAAGCATTTACAACGCAGACGTTCCAATGAGCAGACATACCTCCCAGTGTTAAAGGCTTTAAGGAAGACGAATATTGATATTAAAGAGAGTATAAGTACACTGCTGGTATGATAATGTATGTGATTATATTAGAGAAGAGCAGTGCTTTGCTCCTTCTGTGATGGACATGCCCTGCAGAGATTTTTTCCCCCCTTAACCCTCATGTTCTGTTGAGACTGACTCGTTGATTTTAATGTTTGTTCCCAGAGAGCCCAGAGAATGGTTTAAATATAAAAATATATATTATGTAGCAAGGATGCATTATTGAGCAAAAGTGACAGTAATGTCTCCCCAAAAATAGTAAGCAGAACAATTGTTTTCAACATTGAAAATATTAAGAAAAGTTTCTCAGCATATTAGAATAATTTCAGAAGGATCATGTGAGACTGAAGGCTGATTTGCTATTTGCCATCACAGGAATAAATTACATTTGAAACTTTTTGAGAAAAGCCAGAAAGTTTAAAGTAGTTTTAAAAGCTTTAAGCTTGAAGGTTTTAAGTTTAAAGGTTATACATTTGAAATAGTTTTAAGTTTTAGTTTAGTAAGAGCTAGAATTTTAGATGGATAAAATTTGCTGGTTGCTAGTGTGTTGCTATGCAGTTACTTGGGTGTTCTGGGTGGTCACTAGGGTGTTTCTAGGTGGTTGCTAGGGTGTTCTGGATGGTTGCTAAGTGGTTGTTATGGTGTTGCTATTCAGTTGCTAGGGTGTTACTATGTGGTTGCTAGAGTATTCTGGATGGTTGCTAGGCAGTGTCGATGTGTTCTGGGTGGTTATTTTAAATTGTAATAATATTTTACAATATTACTGTTTTTGATCAAATAAATGCAGACTTGGTGAGCGTAAGAGACTTTGGTAACACTTTATTTTACAGTGTCTTTGTCAGTGTTGAGGAATTGCGTTTTTATGGAAAGTAATGCGTTACGTTACTTTTGTGTTACTTTTTCTTACCTGGGCTGGGCTGTTTGTTTGTTTGTTTGTTTTTTTTTTGGCAAATGTAAAGCCCCTTTCACACCAAAAGAGATATGAATAAGCCTTAAGGCTGATGGTGGGTGTCCACTACAGCGGCAAAACTCCGCTCAGTGCTGCTGGCAACGCTATAACACCTCCGCTTTAGGGTGTGTCTGTAGCGAGTGTGTTTAATCTATGTTTTTTTTTGTTTTTGTTTTTTCAAAGCACGGACAATAATCAGAGATGCACGCCATTACATTTAGAAATAGGCAAGCTTTGTTTCCAAATGCCCCCAAGTAAAGATATCCTGTCAATTTTATAAACTTTTATAAACCCAACCAGTATAATCACAATGAAAGCATCCAAATGGAAATATTTAACCTATATATAACAACTGCAAAACGTCCACTGTGTAAACAATATGATTTACGCACTAAATCCAGCATAAACTCCAGTACTACCTGCATATTTTTAAATGCTCAAGACAGACGTCACTACCTGAACCTCACAGAGATTGGCGAGTCTAAGAAACCGCCTAACCTTTTTGATGCTCTCAACACTTTCTCTGGTTCGCTGTCAATCCCACAATGCACCGCGCGAGCGTGAAGCTCAATTTCCATAGGAATGAATTAAAAATGCTTGCTCTGCTCCGCCCGCTCCGCGCCAGTGGACACCTACCGTGAAGGAAAAGCAAATTTACATCTGTACAGTGGAGGGCGCAGCTCAAACAAACAAACATCTGAGCTGTGCTGCAATTCTGGATCATAGAAGAATAGGACGCAGGAGAAAAAAAGTATATTTCTATGATTTAACATTAATTATTACAGGTTTGCATTTCACTGTTTTTATTCATTTTAAGGAATACTGAATCTGTTTTTTGTCCAAGTGCACAAGTAAATGTATGCTCATATTTAGTCTAAAACTACAGTAGTTTATAACCATCATGTTTACACAGCGCACACAAAGCTTACATTCGATTTCTCTCAACATGGGAACAGGAGAGTTGTCAGTCAATAAATGGGAAAACAAAGTAACGAGTTTTTGATATAAAAGTATATTTGTTGTAAATATAAAAGTAATGCATTACTTTACTAGTTACTCGGAAAAAGTAATCTGATTACGTAATTTGTTGCAACTCATTACTTGTGTTACCCCCAACACTGGTCTTTGTTACATGTTACATGTAATTACTGTAGTAATAACAGTATATTACATGCAACTAACCCTAAACCAACCCCTAATCTAACTTGAACCCTATAGTAAGTACATGTTGTTAATTAATATTACTCAGTACTTAAACATATAATTACTGTAAAAAGGATACCTTAAAATAAAGTGTAACCGAGATTTCTTTCAAAAACATTAAAACAGACCTCAAGGTTTTGAATGGTAGTGAATGCTAAAAGAAAAAAATCCTTAAAAAGTGCAAAAGGTACAGGGAATTTTCTGCCAGGACATTATATGGTAAGTTTAAATTTCCTTTAACCCTACAATATGTACAATGTGTAATTACAAATATGGGTAAAAAACCTGTGAAAAATCAATACGGAAAATTCCTTCATATTCACACAGAACATTGGGCTCCTTTTTACAGACTATTCTTTATCATGTGAAATGCATTTCATTTATTCATTGCATTTTATATCTGGGGTCTCTTAGACCCTAAACATAAGTAATGTTACTTTATTCATGGAGGATAGTTGAAGGATGCTATTATGTTAAAATATCATTAACAATAATGAAGAATAAACCTTGTATTTAAGTAATTTTCTATATAAGTATTTTTTGAGCTGTTAAAATGTCCTTGGGGTCTCTCAGCGCCCAAACTGAACATGGGGGTTAAACAATGTTTACAGCGCTGGAGGTCTGAGTTTATCTTTCAGGCACAATTTTAATTAGTGTTAGTTTAATAGATGGATAGCACAGATGAAGGAGCAGCGGGGAGGAACGTAAGTGGCCTTAGGCATCCTGATGATTTCCTTTGTTAAGAAGACACTTACAATAGTGGACTGAACATAGCCATTAGAAGAGGCTTCAGATGATCTCTGCATGTTCAGTGATTCATCACGAGTGTCACTGATCCATCCATCCAGACTGTCCTCTATTCATCCAATACTCTATCTATTCTCTACAACAAAGCTGGAACAGAGTTCAAACATGCAATACTGTGTCCCAGTGTTTTCATAGCTGGCTGTTTTGGGGTCATTTCCCCTCTGGGCTGAGTATCCATCACTCCTCTAGCAGGAGCAGGCAGGGTCCTAGAGTGACACTGGTGGCCTCAGGCTTTCCTTGGTCACTAGCCCTGGTCTGGGGCAGCCACTGGGGCTTTCAGGCCTGCAGCTGGCTCCCTCCTGACCCCTGAACTCCCCAACACCTTCATCATCTTATTAACCCCACTGCCCACACACAATCAGGCTATTAACACCAGGCAAAACACAACACACACTCAGGCTGTTTTGTCATCGCTCAGATTATGGCCATTAGTGACAAGCACCATCAGCTCCTCCCAAAAAGCAATAGAGTCTTTAGTGATAGATTATTGTTCAGATTGTATCTGTCAGTCAGTTACCACGTTCATGCCACTGATGAGGATCTTTAAAAGGCAGCTATGGTGATTCTATTCAGATAAGAGTATTCAAGGTCAAAGATCGTTTTGCCATAACATTGACATTTACAATGGTTTTTCTAGGGCATAATCTGGAGATGTTGTGTGTTGCAACAAACGAAAGTACATCAAATTTTTAAAAGAAGAACTAAAACACAAAATTGTTAGTGTGCAAAGGAACAATAAATATTATGAGTACTGCACCAGTCGAGTATATATATACAGTGTTGGGGGTTACGTAATCAGGTTACTTTTTCAAGTAACTAGTACAGTAACACATTACTTTTTCAATTTACAACAAAATATCAAAGTAACTTTTTCAAATTAGTAGCGCACGTTACTTTTTCACATTTATCGACTGACAGCTCTCCTGTCCCCATGTTGAGAGAAAGAAAGTGCAGGTGTTGTGTGCGCTGTGTGAACATGATGGTTATTGTAGTTCTAGACTAAATGTGAACATTACTCATCTTGCTTGCACAAAAACATTCAGTATTCCTCAATGAACAAAAACAGTGAAATGCAATCTCAGAATGTTATGCAAACCTGTAATAATTAACTATATTAAATTACACAAATATACTTTATGTATTTAATCTCACTTTATTAACCAATATATTTGCTGCTAACCTTCAATGATCTAATTCAACCATACTAATAAGCAAAACAACTTTAGATTAGATTTAGAAAAAGTGTGTTGAACTTCCTTCTCCTGCATCCTTTAATCCAGAATGGCAGCACAGCTGAAAGGTTTGTTTGAGTTGCACCCTCTACTGTACAGGCATAAATATGCATTTCCTTCAGCCTGAGGCTTTTTCATTTTACTTTTGGTGTGAAAGGGCCTTAACATTTGCCAAAAAGGGCCTTAACATTTTTTTTTTTTTTTTTTTTTGTGATATTAAAAAAGCAAGCAAGCCCAGCCCAGCACAGGTAAGAAAAAGTAACACAAAAATAATGTAACATTTTTTTAGGGAGTAACACAATATTGTAATTGCATTACTTTTAAAAGTAACTTTCTCCAACACTGTATATACATATATATATATATATATTACACACACACATATACCACATATAACATTTTTACTTCATATCTGCACACACAAAGCAGACAAATCGAGAGGGGAAAAAAAGGAAAAGGAAGAACAAAAGTCACTCCCATTCCTCCAAAAGTAATGAATCTCAGAATCTTGAGAAAATAATTAACTATGAAATATTGATGAATTAAGACACAGCTGCAGCTCCTAAGCTTCAGGATCCAAATGACAGAGACATGAAACGCATGTTATCCCAATTCCATACATACAACGTGCTGTTTAATAATTTATGCAGTCACAAATCACTTGCAAAATCGTTCACTGTCTCTGTTTTGTTTAATAAATCCTCAGTAATCAGAAAGAGTGATACAGGGTGATGCTAAGTGACACAAATACCCACACAGAAAAACTCAAACATAACAGCATTAATATGATTGAAAACACCATAAAAAAGTTACAACTCAGATACATTTCTTATATACAATTAATGCAAATGACCTGTATGACCTGTCTGGGTTGAGTCAGGTTAACCAAATACAGTATCAGTTTCTGTTTATTCCTTTTGCACTAACACACAGCAGTCTTACATGTCTCTCAGAGCAAAACTTATTCTGACCTTCAGCGCGGACTACTATAAAGAGACAAAGGTTCAAACAGCTCCTCTTTTTGACCCCTCACCTCTGATCATCTATCCTAATCTAACAGCACTCTTTCAGGCTAATGTACAACATGCGCACGCAACCTTAAATTTAGCCATTCAAATATCTTTTGCCTGGAGATGTTTAGGAAAGAACAAGCAAAGTGAGTTAATGTGTGTGTGTGTGTGTGTGTGTGTGTGTGTGTGTCCACAAACTGAGTCCAAATAATTTTGGCACTACTTTCAATAAAAACAAATGACTAACATGTAAACACAGGAAATAATCAAAGGAAACAACAAGAGGGAGGGGTGTTGGTTAGACACCAGTGCTTTAAGACACAGGTACAAAAAGGAAAAATGGGCCAAACAAAGCAAGTATGCAGTGTGCTACAGATCTGTACAGCATTTAATCATCAGGAGGGTTTACATGTTGAAACAAGAAGGATAAATGAAAAAGTAATTATCCATATTCCCATTACTGACTGATGCTGTCTCAGAGTAAAACACAGAACAATCCCTCTCATCTGTAGGGATCTATTAACAAAGATGTCAGCAAACTGCCACCAGCAAACTGATTTTTGCTATAAAGAGAGAGAGAGAGAGAGAGAGATCCCCTTAATTTCATCTGTCTCTCGTTTGACTTCTCCCAAGACGCAAACATTTGTTAAGAGCCAGTGATTTCCTCACAGTTAATTAATCCTGATGCTCTCAAATAGCAACAGTATATACTAGTGTGTCCCACTGCCATCACTGTTTCAGTCAGTACAGTTTAGCGCACGTTTCGATTTTAGTCTGCAAAAACAATACTTTGACTTCTAAAAGTCTGGACAAAAGGTGTGGTCACATAATCAAAAATTTTCTGAAATTTTGCAGGAAAAAGCTAAATTTCCATTGTCTACTGTCAACAGTGTAGCGATGTATGAAGTCACTTTCAAATGAAGCAGTTTTCTGATGGTCAACGCGGTGTGACCAACTTCGAAACTATTTGTGTGGGGAAATCCTTCATTCCCTCATGCGAAATTCCAAATTGTGCGGATTCTTATTGAAATGACTGGATTTTGCCCAAGATATTTGGCCAAACAACTGTGAATGTGACAGTACTTAACAGGCCTAGATAATGGGATCAAAGCTTTGTACACCACATATATACATTATTCAGACTTTGCATGATTGCTATGATAAACAAGTTTGGGTTAAATAAACCTTGCTTGTCATCTTAACTTTAATTCAACCAAGGTAAAAGCATAATGATCAATTATAGGAACATATGTATTTCTATTTTATTGTTTTTATTTTATTTTTTTTAAATAAGAGTCACCAAAAAGGTCAAATTAAAAAAAGTCTATGTTCTTTAGCTGACATCCTTCCTCCAGAGACAGGAAGTGCCACACACTCTCTTCTCCCCATTCCTCCAACACATTCTGTTACATTCACCTTTTTATAGAACTCTCCACAGACACTGTGGAAACGCATGTGTACTAGTGCTAGAACTGTTATAAAACACAACGAAGACCAAGAGAATTAACAACATGTTTGTTTTGCTGCTGGTTGTTTTCATTAGGAACATTAATACAATTCCTTCAGGTATTTTTCACTTGTTTGTTGGCCTGGCTTATAAGAAAGTAAAACCAATGGCATGATTAAAAGCTCATTTGTATTTGTATGTTTTATTTTGTATTTCCAATTTGCATTTTGCTTGTTTGTACCATAGTTTCATACAAACAAGCTAGCTTTGTTCAAAAATGTGAAAAGACTAATCTGTGATACTGTAGCAGTTTAAGCTTTATGCTGTGTGTTCATCTAATTGACCAGCAGATGGAGTGGATATAAGTTCAGATTCGGATTCGCAACATGTTATGGCAGCTGAAACACACACACGTTTAGCCCACCTACACAGGTTCACATAAATACAAACAAACACATGCAGCACACCGCACACACACGCATTCATTCATTTATAGTAGAGAGGACATTGATGGTTGGACTGAGTAAAACAGGCACTGCAGCACAAAGTGGGAAGGGTTTCATTGTAAGCCAGATTGTATCATATCAGGATCAAAGAGATCTACATCTTAAACATTCAATACTCATGAAACTATTACAATCACTCAACTTACTAAATTAGAGAGAGAGAGAGAGAGAGAGAGAGAGAGAGAGAGCGCGAAAGCAGGTGATCGCACAATCTTTTCGTCTCTTTACTATCCCTTGTTCCCATAGGAGTAGCCTGACAGTTTGGATGTGAATGACACACACACACACACACAGACGGCATCCCACACAGGTGCTGCCTTGCATGAGGCCCATACTTGACATCAAAAGGACACCTTTGACATTTCAGATCGCTCCCAAACTATGATGCACAGGGATCTTTTGCCACTACAAAGAAAGAACAAAAGAACAGACATGAAAGAGAAGTCAATAAACATATGGCAATTAATAAAACATTTTTCTACTGAATTCAGTACAAAGACTTTTTTCCAAAACCACACTACAGCACAACGCATCAAACCAACAGTTGATATAGCACTGATGAAAAAGTGTGTCTTCGCTATTAAGGTTTGTCATGCCACAGAGATGGACAGTTAGAGGTTATAGAGCGATGTTATTGAGAATGATTTGTCATAACATGCAGAGACTCTCTGGATACACAGTTGGAAACGCTTTTGATTTATACATACCATTTCTGAATATATAGATCGGCCTGTGTGGATCAGGTTTTGCCTACATTATGGAGTCCAAATGTCCCTGCAAGGATAGTGAAACCTGAAACAACCTACATTGTTGGGAACAGCAGGCTCTGAGTGCTTGTTTTATGTGAGAGAAATAGAGCAAAACACTGAGAACGACAGAAATAAAGATGTTTTATTAGCGTTCAGTGTGACTGCTCTACCAAACAGAGCATCTAAAATTCACAACAGACAGAAAACAATGGGAAAAAGTCTGTAGCTGGAGCACAGCCTTTGTTTTCATTTTGTTTTGTTTTGTTTTAATGAGTTTGAATGTGCATATGTGTGCATTTGTATTGAGAATAACACACACACACAGCACACAGTGAATATTCTAGGACTTGCATGCATCCTCTCTTTGCCAACCGCCACCCCTCACTCCCTCCTTTTTCAACTTCTCTCATTGTGAATCTGTCTAATGGAGCACCTAGGGACCGGAGTGTCCCTCCTGAGAGACACACATTGTGTGTATGAGGGTGACTGCATGTCAGACAGCACATGAGACCTCCTATTCGCATATTCCTTTAAATGTAATTAACTCCTCCCCCTCAGTCTCATCAATTACACACTCACACAGGCCCTCGACACAACGTGAGGATGGAACAGTGAATGAAAAAGGGAAAGAAGCATGTGAACAAACATGTGAACATGTAAAAGTGTATACTATGACTTGTCATCATTTAAAGAGATCATTCCACCCTTATAACATTCCAAACCTGAATTACTTTCGTTCTTCAGCAGAACACACAAGAAGATATTTCAAACAATATAAAACAATATTGGACCCCACTGACTTTCACTGTATAGACAAAAAACACTGACCCCCTGGTTTCACAGACAAGACTTAAAGGGATAGTCCACCCAAAAATTCTGTCATCATTTATTCACCCTCAGGTTGTTCCAAACCTGTATGGATTTATTTGTTCTGTTGAACACAAAAGGAAGATATTTTGAAGAATGTGGGAAACTGAACAATTCTGGGGCACCATTGACTTCCATAGTATTTTTTGGGTTTTTTTTCTACTATGGAAGTCAATGGTGCCCCAAAGCAGCCTGGTTACAAACATTCTTCAAAATATCTTCCTTTGTGTTCAACAGAACAAATAAATCCATACAGGTTTGGAACATTTTTGGGTGAACTATCCTTTTAAGCCTAGTCCCAGGTTAAAATAACTGAACGAAACTTGTTTATATATAATCTAAAATATACAACTTTTCTATAAATATTCATATACATTTTAATATCTTATTGGTTTTATCATACTTATAATTAGTATAATAATAATAAACTATTTCACCATTTTAATTACTTTTAAGTTTATTTATGGTGTGAAAAATTCGTAATCTATAATTAAAAAATGATAGATTTATTATTACAGATTTATAGAAATAGCCCCAAATACCAAGTAGCATCCTTAATGAACACCTTTATGTTTGATGACTATGTGTGTGTTTCTTAACTCTCCAAGACACTGATCAGTATGTGTGTACATATGTGCATAGATGAATGGCACAATGGCGTCACTAAAGCCGCCTTATCTACACACAATCAGATTAGAGAGGGATTGAAGCGTTGCTAAGCACTGCAGCGCACACGCAGCAAGGATCAAGATGATTTGATTAATATTCCTGATCGTATTATCCTTTAAGCAGCATAAATTGTTTTATTCTTATTTATTTATTTTCTCTTTTAACTCACTGAAGCTGATTTTCAAGATTGCCTCACCTTTATCTATGATTGTCTCCTAACAACTTTCTGCCGTCATATGATCAGCCTGCAGGGTCACAGACCCACACTCAAACACACGTCGTATCATTTCCTGCTGCCACCAGACGGGGGTGCCCTGCTGCACATATAGTGAGATGCACACGCATGCACACATACACACACACACACACACAAAACACGCACACAAGGTCACTCACTCACCTACACAACTATTCTCAACATGCAAATCAGCAGAGAGAGAGGGAGAGGAGGATAGAAGGAGAGAAAAAGAGCCGAGACTGACAGAGACAGAAAGAGGAGGAGGAGTGGGACAGGGTGGGGGTCTGGAAACAGGTCAAGCTAATCATGCATATAATTGCATTTTGACATTGGGGGCTACTGGGACCAGACCTTTGAAGATCAGGTTATCCTGGAAGCACTTAAGTGATTAACAAATGAAAACACTGCTCTAAACTTAATTAGGTACGATATTGGGCCGTGCTGGGCAGGGGGCCTGGGGAGAGTAGCATTTCCCCCCTTTATGGACACTCAGCACCCCGTGTAAAATGAAATCAAATGGCACATTTTACACTGGCGTTCCCTCGTGAGTTAAAATATCTCACCCACAGCTGAGACCACAGTCACTCTGTCATTTACTTGTCCCAGCAACACTGACACGAGTTTAAACCAGCAAGACATGATGCCACACATGGAATCTTACAACTGTCTTCCCCACCAGGGTCCTCCGCCTCATAACGCTCAGGATAAAGCCGCTGTTGACACGGACTGTGATGCTTGAGTTTATTATTAAATGCGTGAAATTAGTCCCACTTGTATTCTGATTTTAATTTAGATCATTCTAGACTTTAAACGGTAGGACAATAAAGAGTTTTTCACAGCCATGCTGTTTAAGCAACACTGAAAAAGAAAGGTATAATATGATATGCATGGCATATTTCCCCCCAAATAAAAACTGTTATCATTTACTCATGTTCCAAACCGACAAAAGAAGAGATTTTGAACTATTTTTATCCATACAAGGTTCAAATCCAAAGCAGAATTGGATCCCATTTACCAAGGCATACATGTTTGGAAAGACATGAAGGTGAAAAAAAAAAAACCTGAAATCATGGCACTTCTACCAGGACATCAGTGCTCTCTATCAGTGCACACAAAACAGGGTTAACGTCTACGGTACACACAATCGCGCGCACACACACACAGGTACATACTGTTATCTCTGAAAGTTGGCCTCTGAACACGGTTAGCTACTTTTGCACTTTACTAATTCATGGCGACGTCTCCCTCAGCTATGAGCCCTACGCTCCCTTGCCTTCCCTTTAGAATTGCTTGGGGTACACACACACACACTCACCAAATACACTCTGTTACACACACAAACACGCATGATTCCCGGGCCCTAGCGTGGAGGAGTTTGTCTCATGGCTAGAGCGTTTGTTTAATCTTGGCCCTGTCTCTAAATAATTGATTCCTCGGTGAGTCTGACTGTGAAGCCCACTCTGACCGGCGTGCTCTATGACCACCCTCTAATTTATTATTTAATCTTTTGTATGGCCAGTGGTCCTTTAAAGTGAGGGAAGGAGATGGACAGGGAAAAAAAAGAAAGAAAAACATGAATACTAGCCTTTCGTTTTCAGCTTGTTTTATCTTTGACCATACACATTGATTTGACTTCTCTGAACAGAGGGAAGTAACGTAAAATACACCTGAAACACAGGAAGCTACACATGGACCTGCTGTCTATTGGTGAATATCTGAGGAGTAAATCTGAATTATGCTACAGTAATATTGAAAACACCCTTTATATGTATGGTCTGTAGTTACTGTACGATTACTGTGCTTACTATAAAAAGAAAAACAGACACCTATAGCTTATAGAGAAGGTTTAGAGCAATGTAAATTAAATTCAAATTCAAGTTTTATTTAAGAATATGTCCAGGTCAAGGTTACTTTACATGTAACTGCCTTCAGCCTATTGAAATAATGGTCAAACTTTACAATAAGGTTCATTAGTTAAACATTAGTTAACTAACATGAACTAACCATGAGCAATACATTTGTTACTGTATTTACTAATCTTCATTAACGTTAGTTAATGAAAACACAGTTGTTCAGTGCATTAACTAATGTTAACAAGATTTTAATAATGTATTAGTAAATGTTGAAATTAACATTAACAAAGATTAATAAATGCTGTAGAAGTGCAGTTCATGTTAACTAATGTATAATGTTAACTGATAACCTTATTGTAAAGTGTTACTGAAATAATTAAATGCAAACTAACCATTTGAGAATTTCAGAATAAATATTTATAGAAATGAGCAGACAAAATGTTGTTGCAATTACATTAGGCCTACAGTGTCGCCCTAGGGGTCCAAACAAAACGTAATGTAAAGGAAAACAAAAATATGTTAAAACACAAACCACAAAACAGCAAAATAAAAAAAAAAAATCAACAAAGATTTGTTCTGATTTGTCAGATTGTGAAAATTAATATTTGTTAGTGCAAGTTAGTGTGTTTTGAGACTTTGTAATTTGTAAATTTGTAATAAAAATGATCCATTTTAAAAACTTAAAAAATGTTTCAAATTTAATTTACCTAATATAATAATACCAAAACATCCTAATAATATTATTAAAATATATTATTACATAATATCATATTATATTATTATAAAATAATATTATTTGGTATCACTTTATTTTACAGTACCGTAGTTGCACGTTACTACATGTACTTACCATAGTGATAACAGTAAATTATGCATAATTACTAAATAAGTAACTAACCCTAACTGTAACTCTATAGTAAGTACATGTAGTACTTATTTGAGTAATTACAATGTAACTACAGCACTGTAAAATAAAGTGTAACCTATTATTTCTTTGAACATTACAAATATTATGATAATTTCAATGTTATAATATGCTATATTAATTTTAGTAATATATTATGAAGTTAATCAGTATGCTTCATGTGAATATTTTTTTCATAAATGTATAAAGTTAATTTCTTTATATAAAAATAATAATAATATGGTGATAATATAGTATATGTTTGTGATATTTTAAATGATGTTTAAGCTGTGCCGTTTAAACTGGAAAGCTTCACTCTACCACTCTCACTTCTCCCTGCAATTCTTTTCCTTTTGCATTTTGCATGTGTGTTGCTGCTCTTCATTATTCAAAGATGCTTTCTGCTGGAATGTGGCATGAGCATCCAGAGATGACAGCCACTCTCCCAATGCAAGGTACACCTCAATTATGCATGCACAGACCACAAACCTTGCATTTCATTGTGTGTATTTGTACACTTGTGTTTGTGTGTGTGTTGTGTGCACGCTCTTCCATTTGCATGTAGAGCCCACAATGGTGCATTTTTTGCTACTTAAGGTACCATATGACCCCATGACTGCAGGCGGTAAAAGCAGACGCTCAGGGAATCCTACAGTACTGCCACAGAGTAATTGTGCTTTGAACCTGAGACATTAAAATAAAGAACAAATGCTTAATGCAATTTAAGAATAACTCCCTCCCTGACACCTGCATCGACGCTGAATTTCCCAGAGTGCTGTAAGCCAACACGTTAGGCCTGTTATTGTTTACGCGGTGTGTTTATCTGCATGAGAGGACTCGAAGAGTTCCCTGAAGAGACAGGAGTGCTGAAACAATTAAACGCTGTTCACTCCGAATTACATCTCCCTCCTCTGATCCAGGACCACCACACACACACACACGCACACACACACTACTAGAGCTCAGGAGCATCCACAAACATGTACATTACAACAGTGTGTGTTTGTGTGCACACATTTAATGCTTGATTTGATTTTCAGCTTGATTGGCTTTTCATTGTTTAGTAACCATATGAATAATTTATTGGAAGCCTTACATATCTGTCCGTTTTTTTTTTTGAAGGTAGATGTCCTGAAGGATTTTTTTTTTCTTGATACAAAAGTGACACACTGCAATTCACACACACACACAGAAAGTGTGGCATCGAAAGGCGAGTCGGTGTTACCAAAAGTGAAATTCCAGCAATTATTCACAGGAGATTGGTCCAGGCTCCGCCGCCAGCTTGTCGACACTCTTGACTGCGCAGAGGAGACTGACAGCCCCATTCTTCCACGTCACTGTGACAGATAAATATTTCACACACAAATAAATAAAGGATGCCCTGCGTTTTCCCTCTCTGTGGTTCTTCACAGACCAGTGCCCTCACACACACACACACACTCACCTCTTCACCACAAACACACACTCACACGCCTCCTAAACTCCTTTAGGCACATCAGATGCAAACACACACCATCACATTGACGACCCCCATCATGGGGTTTAATCTGGTGTGTGCAGGACGCAGGTAACTCTCCTCTCCTCATTTCCCTCTACAAAGAATCAATTAATGTCCGTCAGAGAGCCGACATGTTAAGGGAGGCCCCTGCTATTGTGTCCAGAGCCCTCCTGTGTTTCGCCTGATCAGAAACGACCCCTTTGTAATAGTTTAATTACTGTAATGTGCACAATACATGTGAGGTGATTACACCAAATCCCTCTGGGAGGTGTAAAAATAACACATTTCATCTCAAATGAGATATTAAGTGCATTAAATGTCTGTGATTGTAATAGGCATCACTAAGTGTCCTTATGGATGGCCTTGCTCTCATTTATCAGGATGCGCAGAGGAAAAAAAGTGTGATAATTCTATTAAAAAGGATCTTGAGGTGGTTTTCGTCATTCTTTACCTTTCTTGCTCATGTTGACGAGTGATTGAAGGTGAATTTTGGTTATTCATTTTATCTTCAAGGACCTAGATCAAATAAACTACTGTAATCTTACTTCACATTTTCTCTTTCTTTTCTTCTCTCTCCCCCTTTATTCTTCACGCCTGACCCAAACCACAGAGTGGTGTTATCATGTTAGCACTGAGATAAAAAGCAGGCTGAAATATTTATGTTGGTGTTATGACTTTGTTCTGCTGTATGCGGATAGACTGACTTGAGTGTGCCGTGATACTGGGGTGTGATCTGCTTCATTAGGAGGATTTCTGAGTGTGGATTAACCCCACAGAGGCCCAGGGCCTCCACTGAGACTCACAGACCTGCCACACACACACATAGACAGACATCAACACACTCATCATCTCATCCACTCCAGGGAGGACAGCACCACTCCAGAACCAGTGCTTTCCTGACTTCCCAGACAACTTCATTCTCTGTTTAACTCTTTAGAACACAAAAATACACAATCTTTTCATTTCTATCACCTCTTGTGTTGTTTCCTTCCCTGTTATGCTTATTTCAGCATTTCTCATTATGTTGGTAAGAGTCCACCTCGTCTTTTGTCTTCTCTTTTCAACACCTTCTTGTCTTGATTGGCATTATTTATACACGAAAAGATGGAAATTATCATTTTTATTAAGCAAGTATTCATTAAATTGATTAAAAGTGACAGTAAAGACTTCTAAAATATTACAAAAGATTTCTATTTTAAATAAATGCTTTTCTTTTGAACTTCCTATTCAGTTTCCAAAAAAAAAAAAAAAAATACTTTGGAATATTCTTCAACATTGATAATATTTCTTGAGCACTAGATCAGCATATTAGAATGATTTCTGAAGGATCATGTGACACTGAAGACTTGAGTTATGACTTCAGCTTTGTCATTACGGTTATTTAAAATTTTAATAATATTTTACAACATTACTGTGTTTTTGATCAAATAAATACATCCTTGATGAGAAGAGACATCGGTAACACTTTATTTTACAGTGCCTTACACGTGTTACATGTAGTTACTATAGTAATTACTATAAATTGTGCTTAATTATATAGATTATAACTAATCTAAACCACGTCCTAATTCTAACCCTATAGTAAGTACATGTAGTTAATTATTATTACTCAGTACTTAAATGTATAGTTACACTGTAAAGTGAAAACCTTAAAATAAAAAGTGTTACCGAGACTTCTTATAAAAACATTTTTTTTTTAAATCTTACAACGCCCAAACTTTTGGGCAGTAGTTTTTATGAACTCTCATGTCTTTCATCTTTCTCTCTTAACCAAATGAAGCAAATAAATACTTTCAGACCTGTAGTAGAGATTCAGCTCAATGGGTTAGTTCAGGGAGAGAAGGAGAGAAAAAGAAAGAGGAGAGAAAACACAAGAGAGAGGAAAAGAAAATCAGTGCCTCTAAAAACTACTCGATTTTCAGTTCCTGAAAATAAACAGTGGAATAGATCTCAGTGGGTGAATAAAGAACAACTCACTGAGAAACAGATCAAAAAGAATATGAATTTGGTGCCTCATGGTTCCTTTAACCTTACTGACTGAAGAAAGAAGAAAAAAAAAACAGTAAAAACATCATTTCAGCCAAGAACAACAAAAGGTCATTTAATTGTCATAAAATTATGTGTTTGGATCAATTATTAATGATAAAACGGTTTCCAAATTTGTGTGTATATATTTTATAGATACACATTATTTAAATCATTAGACTTATTAACTAAGATTAAATATCATATAATTTTTTAATAGATTTCAGTACTGATGAAACTGACTCACATTCATTAATCATTTTCATGGGTTTCAGTTTATTTATTTTTTTTTTTGGCTGCATTTAAAACTCCCATGGGAAACGTGTGGAGTTATTTTCATCTCCAAATATTCTCCACTAAATCCCTTATTTCTGCTTCCCATCCCACCCCCTTATCCCAAATTATAGCAGAAAAAGATCACGAGCATGAACAAAGGAGAAGAAGCACAGCCTTACATCAAAAGACAAGCGAGCAAACAAACAAATAAACTTGCAGATGAGACTGAACAAGTTATAAACCCTCTTATTAACTTTTCCCTTTCTCCCGTTCTCTTACTCTCTGTTTGTAAACCCTTAAAGTCTTGTCACAGCCTCACTCAAAGGCCGGTCCAATCTGGTCTAAGGTCTGTTTCTGCCTGTCACCGGCCCTCCTTTCCCTCCTCAGCTTTTGTCCTGCGTGTCTGTTGGGGTCTGCTCTGCGCTCGGCATCGCTTCAGGCCTTTATTAAATATGCACCTTCCACAAAACCAGCCACTAATCTCCACTGAAGCCTGGGACCCGCACATATGCAAATCCACATCTGTTCCGCTTCAAAGAGGAGATTCACCGGGATCATGCCGCACACAGGAGTCTAACCCTCACCCTGAAACCAATCGCATACGCACACACCCAAACGCAATCAACCTCAGCCTCTCCGACCGCTGACCCCCCAAGACAAACCCTCGACGTACGCATATACGTTACCAAACACTCTTCCATTCACCAAGACACCCTCAGCACACTGAGCTTATTAAAATCAGATCATGTCAGAGTGTCTCTTTGTGTCAGCACTCTGTTTTCTTTTGTGAGGAGTCTGAGAGACAGGAGGCTGAGATCTGTTCCCTGGCCCAGGGGCGGCTCCTCAGACGGGAGGCGAGAGGACCAGAGGGTACTTACTCAATCCTACATAAGTGGCACCACACCGCCACCGCCTTGAGACATCCTCCTGAGCTAATTCAGCAGCGGATTACCACATCTCAAATCCACCGGACAGCTTCATCATCCTGCCCAGAGCATACAGAGCTCTGTCAACACAAGCAACGCAGCAGTGTGTCAGTATCAGAGCTAGAGGGGTCATTTGTAAGACTAGCAGTAATGCTTTCCTTCCAAAAGCAAAATCTCCAATTAATGTCATAAAATCTTTGCTTTACCGACATCAATAGTGCTTGTTATCTTAATGTACAGTCAGCATAAATAAACCCTGGAATATTAAAAAAAAATTGAGAGAAATTTTAATAGTATATTATATTGACTTAAATGCATTTCATAGTAAAGAAAAAAATCGAATTATGATTAGAATAGCATTGTGTTTTTGTTAACTAAAATGACAACTATTAAAAATTGTTTTCGTTAATTAAAAAAGCTAAAATAAAATATAAATACTAGATGAAAAACGTTAAGTTAAAAACTAAAATTACTAGAACTGAAATAAAAAAATTAATTAAAGCTAAATAAAAATAAAAAAGTAAACTAATAATATATAAATAATACAAAATAATGCTGGATTAGAATTTTTTATTTTTTTTAAATGTTTTAAAAATGTTTATATATTATATATATATATATATATATATATATATAACATTGCACTGCTATTATGTTCGTCTCGGGTAATTCTGCATATCCAGAACTCTATTTATTAGATGAAAGAGGTGCTTGTGAATGGGGCACTTTGAGCATGATGTATAAAGATAGCAGATTTGCATGTTTAATTAAGCTATCAAACCACAAAGCAGAGAGCTCAGATCTAAATCTGCAGAGTCAACAACCTCTGTAATAACACATAGCCCCTTCTCTAAGTGAGTAGGAGAGACACAGAAAGATGTAAAGCTCTTCATTTACATGCAGTGAAAGACATTCACAGCCCATCACAGCAATAAAGTCAAGCTGGCCTCTTTGTCAAGCCATGCACTCCGAAAGAAAGGCGAACAAACAAAGAAAAAGGTGACGAGAGGGATGGAATTAGATGCATGCGTGATGGGAGAGAGTTGGGGAAAGAGGGAATGCAAGAGACTCGGTCTTTAATCAGGTTGATGTGTCGTCGCTCACTTTCCTGGGCTCAGGTTTATCTCTCATTAGCTGGGCTGTGGTGTGCAGTATTGTCCCTGTGTGTTTGAACTGCACCAAAGGAGTGGAGATTTGCTTTAATCCAACCCATCAAAGGTAACATGCTAACACACATGTGCTAAAATATACACAGGCATACGCAGCTCCTGGATTAGACCGCCATAGCAGAGTTCTGTGCGTGCATGTGGGGGAGAGAGGGGGGGGGGTCCATTTCACCCATTCCACTTCTGAGATGTGACACCACTCACCCACCATGGGCACACTGAGGATGACACCTCCAGCACACATTTAAATAATCTGCCGAGGTTTGGGTTACATAATTATGCCATGACAGTTTGTGTTTGTGTGTATGCGTGTATGTGTGCGCTGCTGCCAACGTCGCCAGGCTTACTGGTTTCGAGGATAAGCGCCATGGGCCTGGCCTGCTCTGCGACGGCTGATTTTGACAAATTTGCAATTCAAAACAACTTATGAAAAGATTTTTTTTGGCCTTATGAATGCAGAATTTGGAAACCATATTTAAATTTTGCCAGACAAGGAAGACACTGTTCGCAATGAAGAGTGCAATGAAGGTGATTAAAAAATAGTTCTGCATTTTTCTTACATCGAACAAAAGAACATGAACATACCTAAAATAAAGGAGAAACAAGGTATAAAGGTGAATAAATAATGAATAAAATATATTCTGCATGTATATCTAAACTATATTTAGTACAATGTTATGTTTTGAAATTAGCATTGCCAGAATACATAATGCAGTTTTACATGCAAGGAAGAGACTTTTCTTTCTGCAGAATTACAGTCTGGAAATTACAAAGAGACAAAGAAAGTGATGGAACAATAGTTAGAAAGAATGGTAAAAGATAGATTGAATGATATATAGAATTACAGAATGATATAGAATAATATATAATGGTATACAGAACCATAGAGCAATAGACAGAATGATAGAATAATATATAGAATGACAGATAGCACTATAGATAGAATAATATAATAAAAGAAATAACAAAAGATAGAATAATACCTAAAGTCCAGGACAGCAATTTCAACCGAGAGGAAAGGGAACAGATTTTTTTTCACATGGGGCACAAATTTGGCCAGAGTATAGATAGATAGATAGAACGATAGATAGATAGAACGATAGATAGATAGAACGATAGATAGATAGATAGATAGATAGATAGATAGAATGAACGAAGAACGAACGATAGATAGATAGAACGATGGATAGAACAATAGATAGAATGATAGGGACGGACGGACGGACGGACGGACGGACGGACGGACAGACAGACAGACAGACAGAGATACTACATCAGCACAATACAGGCTGAACTGCTTTATCTCATGTTCACTGGTCCTTTCAATGACAACAGTCTGACAGTTGTGATAAAAGCTTGGCAAAAATAACTTATCACATCCGTCTTCCTAAAAACATTTATGGAGTAGAGCACTCATCTACTGCCTGTTGGAACTTTTTTTTCCTTTTTTATGTGACTATTTTTCCCTTCTCTTCTTGTCTTTCTGACTCCTCACCAGCAGCTTTATAGTGAGAGTTCAAAAAGTTCTGGTCCACTTCACTGAGATTTTTAAACTATTCAAATGATTAATTATTGGTGGACACTAAATACTGTCTATTTTTATCTGCATTTTAGTTTGACCTACGAGCACCTTACCGGCCACTATGTCATCTAAACTGATGGACATTTCAATACGAGAGCAATTCAGTTCCTATAGCATGAATAATAATTTGCGAAGTATAATCTCCTCCTTAATGCTCATGTTTTCCCATGTAGTCATTTCACGGCAGGTGCATTGACATGTACAGCACAAGCCCTCTGGTGATCCATGCATCTGTTACCCAGAAGCCTCTGCCACCGTCACGCCCCAGTGACACAGTGACTCCCAGAGGCCGTTAGGGCAGGAACAGAGGATGGGGATGAAGTGATGCTCTGTGTATGTGTTGGTGGGTGGGTTTATGTGTGCGAGTGTTTGTGTTAAGGGGGGATAGAAGAGGTCAGCGTAAGCCAGTTAAAGGCATTAGACCTCCAGACTGATGAAAAGAACTGGCCCACTGATCATATTAAAGGGAGCTACCAGGGCCCAATGCTGCTGTGCTGGTGCACGGGCCAAAGCAAACACTGGGAGAGGGTGGCTAAGCCTGCCCTCACAGACATCAAAGACAGGGGATCAATTCTCACTGTGCAGCTCAACAATCCCAGGATCTGCTACGCACACTCACACGCACACACACACACACACACACACACACACTGAGTTCTCATGGACGATGCAGTGATTGAGTTTTTTTTGGATGTTTATGGTTAAAAAAAATTGGAGTAGACAGAAATGAATATATAAACTGAATAGTTATTGTTAAAAAGGTTATTAAGGTAGAACCACTGAACTCACATGAACTGATTTAAATATGTTTTTAGTACCTTTATGGATCTTGAGAGAGAAAGTACCATTGCTGTCTATGCAGGCCTCGCTGAGCCATCAAATTTAATCAAAAATATCTTAATTTGTGTTCCGAAGATGAACGAAGGTCTTACGGGTGTGAAACAACATAAGTAAATAATTACATTATTTTCATTTCTGGGTGAACTAACCCTTTAAGAGAAGACACAATGGTCAAGTTTTATTAGTGATGCACAGAAATGAAAATTTTGGGGCAAAATTGAAAATGAAAATAAATAATTTTATTTAGCAAGGATGTAGTAAACTGATCAAAAATGAAAGATTTTACATTGTTACAAAGGGTTTTTGAAAATGTATTGTGGTTTCTACACTGTAAAAAAAGAATTGTTGCTTTAACTGAGTTATTACAATGAAGGCGATTGGTTTAATCAACAGAAACTCAAAAATTATGTTAAGTTGATTTGACAAAAGAAAAAAAGAGGTGTTAAATCATGAAAATATTTTTTTTTTTACAGTGTACAAAAATATTAAGCTGTATAACTGTTTTCAGTGTTGATAATAGTAAGAAATATTTATTGAGCACCAAATCAGCATATTAGAATGGTTTCTGAAGGATCATGTGACTGAAGACTAGAGTAATGATGCTGAATATTCAGCTTTGACATCACAGGAGTAAATTACATATTAAAATATATTAAAATAGGAAACAGGAAACTCAGTTGTAAATAATATTTCACATTATAGCTGGGTTTACTCTATTTTTGATCAAATAAATGCAGCACTCCTTACAAAAACATTAAAAAAAAAAAATTAAAAATTAAACAAATCCAAAATCTTTAAAATCTATAATATTTGAATAGATCACATTGTGTACAATTAGGTGTAAGGCCCAATCGGCCCAACGGCGGTTTTCCTATCGGAAGGGGAAGGTTTCTTGCGTGTTCTGTCTTTTCAGCGTGGCAAAGTACCAATTAAATTTAATTCCAATTAAACTCTTATCTGACTCCATTTTATTATGACCTCGAATTTAGGTTGGAATGTCAATAGATTATTGGTAATTTGTATAAAAGATTAGTTACACATTTGGTTATTCTATTGTACTCTTTACTCTTTTTGTTCTCGTTCATTCGGGTGCCAGAGTCGCATAGGGTCCTCGCAACGGCCATTCGTTTATTATGCAGGCCCACGAACACAAAAACTGGCCAGTTGTTAATTGACTATACTATTTAGAGGGTTGCTCCCATGCTCACTCACTCTAAGAGTATTTTATTTAGTCCCCATAGATCTGTGTACACTTGAATTAAAGCAACATTATCACTAGTCAGAGGTCATGACCACTACTCCAGATATAAGCCAACCAATACTTTCTCTAATAGTAGTTTTGGTATGGTCATGCCATGGTTTCCCATGTACACTTAGCTAGAGTAACATTACATTAAATAGAGGTAAGGCTCACCCTATTTAGGTTGGTCAGTCAACATTCTGTTGCCCTAAACGGAAATTCCTGTTTTTTAGCCTTCACAGTCTAAGTACACTTGAACTAATGCCAAGCGTGTGTCAAAATTGGACTTTAGTCCGTTACTAACCTGATGCAGATTTGCGGTAACAATGGATATATTGTAATCTACTGGAGACAATAATTTCAGAGTAAGTCAGAATAAAACCAAATGATCAATTCAATTCAATTCAAAGATGATCAATACAAAACATCAAATGCTCAGAAATAGAGTAAAGATGTATACCTGAAAAATACACATTGCTGAGTGTCCAGGACACAGAATCGCCCAGAGCCTTTTGCAACAATTCTTTAAATACTCAGACCAAGACAAAACATCCCCCAATGTGGGACATGAACTTACGATCAGAATTTGCATTGACCAGGGTCACAGACCTAGGGAGTTCGCACCTTGCTGTGGAACCGGAGGTAGTTTGGATGAAGGATTCTGGGAAAGGGGCACACCCACGACTGTACCCAAAGTATCTCTAAACTCTTAAAACCTTTATTACCAACCTACATGGTTTACTTCCATGTAGACGAGACCATTGTACCAGTAGCATTGAGACATTTTAAATGATACCAAACATGTATAGCATTGTGTGATGATTGTTCACATTAAACCATATAGATTTTGGTTGAATTTCAGGTCATCTCTGCATGTAGAGAGAAGAGATGGGGGAAGAGGGGGTGAAGGAAAGGAAACGTAGATTAAGGCAATGCTGAGGTGTGATTGACTCAGTGTGATTGCGTCTCAGATGGGGATGCTAATTTTGCAAGAGAGAGTTCAAACGTTAACTTCTTTTGTTTTCTCAAAGAGTAGCCCTCTCTTGGTCCAGCATCAGTCTAACATAGGAAAAGCACATGCAAACTAAATATGTAATCATATTTGAATTTTGACCACACTATGCTGATATTTCTAGCCTTCAGAAAGTGTATCTCATCTTAAACATTCACCATCATGGCTGAACGCAAGAATAACAACCGTGCTAATTACTCTAATTTAGTATTGAACACTCACACTTTGGCTGAACTTCACACTGTGTAAATATCTCATCCAACCCCATCAAACTGTCTGCTACAGCTGACGGTAAAATAACAGCCTCAAAATCCAGGGCCTTCAAAAACGCACATGGACACCTTCAGTCTTCTAGCATGTTTCAAATTATCTGAAAACAAAACAAAAGAAAAACGTCTACAGATTTTGTTGTTTTTCTTCTCCCTTCTCACAGTCAAAGCGGTTAAAAGTTTGACAAATTTTACCATAGGTGTGTTTGAAGTGTGCTTAAGTGTTTGTCAGGAGGAGTTAGCATCAGTGTCTGGTCTGTGGCTGGGAGGGTGAAGCCCAGCAGCCGGCACAGGAAAGCAGCAGAGCCTGCCGTCGCTTCAGCAATTATCAGCCCGGGAAACCAAAACACTGTTCACACAACGCGGGAATGCAAAAACAAAGAAGTCATTCAGAGCACCAACACCCAAGGAGTTTCCATGAGGACTGGAATTTTGTCAGCTGACACATAAACATTCACAGAGGAAAGTGAAAGATATCAGCCGTCAGCAACCAGGTGCTTCACAGAGAGCTCGGCACAAAACGCAGTAAAATGTGCGCGCACACAAGAGAATACTCTCACTGACACCCAATCCACACACACTTCACAGATTATGAACATTTCCGCACACATGCAAGAATATCTCTGTTCCTCACTCACACAGAGATGACTCCATACCAGCAAACACACTGTGTTATGGACTGTAGGTTGGTTCAGTTGTGTGTATGTGTGTGTGTGTGTGAGGGCAGAGGTCAAAGCTGTGTTATGAGTTGTTAGGGAGGCGATCTCCCATTGATACACCTTTAAGCACTGAGCTCATTTACATCTGCCAGTCCATGATACTGATGATGAATAAGCTCTCATTCTACTAAGAGACTCTATGCCACTGAAGGTGTGTGTGTTTATACCCTGAACATCACTAACTGTGAGATTGTGTCTTTGCCCCACATTCTAATCACTTTCACTGCAGGCCTGCTTTCCTGACTTAAGGGTTAGTTCACCCAAAAATGAAAGCTTATCATCATTTATTTTTATGCGCATTTTGGGATTTTGCATAAAAATTTTTTTAAAAAAAGCTGGATGGAAATGCCTAGATGTGCATAAATTGTAAAATTGCATATTAAAAACGTATGAGCTCAGTTGAGTCAGATATTTCTTTTACGGAGTGTCTATTTACACTAAGTGCAAATAGCGCCCCTTGTTGGCAAACGCTATTTACACTAACTCCACCCACCAATGTCTGGTTGGGACACTCAAGTTCTAAAAATGACACATGGAATTTAATGTCTTCAGTGGTGCAGCCATAGCGAGTAAGGCACGCAGACGTGGCTTTTAACACGATCGACACAGGTTCAAATCCGCCTTTTGCCGAGCTCGCATTTATTTTCAATAAAAATGAAAATGTTCTAAAAGTTGAAACAAACTGCAAACGAGTGTTTAATAATATTAAAAATGTTTATTGGGTAGAGTTAAGGGAAGGTGTAGGGAGGGTTTTTATTCTCCCAATAAGGCAGCACCCATTTAAAAATTTTAATAATTATAATCATTTACACTCTATGATATTATTGCATCCTGTACAAAAATACTGAGGTGCAAATAGTATCTGCCAATATAAATTATAGATAGCATCTAATTACTATTTACTCTTATTGCAAAGAACTGATACTTTCACATGGTGTAAATAGAATCTATCGCTATTTTCACCTAGTGTAAATAGCATCTCGCTAAGAAAATGCTGCTATTGTCACTTAGTGTAAATGGAATATACTGCTATTTTCACTTAGTGTAAATACTAACTGTCTTACACAACTGTGTTCCCAAATCTGCCTCCGAAAACCAAAATAACATGACCGTGTATATTGTATTTTGTCTGCGCACTCCAAGGTGAAAGTAATTTATTATAGGCTATTTGAAAATTATTATATAAAGTGGCTTCTCCTATTGTAGCAACTTCCATTTTTCTTAGTGATATTTAGCGGCAGTTTAACAGGAAGTGACGATTTTGTTCTCTTCGATTCACTGAATAGAAATGTTGCTTAATTAGCAAATGTTAATACGAAATTACAATTTTGCGCACAAGTTAAATTCGCAACTTTGGATATTTACCCACCCTCATGTTGCTCCAAACCTATATAACTTTCTTATTTCTGTGGAACACAAAAGAAGATATTTTGAGAGCTGTTTGTTTGTTTTGACAATACAATGGAAGTAAATGGTGACCGAAACTGTTTAGTTACCAACATTCTTTAAAATAACTTTTGTGCTCAAAAAGAAATTCATACAGGTTTGGAATGACATAATGACATGAGGGTGAGCAAATTATGAAAAAATTGAGCTTTTCCATCACAGGAATAAATTACATTTTAAAGTTTATTGAAGTAGCATTACTTTAATTTGTATTAATATTTCACAATAGTTTTTACTGTATTTTAATCAAATAAATGCAGCCTTGGTGAGCATAAGAGACTTCTTTTAAAAAATCTTACAAACCTAAAGCTTTTGAACAGTTGTATATACTGTATATTACATATGGGAAATAAAGTTGAATGGTATACAGTAAAGAAATAAAAGTGGCCATGGTGTCCTTGCGGTGCTTGGGGCCCAGTGAATGTCGGGAAAATGCAGAGGGGTTGATCCAGGTAGGGATGGATCAAGCAGTCACATGCACTTGCCTTATGGCCCTGGACACAAGGCTGAGGTGGCTGCTTTACACAGCATGGCATCCTGAAGCATCCAAAAGTAGTGGTTAGGTTAAGGTGTAGAGGTCGGTTTAGGAGCTCAAAATTATCAATATAATAATTTAATGTTACTTAAGTTATTGTGGCTGTTCAACATATCATGATGACATAATTGCATGATGATAAATTTCCTATGCTCTTTGTCCCTTCTTCAATATGGAATTTGTCAAATCCAGAGTTTTTTTTTTTTTTTTTTTTTACTACAGTACAATGCAATACCCTGACCACATAGGGTACTGCATTATATTGTATTTATTTATAAATTATAAATTATACCTTTCTGTTGTTATTATTCTGCATTTATCCTTTTTTGCATATTAATTTATTTATTATGATATAACTAAATAATATTAAAGTTTTGTATGCATGTTCATAATCACTAAATTCATCCATTCATCCATCGTCCTGTTAGTCCATATCCATACTTCATTTTTCTTTTTGCTGTCCTTTGAACATATCTCCTTATTTCAATCAGTATTCAAGAATCAGACACAAAAATAACACTGATCACAGTTTAGCCTGCAGAGGCCCACTTCCACCATTACTTTCCATAATAAGAACAGGAAATGAGGCATGTGGGAGGGTGAGTAAGCAATTTTTCCCTCAGTGGAAGCAGGGAGCAGCTATTTTCTGGGCTGTTTGGGTAACGCACTCATGCAGCAGTGTATGTTTGTGTGTGAGCTGCTGTTTCCACTCTGAGGCATGTGCTGTTTGTCAGAGACCCACACAAGGCCATGTCCCTCTCTGTGGCATTGTGCCACTGTGATTTTCTGAACCCAACCATGTATTCATGGTTTATTCCAGGACTATATTTACTCTCTCGCTCTCTCTCTCTGACAGAAGCCACCCAAGAAACATGGACTGATCACACCAAAACTAAAGAGGTGGACAATACAGACAACGGTTTCAAGATACATTCGGGCCTGCCATTAAAACACACCCAGATGCTAAACACAGACACACATTTATAAATAAGCAATACAGAATATATCCTTCCCAACACTGTAAACAGAATCATTATATTACATAAAGGAATAATCCAGGTTCAATTTAAATTAAGTTCTAACGAAATCACTCAAGACAATGTTAAAGGCAGGGTAGGCAATTTTTTGTCACTCTGATTAAAACTCTCTTCGAATCCTGATAGCAATCAATAATAGAAGGGGTCTAAAAATTTAAAAAAGAATGTACAAATATCTTCTGTAAAAGTCTGAAATGTTTGTCCAATGATTGCATTTTGCCCTGAACCAAAACAACAAGCTAATGCTGCGTGTTCACGCCATGTAACTGTAATTACAAGATGGCAACCCATGACTGTTCACGTCCTCAGACTTGGATTTTTGCATTTCTCTGGCAACACTATCAATGGCGAAGTAAATCTGCAGCAGTCAGGTGGTACAGTTAAGAGCTCTGCAAGTTGATTACGGTAATTATTATTGTAATGTAATGTGCTTTGAGACATGAGGTAATTTAATGCCGTCTGGGTTATAGAGAGGCACTTAAAATGGAAGTGAATATAAACATAAAAATATTCCATAAGCACTATAACACAATGTGTGTGTTAGTGTTAACACGATTTTAGTGTTAGAAAATTACTTACTACCCTTTTATGTGTATAGTCAAATCCAGTTTCACAACTTCATTTCGCAACACCTAAAACCCTAAAAAAAAAACAAATAAAAAAAAACTTAAATAATAAACAAGTTTACAGAACAAAACTGTTCATGTATTTTTGTAAAATAAAAACTTTCATTTTAAATGCTTTGTCTTTTATATATATGTTTTTTTTTTTTTTTTTTTTTTTTTTCTGAATCACAGTTTAATACCTTCTACTGTTACTAACGTATTAAAAATGTATGTGTCTTGCTAATTGGTTTGCTGTTGGAAACTGAACAGGGTAATATGTAAAGATGATGGATAGTGGCAATTCATGAGTGTTTGCTGAGTGAAGCTGGTTATGTGTGATGTTTAAGGTTTAGGATTAGGGGAACGAAACAAGTAGGAAATAAGCTAGCCAATGCTTCAAAAGAGCTACTGCGACCACAGCACAGCACAACCAGGAAAACTGTTCAATTACACAGACACATTTAGCCATACTCCACAAGTCAACCTCAAACAAACATACACACACACACACACGCACACACACATATATGCCTTCACAGAATATTCCCCTTTAATCTTTAAGACCACAGTTGGGAGAAGGCTGGTATTGGTCAGTGCTCTTTCTTTCACTCCATCCCTCCCTCTCTCTCCTTTGGAGTTAGAACAGATCAAAGGGGCCGTTGTGGTCTCGCCTGTTTTTAAAATGGCATGTCGTCAGAGAAAGGAAGGAAAACCCCTGACTCTGCTAGCCGCTTGTCCACAGCAAACTTTCCAGCAAACAAAATGGAGACTGCTAAACTCCAAAGAGCGCTAGCGAGCCACGGCTTATTCTCGAGCCTAAATGATGCAAGAAGCGGGCAGCCGGCAACTCTGGATGAATCAGAATTTCTCATTGCATGGGTATACACTCTAAAAATGAATTATTAAATGGCTATCATACCCCCATAGTATAAAAACAAACACAAGGGGAAGAGGTGGAAAGAGAAGAGAGAGCAAGATGAATACTGATGCTTTGGCTGCGAATTAGACCCAGATGGATTAGACATTTTATAGAGAGAGCGATAAAGGAAGAAGAAAAGAGACTGAGATAGAGAGGTAGAAAAATAAAAAGAGAGAAAGAAATCCACATTCAAAGTCCAAGCGCAAACTGATGCTAGCTTTTAACCTCTGACAGGGCACCCCACATCAGGAAGCACTTTGCTCTGCTCCAAACAGATCCCACTGCATACCACTAACATTTCCCTACACAGACATACAGATATCTGTTCACCCTGACCTATAGGGTGAACAGGATGAATCAAACACTGTCAAATACAGTTCCACAGACGCAGACATGGGCTGCTGGCCAACTCGAAACATCTGTGTGTGTGTGTTTTTTTTTTTTTCTTTCTTGCCATGCTTTTAATAGGCTGAAACCCACATAACTCGAGTGGAGCAAAAGTACCTGAGCTGCATCAGAACAATATGAAGCCACTCAAACTGCGAACAGGAACAATGCTATACTAAAATAATTTTTGGACAATCAGACTAGCTCATTTCATTTATATGGAATGAACATAGATATACAATTCAAAAGGTGACTATTTTGGGTGCATGATCTTCTATTCTGCATATTTATTCTTCTACATGCAAAGTGTTATATACAAACAAAAAAAAAATCTATTTTTATTTTCCACCAGAAAGCTTTACTTTGTTTTATCATTATGCATATGTACACATGAATATGTGTGTATGTTGCTGCAGCATGCACAGGTGTCCTGCCTTCAAGTAGAATTCAATCTTTCTGCATACAAAAAGATTGTCTTAGAAAGGTCCATCTGTTCAATCTGACATCAATTCAAGAATATATCTTGACCTGTATAGAAAGGACTACATTCTATTCTCCTGACAAATACTGGTATACTGTAGTAAGCTATATTAATACAGAGGTAAGTATTTCCCAACAGACTCAATATATTTTAATTTGTGTCAAAACAATTATTTTATAAACATTGAATAAACATTGTGTCAATTATTGGAAGAATAATTAATTGAATAGAAAATTCATGCATATCTTAACACTAATTCCCAGGGAAGCATGAACTTAAAGGGGTGGTTGATTATGATTTCACTTTTTAAACTTTAGTTAAGTGTGTAATGTTGCTGTTAGAGCATAAACAACATCTGCAAAGTTACGACGCTCAAAGTTCAATGCAAAGGGAGATATTTTCTTTTAAAGGGGGGGTATCACACACAGTTTCTATCAATCTCATGTTAATCTTGAGTACATATAGAGTAATAATGCATCCTTCGTATCTCCGAAAAGTCTTTAGTTTTATCATATTTATAAAAGATAGATACGCTAAACCGAGTCTTTCCGAGCTCCTGGAGGCGTGCCTACCGTCAGTGCCATGGGCGGAGCTAAAGAGTCACGAGTGCGCGCAGCTTTTGTGTAGAGATCGTCTGCTAGCTGCGACATCATTATAAATAAAAAGTTGTTTACATTATATGCACTTGCGTGCCGATTGCCAAAAAAAAAACACAGACATCTAATGCAGCTTTACTCACCACCTGCAATCTGCAAATCCAGCGCCAAACTGGGACTTGTTTACAAAGTATTCACCGAAATCCCGGGAACAAACAAACATATGTGCACAACTCCATTGCTGCCCCGGAAAAACAAACTTCATTCACTGTTCCCTTGACGCTGGGTTCTTTGGAAGCTGAAAAAGGTAATCTTTCCCTCACAACCAAAAACACACTTCTTCGGTGATAGGAGCTGCATCTCGTTTCGGAAGCTGCATCCTTCGAAGATCGCATTTAAAGGGCGGAATACTTTATCAAGGATCACGTATTTTTGTGTGTATTACATTGTGTGTAATTTCTTTCTTACATTGCAATCTAACGGTTATTTTTCTTAAATGAGACTGCCTTGATGATGTATGCAGCCTTCAAAGGGTGCAGCCCCTGAATTCGGACACAGCCATTGTTGAAAAATCTCTCGGCTTCTGTATCCCGAACGAAGCGCGTTGATTGCTTTGGGTGATGTGTGTGTGCACACTTATCAGGGAGAAGTGCCTATACAAGGAATTCTGCTCTCTTTTGATGTCATATAGGCCAGACTCGGAAAAAAAACTCTCCGAAACCCGGTCCGAAACTGGAAGTAGTGTATTTGGCACAGAAATACTTTGTCATACCTCTAACTCGTGTTTTAAAACTTTGGCCATATTTAGCTTGAGAATACAACTCTTTAACAGTGTAAATAAGTCAGAATGCATGAAATAGCATTACCCCCTTCTGAAAGTTGTAATTTCTTCCTGAGTCTCTCCATCAATGTTCGACTCCAGTTTGAATGTAAGGCTGAAGATCATCATTTTGGCTGTGTGAGATTCTCCAGCTTTGTTGTTGTTGAGCAACCGAAGCGTAAGCTGTTAAAGCTCGTCCCTCTTCGGGAGCAGCATCTCATTTGCATTTAAAGGGACACACAAAAATGGCGTGGTTTTGCTCACACCCAAATAGGGTATAAATTTGATAAGCTATCTATGAAAATTTATTTGTGGGGTATTTTGAGCTGAAACTTCGCAGACACATTCTGGGGACACCAGAGACACATATTACATCTTGTAAAAGGGGCATTATAGGTCCCCTTTAATACAATTTGTACAGTACCTTGAATAAGTGCCTACATTAATGCAGTGTAAATTTAAATTGAATTTAAATGCACTTAAGATGCATTTGAATGTATGAAGTAATTAACAAACTACCACTTTTATGCACTGTTCTACAACATTTTCAAACTGTAAAACAAATGAATAGCCATGCAACACAATCACTCTTATCATGGATTAATGTAATGTAATATTTTTACTGTGAAGACAAACACCAAATACCCAATGTAATAAGATTCCAAAGGAAATATTATTATAGTTTGGGGTGTTATTGTTTTTAGAGTGAAAAAAAAACCTTCAGCTAAGTTTGCCAGTTAATTCAGTAGCTAAGATTAAAGGTTGTACTGAGGTTAGATATTATGTGTCAAGAAGAGTGAAAGATACAATAACATTACGAAAGCGAAAAATATAAAGCTTATATTGTCACTTATATTGTTTAATTTTATGGCTTACCGATACACATATATTTAATACATTACTCAACCAGATCACATGCCTGAGATGATTTTCCTGTCAAAGTGATATATTTTGTGGATTTGGTGTGATTGTCCATCCTAAAGTGAGCGTGCCAGCCAGTACAGATGCCCTCACAGCCTGCATCTCTTTGGCTTGTGCCTTCTTTAAACACTGATAGCTGCATGATTTATAGCCAGACAAGACACCAGAAGCAGTATTTTGGCACAGTGTCTCAACATAATGTGTTCTAGGCAGAGACTGGGACAGGGAGGGGAGGAGAGTGTAATGACTCTGCCTGCCACAAGGGGGTGTGTATATGACTCTGCTACAGCACCAGAGGGAGAACACAAAAAAGAGAGACAAATTCTTACATTTCTTTGGGAATCCTGATACTATCTTTTTCTCTTATTCTCACATTCATACTCTCCCTGCACTTTGATATTTGATTGTTTTTCTCTTCAGCTTAGATCCATATATTAAGGTCATTCTGCAGGGCAGAAAACACCACAGCGGTAAAACATTTCCACAGGCCAACCCGAGTTAAGTTCCAACATCCTAACGCATCACACATGATCATATCCCTATAAACAGGGGCAACTGTGTGTTACTGAGCCAGACAGGAGAGAGAGAGTCCTGACAACATCAAACCTGTGGGAACACAGCCAGACAGATCTAACCTCCATCTGTTCAACAGGCCTCAAACCTTTTCTTTCTTTCTTTCTTTTTCTTTCTTTCTTTCTTTCTTTCTTTTTTTTTCTTTCTTTCTCTCTGTATCTGACTGACAGGCCTCTAGTCTTCGAGGAGCAGCTGAAAGTATAAAGGGAATCCATTTTTGATCATGCTGATTCTCTCCGGTGAAACTCTAGAAGGGCCTGACAAAAGCAAACTCAATAAAAACAAAGGAGAGTGATACCGCAGTAACTCGCAAGCGCAGGGAACACACTCCTGTTTTATGTTGCTGTGGTACATTCAACCTTGGCTCAAGTTCGAGCATGTTCTTCAGACCGAGTTTGAAGTGATCATTTGAAACAAGTCAAAACAAGAATTCATAATTCAGACATTTCTTGCAGTATTTTTCAACCTTCTCCTTCGTACATGGTGTTCAAAGCCATCAGTATGGTCTAAGTCATATTTTAAGCTCAGTTCAAAGGAGTGTTAAAGTGTCTTGGATCAGTGATGTATATTTTGTTTTGCCTGGGGTAACAACAATAAGCGATACATTTTAAGTTTTTAATGCAATAAAAGACTTGAGTTATGGTTGTATTGAATTACTCACGATAGACCGCCTTTTATTTGTATGCCAGAGAAAATGACAGTCACTTACGGGCCTCCTGAAGCCTACAGTTTTGTACATCAAGACTTTTACCTTAACACATAAAATCTATAAAAGCCTAAGAAGCCAAATGAAGGTTCCAGAAAAGGCCAGAGACAAAACTCAGGCACATACGCAGACAAACGAGTCGGCCGCACATTCACAACCTCACTGGGACCATCTCTTCCTCTTTCATGCAGACTAAAAGTATATAGAACAGGAAGATGAGCTGTCTGAAAGGTCAACAAAATATACCTTTCAGCTGACAGATGTTGATTTATATAGAAAGCCGCCATAAAGAGAAAAGAATAAAGTGATTTTTAAAAGATATGGGTTTAAACAAAAGGGATTATTAAAAAGGGATTATAGAAAGACAATGAAATGGTCATTGTTGTTAAATCATCATTGTTAAAACATAAAAATGGAGCAATCAGCAAATAGCAGTGTTTAATCATATAGCATCTCTTGTGAAAATCAGATATGCCCTGTCCCAAATGACACCCTCAGCCCTTGCGGTCATTGTCCAAGTCTAGACTGTGATGAAGTAACGTCGCACAGACTGTTGGGTAGTAGTCACTGTGAAGAATGCATCGATTGTGCATCTCCTATGCACCCTTCTGAATTATAAAATGACAAGAGGGACATCCTTACTGCAGGGCTCCCCAAAATATGAATATATAAGAAGGCCACAGTCCTGCAGAGTTTAGCCCAAACCCTGGTCAAACTCACCTACCTGTAACTCTGAAGACCTTGATTAGCTTGTTCAGGTGTCTTTGATTAGGGTTGGAGCTAAACAGTGGGTTTGAGGAACCCTGTCCTACTGTCTTGTGGACTTCATGGACACATATAAGCAAAGGCCATAGATCACACATAATCACTGCTCGGTAAATAACTCTTTTAAATAAGCATAATTAGTAACTTATATATATATATATATATATATATTATACAATGCTTATAAAATAGATAATTAGGACTTTAATGCAACTCTTCTTCAAGAACCTAAAAGCGTGTTGCATGTACTAAATGATTTGATGAAAGAATATTTCACATGTACTCTACCATTCAAAAGTTTAGGGACAGTAAGAGGCTGCATTTATTTGATCAAAAATATAGGAAAAATAGCAATACAGTGAAATGTTATTAGAATTTAAAAGGATTAGTTCACATTCAAATGAAAATTAGCCCAAGCTTTACTCACCCTCAAGCCATCTTCAGTGTCACATGATTCTCCAAAAATCACTCTAATATGCTGATTTGCTGCTCAAGAAACATTTCTTATTATTATCAATGTTAAAAACAGTTGAAAACTACTTAATTTCTTTTTTTTTAGACACCGTGATACCTTTTTTAATATTCTTTAAATATATGAAGTTCAAAATAACAGCATTTGTTTGAAATATATTTTATTTATTTTTTTTCTGACCTAAAACTGTTGAACGGTATTCTATATCTGTACATCAGTCCATATTAGGTATACTTTAAAAAGCCATTTGTAAAAGTTTGAAAGTGGTTGGCAGATACATGACATATATATCTATATTTATTTATATATACACTCACACACTCAAGTTACCTTTATAGTTGTCTGTTTGATGACTCGGGCTGTACTTGCAAGTCATCTGAAAAGATTCCACTTAACCTCTATGCACCAGCTGCACGGCTGATTCAGGTGTTTTGAAAGCTGTCAATATGAAATCTGTTATTTGAGGAGGGCTGTAAAAAGCACTGATTTTCTGACAGAAAGAAAGGTTATGAGAAGAAGAGAGGGACTTAGCTGTTTCCCAGAGTGCATCACTCTAAATTGAGAATTGAGGGTTATGGTCTCAAATTCTCCCTCCAGAGAGGCCACTGAGACTTGGGATCCAAACCCCTCAACATCAGACATCCTGCAGAAACAAACTGACTCATCTGTGCCTGCCAATCCAGCCTATGCTGCCCAGTAACCTCTTTACAACACTGCACTCTCAAGAGAGGATCAAGGAACAAAAGTATGGCATTATGGATATTGATTTCCCATATATTCCATTTTCAGCTCCAAGGCAACTAAACTGTGAAAGTGAGTTAAAATGCTTTCTCCCAGATATCTTCATAATGCACAACCATTAGCATCTAGCCTGACATTTCACTGTAATTGTGTACACTTCTCGGTAAAATATTCACACAGAATTACAGTAAACCCACAATGTCACAGTGTTCATTTCAAAAACCTACATCAAATTATGAAAGCTTCATCAGATATAGAGTTCATCAGTTTTTGTGTGTGTGTGTTTTGTAATGAAGATGAACAGAATTATGTATAGCACAGCAAAAGACTGAGTTTTATATTATATGCACTATTGACATAATGCAGCCTGATTTATTGTATGTCAAAAAGGTGCACTGTCTGGAGAAATGGATCATACCAAAGAATTCAATCAAACCTTTCCCATGGTGTGTGTATTTGTGGTCAGATACCACACACAAATGAGAAGTCTACAGTCAAGTTTCTGTTGATTCCTGCTATGCTCTTAAAGGGATAGTTCATCAAAAAAAATGAAAATTATGTCATTTACTCACCCTCATGTCGTTCCAAATCTGTATGACTTTTTACTTTTTGTGGAACACAAAAGAAGTCAAATGTATATTGTCAAATTTCTAGGAAAGTCAATCATGAGTTTACGAGAAACATATTTCAAAATATCTTCATTTGTGTTCCACAGAAGAAAGAAAGTCAAACAGGTTAGGAACGACATGAGGGTAAACATGAACTACCATATATTTAGTGCTGAATACAGTCTAATAAAATGCCATTATCACTTGAGTCACTCAGTGAGCAATATGGCCGCTTATGTTTTGTGAAAACTTTATTGTTTACTTCTGTTTGTTTGTAACTGCTTCTTTTGGATCTAAAAGTGGATAACGAAGGGAAAAGATGTATCACACTCACACACTATCACCAACAAAGTCTTACTACAGATACTACTGTGAAAGCTGTGCAGCTGAACAAACATGTCAACAAAACATGTCCATTAAGGCCTTAATAAAAAGTGACAGCTTTACAGGCCAAACGGTACCAATAAACAGCCTAGCTGCAGCTAACAGCCTCAGCAAAAATACGGTAAACACAGATATAGCTGCACCTCTAGAGTACCATCTGAGCATCCCTGGTGTCCTGTCATGAAGTCTTGAGCACCAGTGTTCACTGCCCTGAGTCTCCGTAAGGGTTCTCCAGGGGGTCAAGTGGACCGAAAGCATTAAATTAAATAGAACTCACTAGCAAGCTAATGAAGATCCCTCCGATATGACTTAAAACAGCTTGTTCTGTTCCTTAATAACAGTCAAATAAATGGCATGACTGAAACACTGTACTCCTCCTCCTAAGAACTATTTTCATAAATTAGACTTAAGGATGAGACTGTATCATAAAAGACAAACTTTAAGATTTGTCTCTTGAACATGTTCTTCCATAAAAGGAAAATATTATCATATATGTATGCGCCAATATCATTTTGATGAAAAAAATCGGACTGAAACATCCGCAAGAAGAGTACCTCTCTCCCCCAACGATGTGCATCACTTGTTTTTTATTGAAAATGAGCCCATCGGTTTTGCATTATTCTGTCATTCCCAGAGGAAATTGAAAATAAATTTGCAACAAATTGGAAATAGACAATGCTCCTTAAAAACAAGAAAGTAAACAAACAGATCAAGTAAATAAACTTTGAAAAAAAAAAAAAAAAAAAAAAACTTATGACGCACAAGCACACACACATTCAGAGAGTAATGGTACTTAAACAGAGGGCAGAGGGGAATCCCGCAGGCTCCGCTAGGTGTTTGGCAGTGAGGGAGGGTTTTAGATAAATGACGCTGCCCAGGAGCAGTGCCCTGGGACATGGCCCCAGCCTGCCCCCCTGCCTTTGCCTGGCTAAATGGGCCGTTTCTGGGATGCCGGGGGCACAAGCATATGCCACCAAATCCCTAGTGAGGTCTAGCAGAGAGTAAACAGAGACTCTGCTAATGGAAGACTGCCTGCTTCTGACCTTCAGCTGATCTCTCCTCTCCTCTGCTCTCTCTTCTGTCTCAGTCTCAGTCTTGCTCTCCTCACTCTTCTCTCGTCTTCTTCAAAATCACTCTCTGTCATTATTAAGTCTCCTTTTCATTTAAACCTCTTTTTATATCATTACTTGCATGGCTGATGAAATAAGTTTCAAACTGAAATTTAGGTAGACTATGTTTATATCACCAACAACATACATACAGTATAAAGAATATGCTGAACACTTAAAGGGACAGTTCACCCAGAAATGAAAATTCTGTCATCATTTACTCACTCTCAAGTTGTTCCAAACCTGTATGAGTTTCTTTCTTCTGTTGGACACAAAAGAAGATGTTGGTAACAAGACAGTTGACGGTAGCCATTGACTTCCATAGTATTTTTCCATACTATGGAAGTCAATGGCTACCGTCAACTGTCTGGTTGCCAACCTTCTTTAAAATATCTTCTTTTGTGTTCAGCAGAAGAAACAAACTCATACGGGTTTAGAACAACTTGAGGGTGAGTAAGTGATGACAAAATTATTTTGTCATCACTTACTCACCCTCAAGTTGTTCCAAACCCGTATGAGTTTCTATCTTTGGTGGCATGTGCTCGGCACCAGGGCAAAATGCAAAAGAAATGGCAAAATCGCATATACATCTGCATATTTAGAAATCCAGACACATTCAGACAGGGCAACTCTAGTGTGTGGCTGAACCATCATAAACAGCAAACTGGAAGCATTTAATGGTGCACACCCAACACTAATGTGCAGCTTGGACTAAATAAGATGTCTGAGAGCAGAAATAGACTTGGTCCTGTTGTTGATGCTGTCAAGACAACCCACAATATACTTATGTTGTTCTGTTTTATACTTCTCTGCAAGAGAATAACCATATTACTTCACTGACCACACACACATGCAAACCGACGTGTTGGAGTGTGACTTTGACATTGCTTTATGCTGCCACTGTTATCAATGTGAAAGTTGAAACTGTTGAAAAACTGTCATGATGAGATAAAGCAGTTATAACTGTATCCAATGTTCGCTCTGTCACATTGTCCTGGGCCAATTCAGTCATTTCATCACATTTATCTCCATTTTACAAGCCTATAATAAGCCTTTCTATCGTTGCAGAGTGGGCATATGTTTCATACAAGGGTAAATAATGGGGATTATGGGAAAATTGAGTCCTGACCTACTTCTGCCCTGATAGTGCGCTAGTAGATAAGAGAGTCTAAAACAGAAATGACAGTCTGATATGTCATGGTGAGAGTGAGGAGAGCAGAATGTGTGAGCTAAATCGGAGTATTAGAGGCCTCAGGCAACGGAGATGAATCAGTGCTTTCCAAAGGCCTTCTAAACCCGGAATGGCACAAACTTAAAGGGAGCAGAAAAAACAGAATCACTTTATACTGGTAAATGTCTGTATACAATAGGTATTGTATAGACACAATATTATAATAGCAAATCAGTTGTTCAAAGATCATGGTGTGTCAAATACTGTAAGAGGTGTCATTGATGCATGTGTGTATTGTGCAAGGATTATCTGCTAGATAATAACTTCATTTTATGTACTGTAACTGTCATATCAAAAAGATGTGGATAATGAATTAAGAGCATTTATGAATTAATATATATATATATATATATATAAATTTTTTTTTAGAGAGGCTTAGGTGTACATTTTGGTGTTATTGTACAAGGAAATTCATGCGCATCTGTACTAATCTGCAACACAAAAAAAGGCAAATGCAAACATTATACCATCTATTGTATGATGTAATTATTCTCTGGCACAAAGCTATCCCTAGTACGTTCTTTGGAGAGTCCTGGGAGGGTATGAGGTTTATTCAAAAGCTCATAAAACACAAGGGGGTCATACTTAATTGTAAGGGGGGAGAAGATGAGACCAGCCTAATTATCTTTATAGGTTGACAGTAATATTTCATGTAAGTTGGGTGAGGGCCCATGCCAGTGTGCCTGGCGGGTATGATTTGGAGAGATTTATGAGGAGCGGATCTGTGCCAGGTCATGTGCCCACAGCGATTTCTGCTGTCTCTAGACTGACAGAGCTAACAGAGATATTATTTATTCATTGTGTTGGAATAGCCAAATACAAGACCCAATAGCCTAATGATTAATCTAATGCTGAACCTTTGATAGCTCAAGAGTCACAACCAGGATGTGTTTCTTGTAAGAACAGAGAGCAAAAGAGTGTGAGAGAGGATGGAGCTATCGAGAAACGAGAGGAAGAGCAGCTGATTTTTTTTTCAAAGATCACTTGAAAGCTGTTGTGGGGTATTGAGCAGGTGGGCAGTGGGGTGTGAGGAGCTAGAGAGGAGGAGCGCACTGAGATCTAGATCGCTCTGAATTCACTGGAAAGACCCAAGGGCCTCTCGCTTCTACTCTGTTTCATTCCTGCTTTCTTTGGAGACTATCCTGGAGAGAAGGTGGAGCAGCTAGCTGACCTCAAAAAGTGATGCTCGAAGATCTGTATTTTAACATTTAATGCACGTGCACAGGCATAGAAAGTTGTGCAACCAAAATTTAACAATTTCTGATTCATTTTAACCAAATCAGTCCACCTAAAAATATGATTCGCTGAAAGTTTGGTCAGCGAAAGCAGTGCGTTTCTGAATATAGAGCACTATACGGACAGGATAACATTTTGGGTCCACTCAAATATTTGAGGATAGCGCTTTATAATAATTGATCAAAAAGCACCAACTCGATGAAAAAATATGGGTCTCTGGAGAAAACTTCAAAACAGTATCAATTATAGAGTAGAGCCTCTGAGGAAAGCAGCAAGTCCTGCATCGATACGCTTTTCAGTGCAAATCACCCGAGATTATCAGGATGAGGAGAGAGTATAACAACAGTGGATAGTTTAATCTAGTCCTATCTCACACCGACACATACACAGCCCCCTCAAAAAGAAGCACTGAGCAAGTACAGATATTTTCAAGCTGCTCACATCACACTGCTTCAAAGAACACAGAAATCACATGCTCCCAACAATCTCAGGCTATGGTACTGTCTGTGGTAAATTACAGATCATCTTAAATAATACCAGTAATAAATGCAATAACAGGAATTTTCAATGTGTGAATTTATGTTAGAAATTAGGAGTGAGAATTTCTTGATCTACATTTTAGAAATTTTATATTTACATTTTATTAGACTTTAAATGTTAAATTTATCTTTACTTTTCTTATTTAACTACTCATGTAGTTACTCGTTATGAGTACTCATGTACGGATTATAAGAAGCTACTTCTTAAAAATAATGACAAATTAAAAATAAATTGTATATAGCTTCATACATGTAGCTTCAAACTAAATAACTTCAAAACAGACAATCAAATAAATAATAAAGAGGAACAAAGAAATACAAGCAATAAACAAATAGTGTTTTACGTTTCTGAATGCTTTCCAGTCAAGAGCATGACTATTACTGATGGTGAACATGATTTAAATGTTCCTGGATCAGCATCTTTGGAAAACACTTGGAATATCGGTGAGCAATAAAGCCCGCGATTACCCTTGTAATTGTTATTAATTTTTTTATATTTCCCCCAAGATTTTTTAAATGGACTTTCCCCTTACTTTTTACTTCAATGATTTTTAAAAATTCTAGAGATCAAATATGTATTTACTGACAAACACTTTTTTTTTTTATATTATGTAAAAATCACAGCAAGCCTCATTAATTTATGACTGGCATATGATCTCACACACACACACACACACTAACATGCCATATCAGCGACACTTTCCAGGTCTTTCTCCCTAGCAAAGCCCTCTGTTTTGACACAATCATTACAAATTGATTGCAAAATAGCTAACAATCATGATTAAATCATTAAATTCTTGTCTACGCTTCAGAGAACGCTAGCAAAATTAACTTCCCACCAACCTCATTTTTTCCTGAACACGAAATAATGATTTTCTGCCAGTCTAATTACAAAGCCAACATCTGATCAAGCCAGCATCCAGAGGGGATTATCACATGCTGCAGTATTAGAGCTCATTACCAGCTTGAGTGCAAAGTTATTACACATTGTAATTGGATGGTGAGATTTATATACAGATCTGGCCAGTTTCTGTAAGATTGTAATTACAGGCACCGTTGGTTAGCTACTTATCACTATGCCGGGAGGAGAAGAGGAGAATCAGGGAGCGAGGGAGCGTTTCATTAACCCTTAACCCCACTGAGGGAAAACACTGTATCTAGCCTGCATCTGGACTTGCGACAAGAGCTACATACGCTCATCAAACAATTTACATCCCCACCCCCCCCCTCCCAACCTGCCTGCTGACCCCCCACACTGTACAAAAAGGAGTGGTTTAGTACAAGGCCTGAAGGGCCGATTCTGGAGTGTTTGTTCAGATAGACTGCATTTTCCCCTTGACTGAGCTCCATTCTGTAATTAGCAGGAGTAACAGTGTGGAAAAAGTCTTCACCTGCTTAGAGCTGCTTTATGGGGCGCAGCTCTCTCTCTCTCTCTCTCTCTCTCTCTGTTTCAGTTTCCTCTCCTTCCTCCCAGTGCTCTTCTTCATATCAGAAATATGGTTTTCAGAATTGGATTGAATTGGATTGAATTGAATTGAATTGCAATTCAAATTTGAATATAGGGAAGTGGAATAAAAAATTCAAAGAAATGAATATGACTAATTCTTAACTACATAGAACGATAGATAGAATGATAGAACTATAGATAGAATGATAGACAGAACAACAGATAGATAGGTAGATAGATAGAATGGTAGAACAATAGATAGATTGACAGAATGATAGATAGATAGATAGATAGATAGATAGATAGATAGATAGATAGATAGATAGATAGATAGATAGATAGATAGAACGACAGATAAAACGATAGAACAATAGATAGATAGAACAACAGATAAAACGACAGATAGAATGATAGATAGAATGATAGAACAATAGAACAATAGATAGAACGATAGATAGAACGGTAGATAGATAGATAGATAGATAGATAGATAGATAGATAGATAGATAGATAGATAGATAGATAGATAGATAGATAGATAGATAGATAGATAGATAGATAGATAGATAGATAGATAGATAGATAGATAGATAGATAGATAGATAGATAGATAGATAGATAGAGTATCTCACAAAAGTTAATACACCCCTCACATTTCAGCAACCATTTTAATATATGTTCTCAAGGGAAAATACTAAAAATGTAATATACTTTAGAGTAGTCACTGTGCAGCTTGTATAGCAGTACAGATTTATTGTCCTCTGAAAATAACTCAACATACAGCCATTATTGTCTAAAGAACTGGCAACAAAAGTGAGTACACCCTAAGTGAACATGTCAAAACTGTGTCCAAAGTGTCAATATTTTGTGTAAGCAGCATTTTTATCAAGCACTGGCTTAATCCTCCTGGGCATGGAATTCACCAGAGCGTCACAGGTTGTTGCTGGGATTCTCTTCCACTCCTTCATAATGACATCACGGAGCTGCTGGATGTTAGACACATGGTGCCTCTCCACCTTCCGCTTGAGGATGCCCCACAGGCGCTCAATAGGGTTCAGGTCTGGAGACATACTTGGTCACTCCGTCACCTTCAGCTTCCTCAGCTTTGTCATCTTGGCGGTGTGTTTGGGGTCGTCATGTTGGAAATCTGCCATTCAGCCCAGTTTCTGAAGAGAGGGCATCATGTTCTGCCTCAGAATGTCACAGCACATGTTGGAATCCATGTTTCCCTCAATGAAGCAGAGCTCCTCTCATGCAGCCCCAGACCATGATGCTACCACCACCATGCTTGACTGTAGGCAAGACACAATTTTCTTGGTATTCCTCACCAGGGCGTCGCCACACACGCTGGACACCATCTGAGCCAAACAAGTTTATCTTAGTCTCATCAGACCACAGGACATGGTTCCAGTCATTCATGCTCTTGAACAGGTTGTCTTCAGCAGACTGTTTGCGGGCTTTCTTGTGAGCCAGCTTCAGAAGAGGTTTCCTTCTGGGACGACGGCCATGCAAACCGACTTGTTGCAGTGTGCGGCGTATGGTCTGAGCACTGACAAGCTGACCTTCCGCTTCTGCAACCTCTAAAGCAATGCTGGCAGCACTCATGCGTCTGTTTTTTTTAAGCCAGCTTCTGCACCTGACGCACAGCACAAGGTCTCAACTTCTTTGATCGACCCTTGCGAGGCCTGTTCCGAGTGGAACCCGTCTTTGAAAACCTCTGTATGACCCTGGCCACTGTACTGTAACTCAGTTTCAGGGAGATACCAATCTTCTTATAGCCTAGGCCATCTTTGTGGAGAGCAACAATTCTAATTCTCAAATCCTCAGAGAGTTATTTGCCATGAGGTGGCATGTTGAACATCCAGTGATCAGTATGAGAGAATTGTACTCAAAGCACCAAATTTAAACTGCTCTAATACAAGATACACAACTTTGTATTGTCTTGTCAAGCAGACAAAAACATGAACATGATGAATAGGACATGTGGCTTTGCATGGTTAAATGACGTACAGCTGTTATCACTTAGGGTGTACTCACTTTTGTTAGATAGAACGATAGATAGATAGATAGATAGATAGATAGATAGATAGATAGATAGATAGATAGATAGATAGATAGATAGATAGATAGATAGATAGACAGATAGAAAGAAAGAAAGAATGGTAGAACAGTAGATTTATTGATTTATTGATTGATTCCAATTCAAAATTCCAATTTGACTTTCTGTGGGTTGTGGGCAACTGAATTTAAATTCCATTTCATGAACTGAAAAGCCAATTCTCTTTCCTTGTTACATTTTGGACTTATACTTGCAAAACTCAACAGATAACGTCTGTGTTTAATAGAATGTGTGTCTGAACATGTATCTGTGCAGTTCTTGCCTCTTACACACAGAGTTTCTTGGTTAAGCTAATTGTTACACCAGTAAATAAATAAAAAAACAAATATAACAGAGAATATGGGTTGAGGGCTCACTCAGGAGAAAACAGAAAGAAACCTACAGCATCAAACAAAATCCCATTTACTTTTCTTGCAATTCAGCAAGAAAAACACTGAAAGCCAGTGAAGGAACACAGGACAGAGAAAAGGAAAACATATTCCACGAACATCTCATCAAGATAAAACACAGCGGCATTTTCTTTTTATCCTGCGTGAAAACCAAGTCCCTATGAATCAATGTTGGCTTACATTTTACGAGACAAGGAGTTAACTTGTTCAATTATGCCACAGACAGCTCTATTCTTTTGTAACAAGTAATCTGGGTGGGGAAATCGATACTGACAGGCTGGTTGCATGCTGCCTAATTTCATATTACCACCAGCCAATGGCGGCATGGCCCTGTGATAAAGCTGTGCTGAGTAGTTCATTATGGAGAAGGAGGGGAATCAATACACACTGCTGTGTCTGCCCCGGAGAATGGCTGTTGATAAGGTTCATTCACTATAAGAGAGAGGGAGGATATGATCAAGGGCCAGTTCAGAGTATATACTGTACTGCATGAGTGTGTGTGACAGCTAAAAAGTTTCAGGTGCTAGTTTAAAGAAGACTAATACATTATAAAAACCAATGCAGGAAATACAGGATGTAATGGAGGAGATAAATAATTCTAATGATTGGCTAGTCGCTTCTGGTGTGCTAAAATGTACCTCCACCAGGGATCCTGTAAAAAGTAATAGAAGATAATGAAAATTAGCTTTTGCCTTTCAAAGAATAAAACAACAACATTGCTGTCACATCTCAGACAGTTACCAATAGCACACAGCACAAGCAATAACCAACTAAAGGTAAACAAACAAATGCACATTATGACTCTAGATATTTATTTTTTCATTGCTTTCACAGTATAATTTGCCCTTTATTGCTCCCATTAATAACCTTTACCAGGTTAGGCTTAGCAGGATATGACAGAAGCCATTTAGCCTAGCATATAGAACTGGAAAAATGGGCAATTCATAAGGGGCTCTGCAACACTGTATTGTGTAGAAATTACATTAAGTGCAGTTTAATCTAAATATCCCATCTGTAATGCAGTTTATTGACTTCCTTTAATTTTCAGCTTAAATTCTCCACAGATTTAAGGCTATTGACTGGATGTGCGTTTCATGAGACGCGGCAGTGGAAGTGAATGTTGTCAGCTCTGCTCTAGAATGCAATAAAAAGTGAGTGCTCTCAGTTGTTAATATTGTTTCACTGACTCGTCTACAAAACCCTGGCCTGTTTGCATGCCAAACCATAAGCAACAGTAAATAGAAATGCATTAAATCATTGTTAAGTGCATTTTATTTCTGTCTATTCAGAGTGGAGGCAATGCACCAAAAATCTCAGCTGGCATCAATGCACACACAAAGGCCAGACTACTTCAAACCTCTTTTGATCAGTACAGGTTTGTGTCATCATTTTTTGATGTGTTTCATGAGTGAGTGTGATTCCCTGATGGGGCACTTTATTCTCACAGATGCTCTAACTGAGGCCCAGCTTTTGTAAACTTGAGAGGAGAAGGCAAGAGAGAGCAGGAGAGAGCAAGAGAACCAAAATTGGACAATACAAAATCAATATAAAGTAAAAGACCAAACAAAAAATAGAGACTGTAAAGGAGAGTGAAGGGGGAAACCAGCAGGGTCCCTATAGGATGTGTGACCCATTTGTGAGTATGCTGAAAAATACTGAAGAGCACTTCCTTGAAATGTTTTAGTCTAATGGCGAAATGCCTGTGTCATTTCATTTGTACCTGTATTACATCATAAAATCCTAAAATCATAGCTACATAAACACATAATTTAGTTTGAATAATGGTTTAGTATAAAATAACTTGGAAGGCCATGTATAATATACAATCATAATTTGATATTACACATAACATTTGGATCGAAAGTTTGAGGTCAGAAAGTTTTTTTTTTAAATTATTCAGCAAGGACATGTTAAATTAATAAAAAGTAAAGACATTTCTAATGTTACAAGAGATTTGTATTTTAAATAAATTATCTATCTATCAATTATTTCAACAAAAATATGGAAGCATGAAGCACAACTGTTTTCAACATTGATAATAAGAAATGTTTCTTGAACAGCAAATCTGCATATTATAATTATTTCTGAAGGATCATGTGACACTGAAGACTGGAGTAATGATGCTGAAATAACATTTTTATTACAACGATTTCACGATATTACTGTCTTACTGTATTTTTGATCAAATAAATGCAGCCTTGATGAGCATAAGACAAAAACGCAAAAAAAAAATCTCCCCAACCACAAACGTTTTTAACGGTACATGGTAGTATGTAATCCAAAATCTTACAGGATGCAAATACTAGTAACACTTTACAGTAAGGTTACATTTGTTGCATTATCTCATTGTTGAATTTAACATTTTACAGCATTTATTATTTATGATCTTGTTGCATAAACTTGCATAACTTGTATAAATTAGCATTAATATATTATGAACAAACATGATTAACAATAAAAGATATTTATAATTATCATTAATATATATTAATAAATGCTGTAAAAATGAAGTTCATTGTTACATCATGATACCTAATGCATTAACTAATGTTAAACCTTATTATATTGTGTTAGCAAAATGTTAAAGACCTTTGACTGCAAAATTCAATAAGTGACAGTGCAGCACTGGTGACAGAGTAATGATCTTAGATGTTCCAACATAAACAGACAATAAATCATTGCACAGCTCTGACAAGACTGATAAGACCTTTCTATAAGACATCCAAACTCAAGCTGGTTAACAAAAGCAGCGGCCTATTCGGTGGTCCCTGGGGTGAACTTTGACCTGAGGGTGTCTGATGACGATGTTATCTCAAAGGCCAATCGCTTCAGGCCAGTGATGCCCCTATGGGGACCCTCCAGTCAAAGATCAGTTATTCATGTGGATCTCCCATTACACAGACACTCAGACAATATGATACTCTCTCGACCCCTCATCTCGTTCTCCTGTCATATTAGCTTCTTTATGACACATCACTACATTTATACACAGCATTATAGCTATATCCATGTTTCATTCACCATTTTTTTTTTTTTTTTTTTTTTTTGAGATTCAAGAAAATAAAATAAATGATTCCCTCGTGCCCTGCAGTGTATCTGGGAATATTTTCATCAGCTATTCCTGGTCCCCCCAGACCTCTCCGTTTTAAACACTTAAGGGTTAAATAAATAATGACAAAGGCAGCAGGCTCAGAGCAGAGGAGAAAGAGACAGAGGGCCACCAGCAGAGTCCCACAGGCCAAACCCATCCAGGCAGACTTACAGTTTTATAGGCCTCCAAGTACCCACCATCCCATGCAATGATACTCTGGGCTCTGGAAGAGTCAAAAATGAGAGAAGTGGAAGAAGAAAGTGAGATATAGATCACTAATAAAAGCCTCATACACAAGAGCGAAAGGGTCCATCCTGTTTCACTTTATGTATGCCTTCATGCCATCTTGTTAGAGTTAGTCTTCCCTGCTTTCCCCCCTAATTAACATTAGCAGTTATAATAATTCTAAAGCAGGATTTTGCAAAGTAAAGTTACGGGCTGTCTCTCAACTCAAAGAACGCGAATAAAGGACTTGTGTTCTCGTGGAGTCCGGTCTTGCCAGGCTTCCGCTCAGAAGGACACAAGGACACAGAACGTGAGAATTGAGATGTGCTGCGAACTTGTTGCTCAACTGAACGTTCAGCACATATTAGGCAGTGAGATAGCACCATCCAATGCACAATAAATAAAACCTAACATCACATCACAGATGTCAAATTAAAATATTGGCAGAGGCTATTTGCACTAAGTACAAATAGCAATAGATGCTATTTACACCAAGTGTAATTAGCAATTAGATACTCTATTCTGTTTACACCATGTAAAAGTATCAGTTTTTTGCAATAAGAGTAGGTAGTAATAAGATGCTAAGATACTAATTGCATCCTGTTAATGTACAAAAATACTGAGGTGCAAAAATATCATAGAGTGTAAATTATTATATTTATTACAATTATTAAATGGATGCTGCCTTATTGGGAGAATAAAAACCCTCCCTACACCTTCCCCTAACCCTACCCAATAAACACTTTTAATATTATTAAACACACGTTCGCACTTTATTTCCACTTTTAGAACATTATTTTCATTTTTATTGAAAATAAATGTGAGCAAAAGGCAGATTCGTACCCGCGTCGATTGCATTAAAAGCCAGGTTTGCAAACTCGCTACTGTTACGCCACGGAAGACTTTGTTTTTTGTGCATCTTTTTTAAAACCTGAGAGGCCCAACCAGACATTGGTGGGCGGAGCTAGTGTAAATATCGTTTGCCAACAAGGGATGCTGTTTGCACTTAGTGTAAACAGACACTCCGTAAAAGGCATACTTACATTATTGTTATTATTTGATATCTTTTTATTTTGAGTAAGTAAATTTAATGTTAAGCTTGGTCAACATTAAGATTCTTTTAAATATGCCAATTAAAAAGTACTGCAGGCTTTCTCCAGGTATTTATAACTTAAAAGTATTAAAAGTATGACAGACGAAACGACGAATGTATACTTTCACGAGCTGTCACATATTTGCAAGCTTTCAGTGGAAATCTCTTGAGTGAGAACAAGAGAAGTTTAAAGCTTACAGGCTTCCATACTTCGTCTGCCCGCAATAACTGGTTTGACTAAATGGTTTGATTCTCTCAAGTCTGCACTCGATTCATCCTCGATATCAAGAACACATCCAGTATTTTCATGTGTTCTCTGTACTTGCATTCTTGAGTATTGGAACTGGACATTGACGGATGATGATGTAGTACGAGAACACAAGGATGCAAGAACGCTTAAGAATGCATATTAAGAAACAGCCATAATCTTCATCTCTCTGTAAAAGCTATACATGACATAATGCTTAATTGAATATTTGAAAGATCATGTCACCCCTGTCTTTTAGAGCAAGCGCAAGAGTCTAGAGCAAGCGCACTCTAGCTAGCTCTGTTAGTGCAACTTCACAAAACTGGACTGGTACGATTTCATTCGCACTAAAGCATTTACATGACATTTTAAGAAAGATTAATTATTGCTTTAGTCTGACTACAATTAAACTTTTAAAGTGCATGTAAATGCCTATTCTTGTCTTGGCTAAGCCTATAAGGCTATTTCTTAGTCTTTCTGATTGTCCATCTGTCCTTACTACATTAATTTATTCATTCCTCTTCCCTTCTTCTTCCTTTTCAGTCTCCTTCCCATGTCTTTCTCCCTTACCCTACTCCTTCGGAGAGACTTGCCAGCCGGAAAGCCTTATTGAATCATGTAAAACTTTTTCTCCTCTGATTGAATTGCCAAATAAATTGCCTTCGTCCTGTGCGAGCCAAGCTACGTGTAAGAGCTTACAGTGATAACCCATTAAGACTGTATTCATTTAAAGAGCTTTCTTTGAGACAGACATCAATAAAAGGCTTTAAAATAAGCTCTGTTGTGTAAACCAGGCACGTTAAAGAGACGCTAGCAAGGCCCAACATCCTGCACTCTGCAGTACACAGCAGAAAGCTTTACTAACTCTCTTAAAAATAAACGACAGAATGAACTGATATATCACACCATCCCCTGTGAAAGGAGGAGGAATAGAGGCTTCAAATCCTTTCCGAATGACATCTGGACATCAATACACGTTGCCTCCCATTCAGAGTGACAGTAAAAGCTCTATTGATTTTTAGCAGATTAAAAACACAGCAGGGAGCAATTTAAACTAGACTCACTTTTCAAAGTGTCTTTAGCCACTCCAACTAATGTTATTTCTAGCAACATAACCATATCTGAGAATTGGTCTGACCAACACAAATATATGTCATTATAAAAGTAGTTTGCGGGTAGTTTGTAAAAAAAAAAAAAAAAACATTTTTCATGTTACCCATTTGAAAACACGAAAGACAGATTGTCACTATAGCATGCACGCAAAAATATCTATACTAATTTTACAATCAATAGCTGCTTCAGTTTTGGACAAAGCCAAACAAAATGCCTATCCTTAATATCATTATGCAATTTAGGAAATTACAGTAGGGGGTTTCTAATCAATACATTTTGATGCCACCATCATAAACTGTAATTAGTCAATAAGACAGATGAATTTATGACTTTGTATAATCCATTACCTGTGCATCAATACTTTCTACATCAATACAGAACAATATTGCTTCATCCACAGGAAACAAGAATAATCATTTCATTTTGATTTATATTTCATTATGCAGGGATCTATCTGACCTTTAAAAATGACTTTAATTGTAACCTGTACAATAAGTTTGATTCTAATAAATGTTATAGAATCTAAATATTTTAAACAGAAATATTAAATTAATTTTTTTAAAAATATAATTTTAAATATTTTAAAAATAAATATTTTTTTAAATATAAGTACAATGTAAAAACATAAGTACACAGTAAGGGCATGATGTCAAAAGATTAATTTAAGATTTAAGATAAAACTGACTATACAAAGATCAAATGATTTATGAAACGAATGGCTATAAAATCAAAGCAGTAGCTTTGCCTGAACATATGCTGAAATGTCAAATGTGAAGGTCTTGTCTGAGAGATCAGGGGGAAAAAAAACATACTACATCAGAAAATTAGTAAACAAACAGAAATCCATCGGGAACAGGCCTCAATAAGCAGCTGTACACACTTAGAAGTGACTGGAGCTGTTCCCTCTGGTTTGTAGAGGTATCAATTTAAATAAAACTCACATTCTCTTTCTCATATACACACTGACACACACACACAGAGTAAGCAAATTAAGAGGATTCTGCTTGGAAATCAGTTTCCCCATACCATAGGGATTAAAACGAATAACAGACGGGGAGAAAGACATAGAAAGGAAATTGGCAGAAGTGAGAGAAAGCGAGAGGACGTAGATGACAGGAGGTGTGAGGAGTGAGGTAAGAGGAGCAGAGAATGTGTGATGGGTCTAAAACATTCTGACAATTAAAACCTACGGCACCGTCCCGGCAGTAAATACAGTGGGCTGAATCAATAGCGGCCAGCCATAAACACAGACGCATAAGATACAGCTGCACAAAACGCTATGGATTTCCAATGGGGCATGTGACATCAGCCACTTTCAAATGCAAATATTAACTTATGCACATTGTCCTTCTGGTGGTTGGGCACCTATCGATTGGATAAAACTAAATCTATTGATCACTGAATAGTTAATGGAGATAATTAAATCTATGAAGTACAGTACTTAAGACTGTTTCTGAAGTCCTCACACAGACTCAGGGGACACACAGAGGACTTTCACTTTCACCATGCCCTCATGGAGTATAAATTAGTGTTAGTACGTATTACAGGGTGGCTTATTGGTGCCTGTATATTTATAACCTTATAACCATGACCATATATAAGCAGTGTTGGGGAAAGTTACTTTTAAAAGTAATGCGTTAGAGTATTGCATTACTCCCAAAAAAAGTAATTAATTGCGTTAGAGGTGTCAGTCAATAAATGGGAAAGCAAAGTAATGAGTTACTTATTTGAAAAAGTAATGTGTTGCTTTTACTCGGAAAAAGTAATCTGATTATGTAACTTGCGTTATTTTATGCACATTGTCCTGTAATGTGTTATCCCCAACACTGTTAAGATAGAATATGATAGAATGTTAGTTTACTAACTACTAAAATCTGCTTTTTACCTTTAAAAGTACTCATAACAACTATAATAATACAGGTGGTACAAAAGAAAACCACGCGAGTTAATTGTAAGTGACCTGTCCATAAAACAAGGCCAATACTCGTGATGGTGCACGGTCACTGTGATTTTACCAAGTAAGACATGTTCCTGGATCAACATATTTTGATGATCCTGGAACAACATTCCTGTCTGAAAATTTAGTCTTAACCATATCCCTACCCCTAAATCTAACCCTACCCATAACTTACTTATCCCTAAAATCAGATGGAAATGATAGGTGAATAACACTGATAGAAGCACCTAACCCTGGTTGTAAGGCTAAACTTACAGGGCAAAACACCATCAGGCTAACACACCTGACTAAAATAATGCAATAAACATTAACTTAATAACAGAATTTAACACAAAACACTATAATGTACATACAAATTAATTCAGTTTTTTTTTTTTACAGTATTTTACAGTAAAGTTATATGATTATACAATGCAATTTTAAACCATTTACAGGTTTATAATGTGTATGATAATGTCACTTACAGTTAACCAATTAACAGGCTTTTTGCAGTTCTTCCCCTGTAAACAATACAGTGTATACAAAAACAGGGGAAATATTTTAGAAAAGAAAAATCCTCATATTAAAAATAAAATAATAAAATTATATTAAATTCCAAATTATCTCTTTTTTTTTTTTTGAACCTACAAAAAAAAGGCACAAAAAAAAAAAAAATTCCCTAATCGACCAGCATAATTTATGACTTTAAGAAGTGCTGGAAACAGGAAAAGGTTGCTGTAGGAATAGCATTAGAGGGCAGTGTGCAGTGCGCAGGCCAATGTTAAACAAACTGCCAATCAATATCTCTTTTATTAGTGGTCACAATCAATGCAGGACTGACAGAGCAGACCAATTAACACTATTGATCCAAAGGAAAGAGGGAGATGAGGCACATACCAGAGAAGGCTGAGATAGACAATGGCAAACTGACAAAAAGGAAAGAGTCTCTGATTCAAGAGAAATATCACTCTCTCCTCTCTCCGTTTCCCTCACAGAACGATGGGGTTTAAAACACTGGGTTCCCACACAGTGCGGCCCCCTGGGGTGTGGTGTGGAAGACACCGTGACAGAAAGCAGACCTGGACTATCTCCCAAGAGGAAGGGGGGGTTAGGGGGCAGTGGCCCCTGTCTAGTGGCGCTGCCTGCGTGTGACGTGGGGTCTGCATTGGGAAAGCTGCTGCTCCTCTCTTCTCATCACACATGGAGCATTCTAATAAGGCCAGACTGCACATTCCCCTCCTCACGCCCTCAACCCAAGGGAACCGTCCAGATAGTCCGTACGTATGCGCATTTGTGCACGTGTGCGACTATCGATTGCAATTCCAAAGATAAAAGACTAATTCCCACAATGAACATCATTAGCTCCATGCATTTTCAAACAGCAGCCTTGAGTAGCCATGTTTAAAGTCCTTATCGTCAGTCAACAAGCGTTTCAGCTGTGAACTACATTAACACAATCCATGTTGCCTTCCGTAAGTGCTTATCGTCATGTTCCCAGTTTTTCTAAGTTATCCATACATATCTTTTCCATCCCTTTCCACCGAGTACAAATCTCCCCAGCAGTATTCTTCTTCCTGTGCCATGTCCTGTTCCCAAGGAGACAGGGTCAGAGGGCCATATGGTGAGTGTCAGCCGTGCTGGCGGTTCTTATGAGGGGTTATCACGGAGCTGAGCTACCTGACCCCTGCGCCCCACTCACACTCAGACAGCAGCAGGAAATGTGACAAGAAGAGCGACCGAGAAAAGAGGAAAAAGAGGTGTGGGCTTCCTAAAGTGAGATGGGACTATCTTGTGCCTGTGGTTAACAACCACATTTTTATCTTTTATTTTTCAAATTTGTTTGTTAGAAATATTGAATGACATTCTTTGATGTTACCTTTCCGTAACATGTTAGTTAAGTCTTCTTTCTTTAAGTAAATTATCTGGTTTGGCATAGTGAGACAAGGAGTATAGAGTTTCTGTGCATATCAGCACAAAATTTGCTTAACTATAGGGAAACTAAGTCATGAATATTTTCTACAAACAGCAAATACGCATAAGTATGGCAAAAAATATCTGCCTCAGAGCTGAAAAAGAAGAAGGTAAATGTGACTTTATATTACACTATGGTCTTGTTTCACAGACAAGGCTTAGATTAAAGGGTTAGTTCACCCAAAAATGAAATTTCTGTCTTTAATTACTCACCCTCATGTCGTCCCAAACCCGTAAGATCTTCATTCATCTTCGGAACACAAATTAAGATATTTTTGATGAAATCCGAGGGTTTCTGAACTACACATTGGCAGCAACGTCATTGTACCTTTTGAGGTCCAGAAAGGTATTAAAGACATTGTTAAAATAGTCAACATGACTACAGTGGTTCACTTGTTATGAAGTGACGAGAATACTTTTTGTGCGCAAAAACAAAACAAAAATAACTTTATTTAACAATTTGAACTGGTGTCATACACAGTTGAAGTAGTGAATGCACTGCAGGCTTCAGTGTTTAAGTCCAAACGCCGGCTCAGTATTGGTCGAAGCTGAACACGTGAGCAGCACAACGCATGTGTGTGATGCTGACACAGGAGCCAGCCATTAATGAGTCGGCGTTCGGACGTAGAACCTGGAAGTGCTGCAGCGTGAATTGCATATGAGGGGAGAGACGAATTCGTTGAATAAAGTCGTTATTTTTGTACTCGTCGCTTCATAACATTAAGGTTGAACCACTGTAGTCATGTTGACTATTTTACCGATGTCTTTAATACCTTTCTAGACTTCAAAAGGTGCAATGACATTGCTGCCAATGTGTAGTTCAGAAACCCTCAGATTCATCAAAAATATCTTCATTTGTGTTCGGAAGATGGACAAAGGTCTTATGGGTTTGGGACGACATGAAGGTGAGTAATTAATGACAGAAATTTCATTTTAGGTGAACAAACCCTTAGTTTAATTAGGGCATTTAAGAAGCTTTTATAAACATGTCTTAGAAAAAAAAAAAAAACATTGGTGTGCATAATTTAAGATATGTCAGTGCAAATTGCTTTTAGTTAAAACAGCTCAAACATGCATTTTAGCCTGGATTTAGACTTTTTCCCTTTTATGACTTCTTATCTCACAATTGCAGCTTTATATTTCACAATTGCAATTATTTCTCATAATTGTGGCTTTTTATCTGACAATTACAATTGTATATCTCACAATGTGACTGTATTTCTCTGACATTTACACATTTGGCAAATGCCTTTATCCTAGCGACTTACACTGCATTCGGGGTATAATGTAGATTTTATCAGTTCATGCATTCCCTGAAATTCAAACCATGATCTCGGCATTGCTAGTGCCATGCTCTACTGTTTGAGCTACAGGAATTGTAAAAATTGTGACTTAATATCTCATGCCTTTTATTATCTTGCAATGTGATTGTATTTCTTATTTTAAAATAATCTCATAAACATCCTTTTTATTTTTACTCTGAGGTGGTAACAGGATTCCATATTGTCTGGATTGTCCCATGGATGTTCCAAGACTTCCTAAACACAGTAATACAAATGTCACATTGAGCGATGGATTGATATAATGATCATGTTTGGAGAAAGGAAATAAACAGACTGCCTGCTGGAGGTGGATCTGATAGGCCTCAGAGGAGAGTCTGTCAGCAAAGTATTTAAAAAACAACCATGTATATGGAGAAATTGAGAGCTCACAAAAGCTACCAATCATACAGTGAATGACAAGAACCATAGGAAATTATGGTGTTACCTTATCATCTGTCTAAAGATGCATCGGTCATCATTATTTATTTATCTCTCTTCTGTTCTCTCTATTTTTTACCTCTCACCCCTTTCAGCCCATGCCTTCCAAACCTAATGAATCTCAGACGGGCATACCAAAGATCGAAGAAAAAAAAAAATCCCCACAACTTGTCTTTGCTGTTTTCCTTGTTCGTGGGGTATGAAAGTTTAACTGAGCCCCTCATTTAGAAGGTGCTTTGATGAATTAAAAAGGACTGAGAGTTTACGCTTTCTCTCTCTCTCTCTCTCTCTATTTTTTGAGGCTGGATGAGTTTTATGCTATCCACCAAGGTGTAAAAAATTTACTGTATGGGACTGAGAGCATTCATTTGGGGTGTCAGCCCGTCAAACAAAGAGCTACTCAATAATCTGAGATTTGAAACGCAGTCCTCTAAGAAAATCTTTACATCTCTGCTATAGCTCCACTATTCACTTATTCATCCTCTGCCTGTCCTCTGTGGGCCCAAAATCTTACTCCCCAACCAGACAGAGAACCACACACAATACACACTGCACACCAGATAGATATAATAGGATTTCAAATTGAATCTCTCTTCACTGCAATCACGAGATGAAACCCTGTGGTCAGCAGTGGCAAGAATACCAGACCAAAAAAAAAAAAAAAAAATCTACTTGTTCTGTCTTCTTGTGTTGATGATGAGTTTTTGGCAAGGTGCGAATTACTCTTTCACTTCTTTCATGCATTTTCATATATATCTGTAAGACAAAGAAAAAAGGTTTTAGAACAAATTTTGTTCTTTGATTAAACAATCATTATTAAATGTAAAAAGTGCATTTAATTGTACTAAAATTGAGCATTACTCCCTAGCAACACAAAAAAATAATTTTACCATCTGACATTATGATTCATGCCATGCCTTCTGTAAATAAATGCTCTAAAAACATTCTTTAAGTCTAGTCTTTTGTAAATACACCTGAAATATGCAATATAATACACATCACAATATAATACAACCTTTTTTGTAATGCCTTTTGTAATGCCTGAGGGGCCACTGAGGTGTAATACTCAATATTTTTTTTTTTTTTAAATAAGAATTTTAAATTCCAATTTAATTTCTGAATTTAAATTAAGGTAGTTCAGTTAGGAACTATAATTGAAATTAAATTTATGGTAGTAGAATTAAAATGAATGAAATCATGTAGCCCCATTAATTTTAAAACCTTCACTTAAAGGGAATTCTGTCATCATTTGCTCACCCTCATGTCGCTTCATAAGACTTGTCTGCATGCTCCACGAAAACCACTGAGGTATGTTCAAGTGTTTACCATATGAGATTAGGGTCACATTTTATATTAGGTGTCCTTAACTACTATTTACTTACATGAAAAAATAAGTAAAATGTACTTATTGTGTTCATATTGTATTGCAAAACACTGTTGCTGCTATTAAGGTAGGATATGGGTAAGGTTAGGGACAGGGTAGGTTTAAGGGTGGGTTGAAGTGTAAGGGATCAAAACTGTAATTATAGATGTAATTACAGAAATTAATTACAACTGTAATTACGCAAAGGTATTTTTAAAAAAAAATATATCAATGTAAAAACATGTACTGTATGCACACAATACGTGAATTGTATCAAATGATTAATTTAAATATTTCTTATTTTGATATTGTTTCCTTTAGTTCCTGTTTCCCTGTTCTGTTTAGTTTCAGTTTCCTGGGTTTCTAATTATGTCCTTGTTTGTTTCTGTATTACTAATTATCCCCAGCATTGTCTCGTCTAGTTCTCATTATATTTATACTCCCTGTTTGGTTATGTCCTTTGTCGGTTAATTCACAATCCTGCTGATTAAACTGAAGTGTTTGGTGACAAGAATAATAATGAAAATAAATAAAAATGAATGAATAATGTAACTACAAACAGTTTTGCACTGATTTCTTAAGATACGATGGTTGACTAGAACAACTGAACCTGATATCCATGTCAGAGGAAACTGCTGGGCAGGCAAAAATCTTAAAAGCACTATATTGCATTTCAAGCACCAAAACACATGCTTTAATCTGTGTTTACTTAGAGAAGCTGACTCTAAAACAACAAAGGAAACACCTATAAGGGTTGATCCAAGTTTCTCAGTCCCCAAAGTAAGCTTGACAATCTGCTAATCAAGAATTAGCAGTAAAAATAAAAAGCTGCAGTTGGTTTTGAAATTTGATGAGGCATATGCGGCCACGCCAAGGTCAAGGGCTATGTAAGAGCCATGTTGAGAACTAGTTTACAATAACCAGCTACTTCAGCAATCAAAGGTATTTAATTTCACTTTCTGTACAGTTAACAAGAGTGTTTGATGTTGGCAGCTATGTAACATCTGCTTTTAAGTTCTGCAAAGGAAATTTTTTCCCAATAGGCCTGCTATAGTGAAATCCAGATTCCAGTTTGGGGAAAATATCCTCAGTCGGTTCTGGAGGTACATAATGCATGTGATTTGAATGAAAAAATGAAATGAAATAGCCATGTCTGAATGGTACTCCACGGTAACAGCATTGTGTCCTGGAAATGAAAATCCACAACACTGTAAAATGAGTACGGGTTGACATTCCTAGGGTGTTATATGAGAGTGAATTGAATCCAAGCTGTGTCTGGGATAAAACAACACAGTCTTTTTTGCCAAAGGCAACTTGGTTACATTGATAAGTCACGTGTGTTCTTCGCTTGTTCTGTTGTTTAAGTTTAAATCGAAGAGGAAATACAAAAATTGTGAAAGATACATCACTGTAGCACTTCTTTCACCAATTTCATCTTGTCTTGCCAATCACAAATCATTTTTATTCTCAAATGAAACTGCTTTGTAAAGAACAATGTCTGCCCCAAAGAGAAAGAAACAACAAGAAATGCTAGTTGTTGTTTTTGTTTTTTTAACTTGGTTAAAAACATCAAAAATAATGCACCATTAAGCACTGACACGACAAGGCTCGACAGGAAAGATGAAAATAAAAAGTGTGGAAGAAATATTTTTAGAGCCATCTGGCTTGCGTTTGAGAGCAAGCATGGAGAAGAAAAACCTCTACAGTGCCTGGCCTGCAAATGAGGACCAGAGGCCTCAGCAATTGAACTGTCATTGCAGGAGAGGCCGTTTTGTCCGTGGGCATGTGAGCGGGCTTCAACAGCCCCTGTCTGTTCCCACTTACCTCTGGAGCGGCACACTCTCACCTGAAGATAAAAGCAGTCAGGTCAATTTTCTTAAACCTACAGAATAACAACAGTTACGTGATGATGACTACCAATTGGTCACTTTCAGTTTCTCCCAAATCCCAGGGATGAAAACCTGAAACTAAAATGTGCGGTCATAATAGGGGATAAATGAATGTTCTTTTCTGCCTGTACATGTAACTTAATCTTTAATTCTCCCGCCATACACGGCTCAACATTTTCCTCCTTCTGGCATTCTTTCAATCGAGGAGTAAAATCAAAAGTGAAAGAAAACTTCTCAATTAGTTGGACTTCTCCTGACTAATACTGCATGGTACCCAAGATGAGGCTTTGAAGTAAGAGCAAGTGGAAAAGTAAATTTGACATCACAACAGCCTGGATTACTTTAATGTTTGCAAAAAATTAGATTTAACAACTATCCTGCACTGCACACCAAAAGCATTGCGGTCTTCAGAATCCAGACCCAAGTAATGGAGATTGGGAACTTGCAATGAACCGTATATCCCCCTGTGTCTCTGTCGCAGCCATTCAACCTCCAACCAACTGTAAGAAACAGCTACAAAACAGTGCAGCCTCTCAGAAGTGTTTATGCAAACAAACACCAAGCATGGCTATTTGTATGACTTGGCACCAGCATTTGGTTAACCACCCACAAGCATTTGCAGATGGGACCTTTTCCAGGGGGCCACAAGTGCGGTGAGAAGAGAGAGAGAGGGAGAGGAAGAGAGAGGGGTCACAGAGGAGAGGATGACTACAGAGCTACAGAAGTTTTAGAACCACACAAGATGTTGCAGATGTTGTCGTCTACACAGATCATGATGAAGAGTTATAATTACTGAGACACTAATGTAATACTTGACTTATTTGTCCCCACAGTTTACAGGAAAGATGAACAGATTTGGTATGTGTGTGTTCTGAACATCTTTCACCAGTTGCCATACTCTGAGCATTGCATTTGTGTACACACCATAAAAAAATAAATTCTGCCATCATTTATGCTCTGTCATGTCATTCCAGTTTGAGGTGAGTAAGATTTTTTTTTAAACAAATTAATACTTTTATTCAACAAGGATGCAGTAAATTAATCAAAAATGACATTAAAAACAATTATAGTAATAGAAAAGATTTCAGTTTCAAATAAATGCAAATAAGTTTCCACAAAAATACTTAGCAGCACAACTGTTTTCAACACTGATATTAAGAAAAGTTTTTTTCTTGAGCACCAAATTAGCATATTAAATTATTTCTGAGAATGTGATGTTTCCTGTGAAAAAAAATTCTTAATGCCTTAAAATAGCTTGAATCTAACTCGACCCCCTTGCTTCATTTAGTGTACGCGGATCTATTAATATGCTAATTAGCCCCGCCTCCACTCACTCACACCAGCTCAGAGATCCACTCGGTCAACTTACTGAGGTAAACGCCGCACAGTGGTATCACTCTTTACAACACTGGACACATAACGGTAATTAATATGATTAGCCTTTTGCTTAACTACGTTATCAAACATAATAATATGTTGCTAATGTTACACAAACCATATTCCCATTCGCCATCTCAGAGTCAGACAGCTGCCTTCTAAAAATTAATATCCTGGTGTCTACACCAGACATGACCGTTGTCACGTCGCATCGCACCGCAACAGCTAAAAGCTGTCTACACTGAACGCGACAAACCGACCATTACAAAGCACTTGGACTATGTCAGTAATAGAACGGGAAATTAGTTTACTGTCTGGAATTTGTTGTGTCACATCACGCCGCATCCAGTGTAGACAATACCACTGATTATAATGGATTCTAATGTCTCTTGCGCTACGCGCTACTTGCATCTGGTTTAGACATGGTGTTAGAAATGCTTTGAACAACTGGCATAGTTCATTATAACATTTTAATATACATCATACACCCGCCATATCGCTAAATCTACCCGATTTTTCATATCAACAGAAAAATACACCAGGATAACCTTCTCTTGAGACCCCCCTGCTTCAGAGTGGTCATAGTTAATGATATGCTAATGATAAGCCCGCCGGCACGTTGACGTGATTGGTTACAAGTGATTTCAAACCGCGTTTTTGAGCCTGTCTTTAGATCACTGCAGTTTTAAAGAGAAAATACTCAACAATGGTGTTGACTTATGAATTTGCACATGTTTTGTCTTAAAGCATATTAAAAACACCACATAGACATATAAACAACATTAAAAACTTGGCAGACCCCAAACTTTTGACAGGTAGGCTAGTGTAAATACCTAGTGTAAAATTGTTTAATGCACAGCGAGTTTAATAGTGTAAAGGAAAAACACTTTCTCTGTGTTCTGCTTTAAGCACTGAAGCCTTACACAGCATATATTTAACCTATAGTATATAGTATGAAGACAACATGCATACATGTGCACATACTGTACATATGCAGCAGATTCAACAAACTCACTAGAGGGCCTTTTTAGAAATACACAGACTAAGTCATCCAAGTATCTGCCAGTTAAATCTCTGTGTAACAAGTTACAAATCCCTGACAGCACAGAAACACTGATTAAATTACACTGGGGCATTCAGAGGTGCTGCCAGCTAAACAGCCCTGTTTACACAAACTCAACAAACCAGTAAAGAACCAACCTAAATGTACATTATAAACTATAATGCACCCATACATTCATCCAGGGACACTGTCAAATCTCCCAAAGTAGTGTTGACTGTCTTTTGTTTGCCACAATTTGAGAAAATATAATAATGAAACCTGTATAAAAAAAAAAATAAAATAAAAATAAATGAGTGTAATCAACATAAAAATAACTAAATGTTTTGTTTACTTGTATACTGAACTGATTCTGTAATATGTGAAAATAATAAATATATTGTTTTAGGCATATGTGCCATGTTTTAAAACAATGATTCTAATCAGCAAATAGAATGTGTAATCAACCATTTACAGAAAATGGATCAATTATATGATCTCAAGCTTGACATTGAGGAACAGACATTGATGCAATTCTTACTTTATTGCATGAAATGCAAAGCTTTTATTAACATAGCTGGATTGATAACTTTATTACCTCTCTAGTAGACAAAGATAATTGAAGAATAAAGTCTCCCTCACTCCGGTCAATTTATCCATCTGCTTAGATGAAGTTTGTTTTGGATTTTGCTGGGCACTGTTATGGCCACATCCATTATAATTTGAGGGTTTCTCATTAGAATATTTATTACTTTCTTTTCAATTTTTGGATAATTTAGCAGTGTTAATACCTGGCCAGGAATGAAGCAAGGAGAGACAGTGAGCAATAATTCAGGATCTCGTATGTCTGGGATTCATCTGAATATATCAGGAATATCAGACTTGTTTAATGAGATATCACTCTGCTTCGATCCTGAGTGTCCCCTCCCCTTCACTCTGCCCCTCTCTGAGCAGTGCCTTATTATTATTTCATAAAAAAGCTCTGATCTGTCTTATGAAAAAGCAGAAAAGCTTTGTGAAATTCATTAAAGCAGCCTGAGAAATGTATTAAATGAGAAGGTGAAGCTGGCTGTTGGTTTAACCTTTCTGCTGTGAGGCTTTGAGCCTCCATAATCCCTATGCAAGGCTAACAGAGGCCCAGACACACACACACACACACACACAAAAGTAAACTAAGAGACCATTCAAATTTCAAATTCCCTTGTCACAGAGAATGCTATAATTCAAAGTTTGGAAAAAGTAAAAACTAACCATATTTCCATCCATCTATCCACTTCAGAAGAATGCGGACAAAACATATTCTTAGGAATGGATGTGTTGACAAAAACTATCTCTTAAAGGGTTAGTTCGTTCAAAAATTAATTAATTAGTTTGGAATTAAACTTTCCAAACCCATAAGACCTTTGTTCATCTTCGGAACACAAATTAAGATATTTTTGTTGAAATCCAAGAGCTTCTGACCACCCTATACATAGTATCATTATTGTCCGGCTCCTGCATCAGCACGTGTCGCGCTGCTCACCTGTGCAGCGTCAGCCAAAACTGAGCTGCATTGTCAACAGCGTAGGAGAATGATAGGGAAAAGAAGAAATTGTTGAATAAAGTTGTAATTTTTGTTTTGTTTTGTTTTGGCATACAAAAAGTATTCTCGTCGCTTCATAACATTAAGGTTGAACCACTGTAGTCACATGGACTATTTTAACAATGCCTTTACTACCTTTATGGGTCTTGAAATTTGTTATGACATTGTTGTCTATAGGGAGGTCAGAAGCTCTTGGATTTCATCAAAAATATCTTAATTGTGTTCCGAAGATGAACGAAGGTCTTACGGGTTTGGATCAACATGAGGATCAATACTTAATGACAGAAATTTCATTTTTGGGAGAACTAACCCTTTAAGATCCTGAAAGCAGTGAGACCATAGTGATGAAAAGTGATAGGTGTGTAGGACTGGTCAGTGTGTTCTACCTCTTCAATTAAGGTTGATTTAACTTACGACCCCCCTCCACCCCCCAGCACTGATCATCAGGGGCTCCACATGCATTATGGATGAGGCTGCCAATATGCACTTGGGCTATCATGCGTGCCCTTGCAAAAGGCTTTAGAGAAACTACAGTAAACTGTATCACATAGGATATTCTGACCTTCCTCTTTCTCTTATTGTGCTCATAACAGGAGAGGTGTGTGGAATCACTGATCTAGGCTATAACACAAGGGGAACAGTGGGGATAATTTAAATTAGAGTGTGCCTACTACTTTTTGAAAATCCTCAATAATCAGACTTTTTTATTTTCCTCTTTGATTACTAACAAACGAATTGTAAAACCTTATAGGAGAGACCTTGGCTAGTTAGCACATGGGCTATATCTATAGGGTTTTGTGTCAAAAGCCCAATTACAAGTTTTCTCTAACAGTTTTGTATTTGTTACAAACTTCAAGAAAACTTCAATCAGAATATGTTTTAAGTTTATTAAAATTTTAATATCCCGTGTTTTTCCACTGTGAATACAACAAAAACTACTAGATTACATTTTTTTAAGCTATATAATGAAGGTATAGTTATTAACAAAACGTTAAACTGGGTATAGACAATATATAAATGTTAGACAAGGGTATTCTTCATAAATGTCAGTCATGTCACAATTTCATTGGGTCAAGTTTGTGTGTTTTAAATGTTATACATCAATTTAAATATAATATTTATAGGCCAAATTGGTTTGGACATTTCTAAGCATTATCCTATATATATATTTCGCTGTTTTATAAACTTTTATTTTTTACTATTTGCCAAAAAGACTACAATATGTTGTTTAATGGCACACATATATATTATACATACACACACACACACATCTAATAATAACCCTGGAGTAAAGAAAATTGAGACAACCTCAGTCTCCCCTACATATATGTATACACACACGCGCGCACACACACACAAACACACACACACAATTTTACAGTAGAATCTCATCCGTCCATCAGTTCCTATGAAGTAACACATGTCTGTTACCACAAAGCAGATACAAAGTATACTACAGAAATAAAGGTAGTTCAATGGAAAATGAAAATTGTCATCATTTTCTCACCCTCGTGTCATTCAAAACTCCTCTGTCTTCTGTGGAACATAAAAGAAGATATTTTGAGAAATGTTTGAGAAGTGTTTTTGTCCATTCGATAAAAGCCCATGCTTACCAAAAATGTTTGGCTATACTAGCGTTCTTCAAAATATCTTTTTTTATGTCTTCTGCAGAAGAAAGTCGGTCTAGAAATGACATGACAGAGAGTAGGTGACGACAGAAATTTTATTTTTTAACAGTCCCTTTAATTGACTGTTCATCTTCTTCATGAGAATAAATCAAATCTGCTAAAATGTGGCTTGTTTATACTTCTCTGTTATCCAAATGCTCGACACAGAATATGTTGAGACTGCGGTGAGTTGAACCGAACGTGGCTCTTGATGGGCCTGCAGGCTCCTGTCATTACAGCATACCCAGCTCCATCACCACGACCGTTCACTTACTCGCAGCTCTCTGGCGCCTCTCGAAGAGTGAGCATGTAATCGCAAAAAGATCATCGTTCTCAGGTTCTCGTCCTTTTTAATGCAGGGTCATTGAACTGTTTATCTCATGTTATCTATATGAAAATGATAAAAACTGAGAGTAGAGGAGATTGTCGCGGATTTCCAAGGGCTTGGAAGCGACCGCGTGCGCTGTTCTGCTGCGCGTGAGGAATGGAAATCAAACAGGAGTAGGCTACTACTCATTTCTTTTATTTCAGATATCCCACAGTTAATTAAATTATACTAATTTAAGTCGTAGGATAAGGACGGAGGTGTTTTGCCTTTATCAAGACCACATGTAACCAAAGGGTTGAAATCAAATTTTCTTCTAGTTAATAAACAGGCTAAATAATATCTTAATGGTAATCCAAGATGCAAAAAATAAAAAATAAAAATTACAAAACACGTTTATATGATGGTTAAGTTTAAGGATAGGGGTGGCTATACACTACCATTAGCTCAGAATAAAAACAATATAGGCCTAAATCATGTTCCCACCGTGATAGAAAAACAAACGTGGGTGTGTGAGAGAGAGAGGGAGAGGGGGAAGGGGTCTTCTAATTATATTGTCTAAAACATTTAATAAAACTGCATGTATTAAGCTTTAGCCATATACTTATTCCGCGTGAGGGAGCGTTATTTCTACCATCCCTTTCAAGTACGCATCCTTCAATTAGAATGCTGTTCCCGTCGCCTCCCACTACTGCCGTATAATTAGACTTGAGAGATTCAGCTAATTTCTCTCTCTCTCTCTCTCTCTCTCTCTCTCGGTTCCATTCTGATCGTCTAATTTCACCTCAAAGGCATATTTTCACGGTGTAACTCGCTGGTTAAACAAGGCCATATCCATTTGTTAATTGATGCAATTACGCATTTCTCGTAATGGTCGCGTAGGTCCCGAGATACGCATCAATCAGTTTTCTGTTGACCTGCCAGAGGTTCTCTTCACGTCTGCCGGGACTGGCCCTCTCTCTAATAGAGAGAGATGGAAACATCATCGCAATTAACATCAGGTCGGACCTCTGATCGGTCAGACAGATGCGAGCAAGGGTCCTGCAGATCCCTCCTTCAGTTCGTTTGCTCATCATCAGGGTAGTGTCTGAAATGTAATAATAATAAGAGAGGAATCGAAAACATAATTTTATAGAAAAAATAGATAAAAGACAAATATATTATCATTTATAGATAAAAATAAATTATAGTTATGATTAAATCTGATATATTGTGATATATTAACTTTATAAACCTGAAAATATTTTGCATGACTAAAATATCGATATGGACGGAATTAAGGAGAGCACGGATATCTAACAGGTAATAAAGCGTTATTGGCATTACAACCTCATTTTCATATGAATATCCAAAATAATCTTGAAAGCTGATTGCGTGTTACAATTAATTTGACAAAATTTATATATATTCATTATCAAAAAAAAAAACAAAAAAAAAAGAAAGAAAAAAGTTTATATTAATTATATTGCTTTTAGCAAGCCCAGTGATACTTTTTTGCTCTCAAATTCTTAAAATACACCACTGTTTAAAAAGAAAAGGAAAAAACAGAGGGGACAGGGGTGTGCAAAACACACCTCAAGAAAAGCGCGAAGCATGACGTGATTGGCAAAGACATCATTCTATCCTCGCCGTCCCGGGATTAGAATGACGTCACACTGATACCCGTGCATGGATGAATTCTAAAGAACTATAGAGGCACAAATAATAGCACAACCACAAGTTCATATCTTGCAAGTCTTACGTTATCCTTTAAGCTTTCTACAGCTGTTAAACAACAATATTTTTGTACTTGATGAAGCTTAACTCTAATTTCTCATTTCCTTAAGGGGATTATCTTATACATATAAAACTAGGGCTGGCGTAAACATCCTCAGTGCTTCCCAGTTAAGTGCAGTCATCTATTATTGAGCGAAAGGCCGAGTGTGGAAATGTGTGTAAGACGGTGGATTTGAAGTAGATTTGGTTTCAATCGATCAGCAGGAGAAGAATATTGCTTATGGTAACAAAAGAAGCAGCTATGTCTTTCTCTCAGTTTGGATATCCTTACAATGCAACTTCTCAGGTAAGCATGACAATAAGATATTTTTCTCATGTAGACATTTAATGAGCGCGCATGCATAGGCTGTTTTTTTCCACATTCTGTCATAATCTCTGTACTCGGTAACTAACATTAGGCAGCAGCAGCAGATTGTTCTGTCACTAAGTCCTAAACTAAAGTTAGGCGATATTGTGGGGTTTGTCAATATTTATAGTAATAGGTTATTTGAATTATAAATGACCTCACGTGTTGTTGTAAACGTGTAAATTACCTTTACGGTGTAATTGTTTAGAGTGAAAGCGAGACTCCTCCCTTTGCCGGTTGCCTTTCCAAGTCTGTGTGTCTACACTAATTAGACATTTACAGATAACTGATAGATAATTTCGACATCATGACTTACAACCAATTAGGCTATAGTTTTATTTTAATGTAAAAAGACGGCTATATTGGCAAAAGAATCCGGGCTTGCTGGTGGATAGCCTAACTTTCTTTCCCTGACGCAAAACTTGACAGAAAGTTTTACTTTCAGCTTTGACAAAACACTAATGTTGATTTTTTTTTTTTTTTTTTTTACACTGAACAAGTAAATCAGCTGACAAGATATAAGGTTCGATTAAAAAAAATGTTTATGGATTTCATAAAAATAATCACAATAAAGTCTTAAATCAAATGAAAGTACACTTCTTATCTTTATGAATAAAACGCATGAACGAGACTAAAATTGAAAACTGTTTCAAAAGGAAGAGTTTAGTTCTACACAAAGCTTCTTAACGTAATCTTACCTTACTTTTGTTTTACTAAGGATACTGTGCGCATGATTTGTAACGCAAATATAAAATGACATGTCTATCCACAATTTTCTTCATGCAGTTCTTCGTGTCGGCAAACCCCAGTACGACTTGCTGCGATTCGATTTCCAGGTCGGTGACGGAAGGATCGAGCGCGTCTCAGACCGCAGCCTCCTTCTGCTGTCCCTCCTATGAGAACCGGCTGCTGGCGAGCACGCGGACCGAGCTCAACGCCGCGCTCGGGATGTACGGCTCTCCCTACGCAGCAGCAGCGGCGGCAGCCGGGCAGAACTACGCCAACTACTTTCCGTACAGCGCCGACCCCTCTGCCATCTACTCCAGCCTGGTACGTGTAGCACTCTCATCAGATATAGCGCGGGTCCTCCGTTCAATCGATTGACTCATTCAAGTCACGGCTTGTTATTGATTATTTTGGCTTGGTAAGGGGATCAAGCTGTCAAGCTGTCTGGTGAAATAACTTTGAATAATCAGAAGAAATAAACAAATGAATGAAGCGACACTGTCATGTGTTTGATGTAATAGGGCCTATAGTTTAAAGGGGAAAAGTTTTTATAGTTTTAATGTAAGTAATATAATTTAGAAACAGTAAGAATGTATAAAAGTGCTGTTTCCATTCTAAATAATAAATGTCTTTTGCTAAGTACAGTACCAGTAATATATGAAAGCTATATCACGCATTAAAGTTTTTAATTTTTTTTAATTTTTTTTCTAGAACCCACAATATGAAATCAAAGAGGGGTCAGGCAGTCTTCATGGTACTATAACCCAACCTGCCGCCTACTATCCATATGACCACTCACTTGGCCAGTACCAGTATGACAGGTGAGATTTGCATCTCTCCCACCTCTAATATGACAAATTTAAACATGCTGAAAATACAAATGCTGTTAAAAATTCTAAACATGCTGCTTTTTAACTTGATCCAGGTATGGGACGGTTGATTTTAATGGGTCAACACGGAGAAAGAATGCCACGCGTGAGACAACGAGCACTCTTAAAACATGGCTTTATGAACACCGGAAGAACCCATATCCTACAAAGGGTGAGAAGATCATGCTGGCCATTATCACCAAAATGACTCTCACGCAAGTGTCTACCTGGTTTGCCAATGCTAGAAGGAGACTAAAAAAAGAAAACAAAATGACCTGGTCCCCCAAAAACAAAGCAGGCGATGACAGGAAGGAAGACCTTAATAAGAATGACCCAGACAGCATTACCAAAGGTACTCTTGTCAGCTAATAAACTAAATGAACAATCTATAAATAAAAACAAAAAGCATTAAACTGTGTTTGTTTGTTTGTTTGTTTGTATAGATTCCAAAGACAGTAAAGATGAGCGGGACCTGCAGTTCAGTGACCTGGATGACATAGAGGACGAGGACTGTGACAAGCTGGACAGTGACTGTGAGAAATCAGGTCAGGATGACCTCCCGACTTCCTCCCCTCCAAAGAGAGACTGTAACCCTGACCTCCCTCTCCACTCAAACTTCCCATCTTTTCCCTGTGGTCTAAAGGGTTTGGGGCCTCTGAACCCCGATTACCTGGATCCTTTGGGATCCAAACAACAGCAGCAACAGCCCTCACCTCAGTCCACCTCCATAAACACTGTGACACTATCTCACTTTGAGTCGTCGGAAAAGCCTCGGATCTGGTCGCTCGCACGTACGGCTGTCGCAGGGGTTGTATTAGGCACGCAGAATGGTGGGGATGTACGAACTGGGCCCGTGGACTGTCCGATGCAGGGAGTCAGGCTGTCCACAGTCGGAGGAGTGCAGTGTGGGGAGCTGAAGGGCCTTCAGGACCCTACAATCCTCAGCAATACTGAAAGCCTTTACCAAGAAGGACTGCAAGGGATACACAAGGCATACAGTAGCGGGAGCTACAAAACCCTTCAACTTCATTCTTCATCCTATCCTGGACTGACAGAATCCTGCCAGTACTCTTCAATGGAAGGTACAGCTTTTCTGTGTTTATAGAAATGAAAAAGTTATTTGCTTTCGTAATTCTAAATGATCATGTGATATTTCAATTATTCAAAATACCGGTAACGCTTTATTTAAGTTCCTATATAATACTTACTATAGTAATAACAGTAATTGATGCATAATTACAATCAACTAAACCTAACCCAAACCCTATAGTACATGTAGTTAATTAATACTACTCATTACTTATTTGTGTAATTACACTGTAATAACCACCTTAAAATAAAGTAACCAAAATACCTAACTAAATATGCAAAATAAAACTAATAAAACATCTGTGTACTGTTTATTAACAGTTGTTGTGATCTTGTGTGTTTGTATATACTACAGGCTTCCCCAGTGCAGGAAAGACAGACATAGAATCCAATGAGCTCAATGACACATGTCCAACAATCCAGAATACTAAGACCACTGCATTCAGACCTGTGATGAAGAGGTGAGGCAGGTGAGCATGAGTGAAATCACACGTTAACACACGTACCTATTATGGGGGTGTTCTTATATAACTGATATCCCTCACATGATAACAAGGAAAATGATTAACACACTGCATAAACTTAATATGTATTAGCTTTAAGAAAGATCTGCAAAGAACATGCATGTAAATGTGTTTGCAAACTATTGTTTGGCTACAGTTTTTTTTTTTTTTTCCTAAAAGAATCCAATCATCTAGGATTACATAATGTGTCACCCCACAGCCTGCACTCAAGTAATGTCATTACACATACTCACTATAGTAAAGCATCTCTGATAACAGTAAACATTTGCGCTGCTCAGCCATCGGCTAACTGATTATTGGATTGCTTTGGTTATTTCAGCTATATACTGCACAACTAAAAACAATGATGTATCTTTCCATTTAGTATCTGTGTGATTTGAGGAAAGGAGATATAAATATAATTTCATCACACAGTTATCCAATATCACCTGTCATTTTCATCTAGCCTAACTTTCACAATATTGGCTCATACTTGTACATTTCCCTTCTCCCTCTGAATTAGGACTGCGGAAATGCCAATAAACGTGGGGACATTTTTATAATCTACATTATGCACTATGGAATGGAGTCAATGAAGAACTATAAGCCCGTGGCAGCAGACACTTGAAATAGTAGCACGATGAGTATGTGTGCTCTTCCTGGAACTGTGAAAACTAGAGGCAGCCATAATTTTGCACAATATGATTTGATGGTGTCAATAACTTTATGCAATGTTTTGTGTATGAGGATAAATTGTGATTTTTTATGTTTGCATTGGCAATCGTAGTTTAGTACTTCTATTTATCTATTTATTGTTTGATTATTCATCAGCTTTATTTACCTGTTACCATGAGTCCTCTCAAGGTTTTGTTGTGTGTTACATTTATTTCTCTGTGGTCATGTATTTAATGTTATGTGATTTACTTTTTTGGAAGCTGGTGTAAACTTTACAGTCAGTCTTTTTACTTTTTATTTACTAATCAAAAATAAATGAGGTGCGATACTGTGCTCCTGAGGTAGTTTATACCAAGAAAACTGTGTATAAATGTCATGTTATTTATAAAATATTTTATAAGAACTTATTTTCTCATTTTTGTTTAATGATTTATGTTTATTAATTAATCAGATATAGCTCTGTACTGTTTAGTTCATCGTCTTGACTCTATGCGTGAACCGGGACATTGTTGGAAGGTCATAAATTCAGACGAGGACGTGAATGGATTTAGCAAGGGTGTGAAGAAAGGGTACATCCGTTTCTCATTGTCATTATTTAATCGGAATTGGCATCAAACACTTTGTTACTGTTCAGGCTCAGAGCGAGGCAGGAATTGGTTATGAATGCAGCTTTGTCTCCACTGCGCGCGAGCAGGTTCATCATCATCCAGTTCTTGTGTTAACAACGAGGTCACGCGGGAGCATCCATACCACGAAACGCGCATCAAGTGTTTTGATGTTGATCAGTCAATTGCTCGAACTAACATCCCTGGGGGTTTTAAGCACCCAATTAAACTTACAAAGCAATTGCGGGGCTGGTTCAAAACCACAGAGAAACACATTTAGACTTAGTGTTTCCGTATAGTGACTGGGCGTATTAAACAGTGTGAATTTATTTATCTTATTTCGATTTAAATTTCCATCTGTCACGCTACTAACGCGAGATTTATACCGAGTATTAGTGAGAAAAATTAAATTCGAGTCTTCAAACTTTTCTGTCAGAAAAATACGAACACGCAAACGAGAAAAATAAAAACTAGACTGGAGCGATGGTCAGGGTCCAGTAAATTAAACCGTCGAAAGAGACATTATTTTTGGACGGATTTAAAGATTAAAGCATGTAATAAGAGTATTAGGTCTATTCAAAGGCGCTGTGGTCAATTTGTGAGCGAACTGAAAAAGGGGTCGCACAGACGGTCGGTGTCACTTGTTTGCGGTGCAGAATTCCTCATTGGAAATTTAGGGTGACATAATATTATTATAAATAACCATTTAGTTAATAAGAGTTAAATTAGAAAATATATATATATTAAAAAAAAATCAAATGAAAGTAAATATTAATATTATTATGGCCAATATGTCATATGGTTATAAATAATGAGCCAGTCCTTACGTTTTTAAAATGTGCACATAAAAAAATTAATAATAAAATAGGCATGTCAAATACGCCATAATGCGGCAACATAAATGTTTACATTTCATTCCTTGTACATATACATTTTTTTAAGGAGTCTGAAATCTGTAGACTAGATTTGTTGCTGAAAAAAAACGAAATACAAAAACCGTATATCACAGGCCTGACACCATGCAGGTGCCATGCTTACCCTTAGTCCAATAGTTTTATTTTATTAAAGGTCATCGGACTATCATATGGATTATCCCTCAGGATCTCCACTACCAAGCAATCTGCCCAACAGGCGAGATCTATTTCTATAAATCTCCCTAAATATAATCTCTCAAAATCATATTCTGAATACTGTTTTGATTAAAAAGGGGGGGGGGGGGGGGGGGAAACAAGGACTGAGATTGGCATGAAGGAGAGTAACTTGGAAGATTCAAAACACCGTTGTGTAACGCTTAATAGCAAAGACCAGCTTGCTGTCCTGCGTTTACATGATCAAACATCTGACCTGCAACACAAATTCACATTGTAAGAGACAAAGAAACAATGAAGAAAAAAAATAATGTGAATTATGCACCGTCTTTCCCAGTATAAAAGCTTACTTTGAATTGACAAGTACCACACAGTGTGCGAGCCGACCGCATAAAGACGTTTGCCGTGTTAAATATTTAAAGCAAAGGTAATTAAAATGGAAGCTGTAAAGAAGAGCTGCCAAACATTATTGAAGGTAATGATGCATGTGCAATGGGATTAGTGCGGTAGCGCTATACCTGAGGGAGCCGGCAATAATAGCATGGATTCCTGCCACAGAGCATCAGGCTCATACTGCAACTAATAGATCAATTAAGAGCCTGTCTTACAACAGGTTTACTCCATATTAAATCTAGACCAACGAGGGCAGAATAAGTCTAAGAGATAGCGTTGGTGCTTTCGCGTTAAAATGGTGACAGTGGAAATGTGTCCTGTATGTCCTACAATGTGTTATTCCCTTCAAAGAACTGGATCCCTGGGAACGTGGCTGTTGTTCAGACTGTGCATTAGCCTAATGGATGGGTGCATGGGGACACATGCTATGCATTATGCAGAGTGCATTGAATGTAAATGGCATTACAATAATGGTCCATAGGCCTACTGAAAATGCCAAATACACAAAACATTTAAACTGTTTATATGATCAAAATATGAGATAGATAGATAGATAGATAGATAGATAGATTAAACACAAGGCAGTGTCATGGCTATCGTCATGTCATCTCACTGTGCTAGTGTGCTAGTTTAATTACGGGCTGTTGTAGCGATAGCGGCCTAATCCAAAACAGATTTCTGCTAATCTCCAATAATAAAGACGCAAGAAATAAACACCACTGCATGACGGATAAACAAAAATAAAGAGGAATGACTAGGCCATTAAGTGTCATTTTTAACGAGGCACTAAATCTGACCACTTGAACCGTGAAGATGAAATGTGTGTGGTTAAGGTTTTCCTTGGGCTACAACCTTTACGGAGACCAGCCAACGGTCACAACTAAGAAAACATGCTTAATAAACATAAATGCCTTGCAGAGAGGTTTGTGTAAGGGTTAAGGAATAGAAACATATCAGTAGTTCATTACAAATACAGTAAGTCAATGGAATGTCCCACCAAGTAGTGTTTGTGGATGAGACGCGTCCCCTGTCATGACGGGGCACGACACAGCTATGATCCGCAAGTGTGCAGCCAAAGCTCCCGCTGACAGTCTTTCTTCTGCTCTTCAGCTCTTTTCCAGTCCCGTCGCCCTCGCGTCCTGTACACTGCGGCGAGCGACGTGACAAAACGACAACACTTCCATTCTAAACGATAAAGCTGTTAACACAATATAAAAGACTGCTTCGTTTATTATAATGTGAGCCTAGTTTTTGTCGCAGTGAATGTTTCCAGCTGAGATTAACTATTAGCATAGCTTAATCCACCATGGTTTGTTTAGTTTTAATAAAACATTCAGATGACCAAATCGTTATTATATCATATAACCAGTATCTACTAATAAGCCTTCATAGCCACCAACAGTTTAGACATAACACTGTAACTGACACTTTTTAAAAAAAAACAAAAAAAAACATCTTCTATAGGCTAGTTACTCCAAGGTTGTCAGTGTACATCTTTTGACCTGTGAATGACTCTTGCAAGATGCAATCAGTTTTATGGATTATGGAAATGTGGCATAAATGGTTTAGATTTTGATAAAGTGGACTGATGAGCCAGTATTAATCTCAAAGAACAGAGTCATTTTACTGCTTTTAGCTGGTGATATCCACAGCCAAGGTGGGATTTGGCAAAGATCTGTATCAGAGTATTTTTATTTGCATATGACCAAAATGTATACATTTCATGACCAAGGGGCACGGCTGCTCTGCTGTAACCCACAGAAGAATATTTCTGGTTTACTGTGGGAGCAAGAGTTAAGTAAATTGTTTACCACTGGTCTTTATCACTGGTTTACCTGCAACAACTTTATCTACCTGCTAGTTTTTTATACAGCAACATTCTCTGCACTTCATCAAAATGACACTTTATCACTAAAACCACCTCTTCAGACCATAATACTTCATGTAGATAAAATAAATAAAATGTTTGGTTTTTTTAAAAAACAGATATATAAAAATAATTTAATAAAAAGACATTGATACTATTTTTAATGACATAAGGAAGTTAATTTAAAATAAATATATACCTCTTTTATGTTTCAGAAGCAGTCCAATATATAAAAACAATTTTAAAAATCCTGCAAAATCAAAGTCCTCCTGAAAGACATTTTAACTAAAAAAAAAAAAAAAAAATTCTGTCACACAACTATGACATGTCAGCTCACACAATGTGGCAAAGAAAATGTTTTATAATTTCCCTAATTTTAGTAGGTCATATTAGTAGCCAGAAACACCAAAAAATGAAAACAAAAAGCTGTCAGCACTATCATTAATCATTCATTTGGAATTATCTATATAATATTTGTGACATTATTATTGTATCCTGACTGACATTACACAAAGGAAAAACACACTTTTTTTCTGTGAGAAAATGGAAGCAGTCAGAGATACCCAAATATAACGGACCATACTGAACAGATAAATCCAAACCAATTCCTTGGTACATAAACTTTCTTTCTTTCTATCTATTTACTTATTTTAGTTCTTACTCAAGAATCAATGATATATCATATTCTCTGCTGAACAGTGAGGAACCTGACTATAAATCGACGACGTCACAATTTAAATGTCAAAGGTCAGCGGAGGGTTAACTATTAAAAATTAGGTTCTGGAGTTTTTTCGCTCTCGCCACAGACTGCTTGCTCACAGAGCATATGATTGTGATGTAAAACCAGCTAACTGGTTCTGACAGAACAGCAATGGTCAATTCATACTAATAAGGCCTAGGATAACAACAACAGCAACATCATCTCCTACAACAATTTGCCCGAATCCAGACAAAAGAGGTAAAGTGAAGGTGCCATTTGATGTGTCCCACACAGAGCCACAGAGGGCATATGAGAGAGGATCTCAGTAATGATGGCTCAGGGTTCAAATGTTGATAAGGGGGACAATGAACACACTTCATTAAATTTTGTCAAAGGGCGCAGTGAAATGTGTGCAGAGCTTTGTTTCTGTGCATGTCTTTCCTCATGGAATTCCTGGTCGCCGATGTTGCTACAAGGTCCTTGCTAATGAGTTTTGTCAAAGATAATTATGGGCTCCTCTTGGTGGCTGAAGAGTTCAATGAAAAGATAGCTTTGTGTGCCTTGTGTGCGGACAGTGCATTTTCATCCCCTTGCACTCTGAGTGACCCGAATGACCTGACCCTGTCCTGGCTAAAGGCCATTGTCCTGCAAGATGGAGTCCTGCCTAATGTACAGGACATAACACAGATCTCAACTAACTGTACCTTGAACTAGACTAATCTTACACCAGTAGTCTATTACTTCTGTCTATACCTTACGTTGACTTGGCATGAGACAACAGACACAATATTCAAATATGGAGTTCAGATCTTCTGTTGTTCTTCAGCTTAAGCATATAACAGAATACTTTCATCCTCACTGAAACGCTGACACAAAGAGACTTGCATCCTGCACACTCGCCAAAGTTCAGATGGTCACATATGCCTAAACCGTGTCTGAGACCTGATTTTTGTCCGTTGGCCCCAGTTTAGCCTCATGTTCTTCCTTTCCTACGTTATACTTTAAGACCTGCTGAACTTCATACAAAGTCCTGTCATCATGTCTGTTTAGCTATTCTGTTTTCTCTCCTTTCTCTGTTATCTGCCTGGGTTTCTAATCACCTTCCCGCTTTTTCAACATCTTTTTGTTTGTTAAGGTTTGTCATAAGGCTAACTGCTCACTCAATACATATCACCTCAGATCTTTAGTCATTCTGTTTGAATGTAAAATCTCCTCTATTATGAGCACTACTCTCATCTCCCCATACACATACTAAAAACCCACACACACACACATATACTGTATACACTGGTGTAACGCATTACAGGTAACGGGAGTTACGTAATCAGTAAAGTAATGCATTACTTTTAAATTTACAATAAAATATCTGTTACGCAAATACGCAAGTTTTTTTTCCCATTTATTTACTGACACCTCTCCTGTCCCCATGTTGAGAGAAATCGTGAGGTGCAGAGGCGTTGTATACGCTGTGTAAACAAGATTATTGTAGGTCTAGACATAGACAAAATGTGAGCAGGCATTTACTCATCTCACTTTTACAAAAACAGATACATTATTTTCTAAAAATTAATAAAAACAGTGAAATGCAAACTCAGAATATTATGCAAACCTGCAATAATTAAATATGTTAAATGATACAAATATACTTTATTCATTTAATCTCACTTTATTAGCCAATGTCTTTGCTGCTGACCTTCGATGATCTAATTCAACCATACTAATAAGCAAAAATGACTTGTTAAACATCACATTTGTATTTTATTTTTTTGTTTTTATTGCAAGTTATTGGCCATTACGGTTGCCAAAAACAGAACTTTTTTGTAATTAAAAAATAAATAAATAAATAAATAAATAAATAACACAAGCAAGCCCAGCCCAGGTGACAAAAAGTAACACACAAATAACATGACAAATTACTTTCCATAAAAAGTAACTAAGTAACGCAATTAGTTACTTTTTGGGATTAACACAATATTGTAACATATTACTTTTAAAAGTAACTCCCCAACACTGTATATGCACTACCATTCCAAAGTTTGGGAGCGGTTACATTTTTTTTTTTCACCAAGGCTGCATTTATTTGATCAAAATACAGTGAAAACAGTAATATTAAAGTAATATAACAGTGAAATATTATAATCTAAAAGATCTGTTTTCTATTGTCATATATTTTTAAAATGTAATTTTTTCCTGTGATGGCAAAGCTGAATTTTCAGCATCATTACTCTATGCTTCAGCATCACATGATCCTTCAGAAATCATTCTAATATGCGGATTTGCTGATCAAAAAACATTTATGATTATGTTAAAAACATATTTGCTGCTTAATATTTTTGTTGAAATCATGATACTTTTTTCAAGGTTTGTTGTTAAAAAAGTTCAAAAGAACAGAATTTATCTGAAATAGAAATCTTTTGTTCATTTAAAAATGTCTTTAGTGTCTCTAATATCTACTGCAGAATATATATGTAGTTTGAGGCATGTGAACTGTAAATTGCTATAAATGTACTCTCTGCCATTTCTGCGAAACTGAATCTATATGCCTGTACATATTATGTGAAAAGAGAGAAAGAAAGCCACTCCCTCTCTTAAACCCCTGGCACTAATTTAGCTGCCAAACAGCTGGGTGAGAGAGTAAAGAATTTATGGATGATATTTACAGAATTTCCCTTTAACCTTTCCCTGGAATATGTTATGTGCAGCATTGCACATAACTTCCGAAAATAGCTAAAACCAAACTTTATTCTAGAAATGTGAAACCTCAAAATCGTACCATTGTAATTAGTTACAGTGTGTTCAAATTAGAAACGACAATGTCTAACAGATAGAAGTAAGGCTAGTTTAGGCCTAATCAATGGTAGTTCACAGCAGGTCTGTGCTACACATGCATCCCTTCCCTCTCCTTGCTAGGGGTCTGCAGCTCTGTGGGAATCTCTTCTGTTACATAAAACTCCACTGTGCAAGGTAGTCAAACACAAATTATTCTGACAGAGAGGAATCTCTGTCCTCCTTTACCATCCATCAACTTTTATTATTAGGAGAGGCTGAGAACGAAGGCAAATCTGTTCCATTAAAGAAATCCAAAACTTTTCAGTAATGATATTCAGTCTGTCTCGCTGCAGAAGTAACACTTCATGAAGTTATAAAACAGTTCTTGACATCCTCATTTCCATAAAACCTCTGGAAACTGTATCATAAACTCGTGACAATTATTTGCAACTCACAGCAAGGAAGGTTTCCAAAGGAGGCAGGTGAGAGTGAAGGGTTACCATGGTAGCACGGCAGTTATGACACTGCTTTAGAACCATGTATTCCAGAACATAGTGTAATCAACAGGGGCCGTTGCAACACGCCTACATACTGTTCTAGCTAGGTAAACAGCATATTCCAGCAGCCTTGGGCACTGAATGCAGACCACACATTGTCACAGCTCACTTTTAGACTAGACTATCATAAAAAAGGCCCATTATGTGCGTGTGGGATTTTTCGCCCAGTTAAAAAGCCCTCTGGGCTGTGGCCAATGACAGAGCATCATAATTATGCATTTTATTGGCCATCTCATTCCAGCTATGACTGATTCGGCTCCCAACCCTAAACGTTTCCATTCGCCCTTTCATGTGGGGAGGCTGACAGCGCCACAGCTTGCCTGTTTCAAAGGTGGGCTGACAAATATTTACGACCTGATGTGAAGTCACATATAATCAGCTCTCATAAGCTGTTTGAGAGGAATCGGTTATTGGAACACACTTATCTTTTACATTATAAATGATTCTTCGTAGAAGCCCCGAGCCCTTGATGTGGCTGGCCAAAAATAATAAGTGACACATTTCTTTAGCTTCATACATAATGAGGGGTTATCAGCAAAGGTTGCTCACTCTGAGAAAATGGTGGAAATTAACCAGTGGCTCACTCCCTCTACTGGTTCAAGTTATAACTGCAACCACACTAACCACTGTACACAGTCCTCTGCCTTCTACAGGTATTCATAATACTTGGGAACCAAAAAGATGGTGATTATGATGAAATTCTTGAGAGAGAATATTGTGAAAATGTGTGTAAGGTCAGTGACAAACAAAGGCTGTCATGTATAGTAAATAATATGTCATTTCACATGTCCAATTGTACAGTAACAATGAAAATAGTATTAAAATATATTTAAAACTGTAAATTATATTTCTAAGACTGACAAACACAAGGCTGAGGGGAAAGCCCATATTTTAAAAGCTGTTAGATAGAAAGCAATGATGGCGGCGTGAAAATCAGATAACATCAGCAGAACACCATTAATAAAACAATATTTAAGTGCTCTAAAATAAAAGTTAGCGGCCTGATGTCAATATGTGTCAACTCTATTCCCCGAACTGCATTTTTCTTATTCCCAGTTATCCTTAATTCTAATATCTCCAAGTCTTCTCATGCAGCAGGTTAGAGATGTAGATTTATGACAGTAATATGTTCCTTCCCATGCTTTAACTGCCCATGAGGCCTTATGGCAGGGGTACATTATCCAAAATACATATTTCCCTCTGTATTAGGAGTTATGGGGATAGCAATCCTCAAAATGAGAGCGATAAATCACTATTATGCCATTAACGTGAGCATGGTTCTGTCATTTAGGTCGCACTAAGAGTCTGAGAGCGGTGGAGTGGGAAGTGTTTAGGAACAGCACGTATTTGGTGGTCCTGAGATCCAGCCGGTCTCCTCTCTTTAGATGCGTCTTGCATCTGTTATGCATTTCTCTCAGATTCTGCCTCTTTGTGGTCATTCATCGAGTCCCCACGACAAACTAGAAACGCATTTTCGCAATCTCTGTGGCAGGGGATGCTAGCGTAGAACATATTAAATTTGTTACTAATTTTAAAACTTGGCAGAGCAGGCCACATTTCTGCCACCCGTTTTCTGTAGACACGTCAGTTGAACCCCAACGTGACCAAAACCACAATACAAACAGAGCAGGCGGAACAGCAGCTCCCTTTGTGCACCACACTGTAAATGTTTATAAAAAAGGGCTTTTTAAAACTAACGGGACATAATGACATTACGCTAAACCCGAGCTCTAAAGGGGTGGAGGTGCATTCGCCCTATTCTCCACTTGTACCTCAACAGCAGATAAAAATGTGCTGCTTAAAAGCCACAGAAACGGAAGAGTGAGGTCCTGTGGAATGAGTGTCCAAACTCTTTAATCTACAGTCAAATAGTATAGTGGAAATATCCACGCAGTGTTTTGTTCAAAACCCACTAGTTCAAAATTGCCAAATAGGATGTACACTCACACACACATATGTTGTGTTATTAATGTAGTATTAATTGGCTATATTTGTATTAGTGATTATTTAATAATAATAATTAATATTATTATTACTAATACTACATTTAGAGACAAGAGACTCCAAATTTAGAGATCTGTAAACAACAAAAATCAATAAAAAAAAAATATTGAACTAATATATCTATTATTCAAATATATTATATTCACAGACAGAGTAGTCCAGAGCTTTGAATCAACCACACAGCAGTCCTTTCATTTACATTCATTCATGAGCTCTACACCATCACACACAGCAACATTTCAAGAGACAAGGTCAGGGACCCTAGAGGGCTGTACTCCTCTGTGTGTTTGTGTATCTGTCTGTCTGTGTGTGAATGTGACTGCTTGTCGTGGAAACATATTTGATGCTTGCTTTAATTATTTTGCCCCCCATCCCTCCCCAAGATCATCTAGTGTCTAGGCAGCCATGTTGGCTCTACAGCAGGTCTGTGAGTGCAGCTGTCACTAGTGGAACTGCACTGACCTCTAGAGACCGATCTCTCCAGGCACAACATGGAGTTTCACTTACCTTGACAGCTCTGGCAACAGCCCATAAGAGTGACAGAGAGAACGTGCAGGTAAACCTGCAGTTCTGCACAGACCTGCTATTCTCATTCATTATCCACACACACATAGAGAGAGAGTCCTAACCACCCCAAAATCTCATTGCACTGAAATTCACCCCTGCACAAAGCCATCGCTGGTCTAATATGTTTAGCATCTTTTTTCTCTCCTCTACTCTGTGACACACCACATATTGTTATCCACGGTTCATCCTCAGTGTGTGTTTGTGTGTACTTCTGTACATAATCATGTATATTCTTCTTCGTATATGTATATGACAAAAGATTTTGTTGCCCTGGCAGTACATAAGAAATTAACCTGAAATGTATTCGTCCTATAGTGTATTTCTTAAAACATGACACTTGTAAAAACACCCATCCAACTAAAAAAATATGAGTCATGGAGAAACTTCCCTCTGAAACAAAATATTTTCATACTAAATATTAATGTCAAAAGGAGCCTGTTAAAATCAACGAAATCCTGTAGTATTCTAGGAGAGAAGCCAAATTACATATATATTACTTTTCCTTTGAGTAAACATGACATATTTGGATTAGTAGGCTGATAGATATACAGACATTTCCAGCTTTTTCCAACATGTAAACTTTTCTACTCATGCCCAGGGAAATGCTATTACATTGCACAAAAATGTTAGTTCTGGTTGTTCAAGTATGTTAAATTATTATTTTAAGGCAGCCTTTTTCTTGATATATATATATAATTGATTTTGATATGCATTATACATACGGAATTCTTGGTAGGTTTGTGTATGTGCTTACCAGAATGCCTTCTAAAATCACATATCCCAAAATCCTGAGTCCTAGTTTGCAGAGGAACATGTGGCATCTCATTCAAAACTATTCATCACTTTAAAGTTTTTCTTTTCTTTTTTTTTTTTTTTTATAGAGTTTCACGCCATTGCTGCTATCATCATCATCATCAGTCCTTATATGTGATAAAACATGATGGGAAACATATAAGTGTCTAGAGCCATAAAGGACAAATTTAGCTGGAGCAATAAAGTCTTACCCCCCAGTGGAAACATAATAAAATACATTTAAATGAATTTACACACTCTGTGCTAAAATACTGACTTATGCCTGTTTAAACCATATGGAGGAGGGGACAAGGACTCAGTAATCAATTTCACCAGGCCTGAATATGTGAGCTTTACATTTTGTTGATATGAGTTGATTTTTGTAGACTAATAATAAAATAAATGTATATTTTTATATATATATATATATAAATAATACACACACACACACACACAGAGACACACACTTATTTTATTATTAGTCTATAAAAATTGTAATTAGCCATAAAAACAAATCTATGGTACATTGTCATTTAGATGGCTAAGTAAATGTGTGTGTGTTAATGCAGAGATGTAGAGATGCCCAGATGCACAGCACCATAAGGCAGTGTACTGATTAGGGCAGTGTGTAATGCATGAATCAAAGGGCACGGAAAGGAACCAATCAATCTAACTAATGGGAATCCCTGGTGAGGAGTGTGGGCAGAATTACCCAGCTGTACAATCTCAGCGACCTCCCAGCTTAAACACACACACACACACACACACACACACACATATATATTATATATATATATATATATACAGTAGTTTCCCATGCCTGTACCTAAATGCACCCACCCTGCCTAAATATACAAGTCCAAAAGTTCATTCTCGATGACATAACATATATGCCTGCATAAATAAACACACACAAACATAGCTAATTACAGAACTTTACAAACACCAAATCACCCAATAACCATGTTTACTAGCCCCCTACGACATACCGCAAAACACTGCATGAACTAGACATCTCCGAAAATGTTATCTAACCTCAAAAAGAAAAAGACAAAAAAAAAACAAAAAAAAAACCTTACAATTGCACAACAGACACACACATACTCAAAATATGTCCAGCAGCATAGCAGGACCTACTGTAACACATGCAACGTGTCAATGTTTCTGAACATCAGTGTTTCAGCTAAGGTCTCCACATGTGTCTGCCACATTTATCCGGCCTAGAGGACTCTGTCCAAGCGGGGGTCCATCAAACAGACAGATGAAAAAGCAGACATATGTCATTTAGTTACAGAAAGCTGTGGTGTGCGTGTGCGAATGAGTCTTCATTTTAACGGCAGACACCAATGAGATTGCAGTACACACAGTGTCATTTTTAATTATTTGATCACTATTAGCAAAATACATGTGCTGATTTAATTTGCAGTATCTGTGTGTCGTTTAGAAAAGTTAGTTTAAATGTTTAAAGTTTAAATCTAGATAGATATTTATTATATAAATAATACTTACATATTTAAAATAATAATTTTTTTAAAACACACAAACCATGACTTGATTTAAACCAAGATGAAACCTTTGGCCTCAAGTTGGAGGATAATGTCTAAGTCAAGGGGAATGCATTCATGATATCCAGCATGAATCAGAGCCTATGCCATCGTTTTGGACGTTAGTTTAAGATTGCTCGGTTGCATAGAGCTCCCTTTAGTGCTGAGCGGACTTTCATAAAATTGATTTTCTGAGTACACCCTTTTAGCAGCTATAAGCTTGAAATATGAACCCTTCATTGCTGAGAGCATTTCTTCTCGATTTTTACCCTCTCTCTCCTTTATTTCTTTTTCTCTTTTTATTATTATTTTTTTTTCACCTCACTCCATAACTAATGATCTGGGGAGGCAGTGTGTTTGAAATTCTCCACAGTAACCATTTTCATAATTAAACATTTCTAATTCTGGAGCTTTGGTTGGCTCTGAGCAAACAGGCAGCGGCAGCGAAGTGGGAAACGTTCGACGCCTTTCATTAGAGCTCTTTTTAAATCAGTGCTCTGGTTAATGCATGCGCTAATGAAGCAAGAGGACATTTAGCATCCCTGCTCATTAGGAGCTAAACTGCGGCCATTTGTTTGTACAGCAGAGGGAGAAGGTTATCAAAGCGTACGGTCAATCACATTTAATAATGGGGAGGTATTACTCTTTAATGAGTTATTTAAAATTATCCGAAATGTAATTTATCTGAAAATGAGTGTCCTTTGAGGATGCTGCATGATAAAGTAAACACTTTTTTTGGCCTAGTAAAAATAAGGGCTTTATGCTTGGCACAAATTACAAAGCAAAAGCCAGACTAGTGAGCGCAGAGGTGTGGCTGTTCGCACACGCTTTTGACAAATACATTCAAATAATTGACAACTTTCCTTTCAGCCTGAGAAAGTGGATGATATATTATAACACAGCTCTTTTAAATCACACGGTTCAGTGGCTTGACATTAGATGTCAATTCATCACTGCTGACAGCCAGCCACTATACAGCATTCCAGCTGAAAAATTATGCATATAAATGATGATAAACATCAACATATTTGTTATATGGCAGAAAATGAGGCCGCACAACACTTAATGCTTTAGGTACCATCGGTTACAGCACTGTTTACATTATTAACAGGACTGGAAATAATAATTGGCCATATATTTCTCATCTCCTGCCAGAGGTGCTTGACATTCTGCAATGGTTTGTAATGTAAATGACAAAAATGGTATTTATTCCATATCTTAAAAGTCAATGAAGTGATGAAGGAGAGAAAATAAGCCAGCTACAGGTGGGGGTCAATTATCATTTGAATAATCGAGGCAGCAGCGTGGCAGACCCGAGCCTCTCTGAAGTGTGACGCGTTTTTATCTTCATGCATTTCAATGAAGTCAGACCTGTACATAAAAGGTTATCACCTAGGAAACATATTTGCCTAAGCACAAGTTAAACAGGCGGGTGAGATCAGCATAGATATTCAATTTAGCCAGCCAACCTTGAACTATAAATATTTCAATAAAACCCAATGAGAGCGTTTTCTCTCTCTTTCTGTCTATTCCCCTTTCCTCCTCCCGTCTTTGATCCAATTCCATTTCAGCTGTGGGAGATAGGGAAGGAGGAAAGGGAGAGGGGGATGGGATTTATAAAGGAAAAGGAGAAAAGAGAAGAGGAGCAAAGGAAAGGAAGGGGTGAAAAAAAACTCAGCGTACTGTAGTTTAGCTAAATGTGCTGTTAGATGCATCTGGCCCCTAAAGCCTGAGGGGGGAGAAAGAAGAATCGAGGGAGGGAGACAGACTGACAGCGAAAATATGAAAGAAAGAAAGAAAGAGAAACAGGGACATGAATTTAACAAGTGCGCTGCGGGCAATGGTGGGCCCTACATTCAGAAGATATTAAATAATCTATTATTTGTTGGTTTCTCTCTCTATCTGTCTTCAGGTTGATCATTATGTCACTGTAGCATGATTCACCACAGGTTACAGACTCTTTTTCACAGGTATTCTCAAGCTATGTTGAGGTTCAAGTTTAAATAAAGATTAAATTTGAGCACAACTGTCCAAAATGTAAGCTTTTGGCACAATAAAGTCTTAATATTATCAAAATATCATTCTTATTCTTTCCGATGAAAACTCCAAAAAGGCATTTAAACACAAAAAGATTTACAGTAGTTTCTAGTAGGAGTGCTTTGAAGGTATGACATACAAAAGGCCCAAAATGTCATCGTCATTGTGTTTTTATGTGGTAAAATGTACATAAAATTACAATCCAAATTCTTATTATTTTAATTTATTACAATAATCATAAACGCACTGCTTTGTAGCACAAATAGTTTTACAGTTTACTGCACTTTTTTTCTGGTTATTTACCTATAGTAGCTAATTAATCAGAAGTCTCACAGGTGCATACGGATAAGGTGAATACGGATTCCTGTGTGTCCTGTTTTGAAATTATAGTCAGTAGTATTCGGCTGATGGCTGATTTAAAGGCAATACAGTTTAACAATGAGATGTACACAAACATGCTGACATGAAAACCTATTTTAAATTAAACTGAATACATATTGGCAAAATATGTAACTGACTTAGTGTGGAGATAAAAAATGTTATTAGCCCTAGTGGATATAATAGAGGCCAATAATCTCAATTAGGAATGTGCAACAGCGACCGAGTACTCGACCGTGACAGCAACGATCACCGTCGAGTACTCGAGTACATTTCATGATCGAAATGTATTTTTTCTTTTTTCTCCTGATTGGTTATAGCAGCACTTTGGGCGGCGCCCTGAGCTCCGATTGTTTAGCTTTCCACAGCATGCGTCAAAAGACGTAAGAAGAGAGAGAATGGCCTCGAAGTCACGTGTCTAGTTTCACTCTGACAATATAGATGAAAATACAGTTCAGTGCAAGCTGTGCAGCGCCAAGCTTGTATCTTGTGCTGAAAATATCCTTTCAATTCTATTCATAATTAATTCAGCAATAATCATCAGTGATTTTCATACTGTAAAATAACATTTTGGTTGATCAGAAAGTGCAAATTGAATCCAAAATATTGATTAAATATTAGTGACACTTTTTAAAGCACAATCGGAGTTACACTTTCGGTCAAGCTCACGTTTGCATTCGCAAACCTTTTGCAGATGAAAGTTGTAATAGCTACATCTGATTAATATTGGGTCGGGATATCAACATTTATTAAGACGCTGAATGCGCTGCAAATCAGTGTTTAGTTTCATGCTCAAATACAATGCCCAATATTGAGTTATTTGAGACGGTCATATTGCTTTTAGATGTTTCTTTTCTTTTTTTCTTTCTTTTTTTTTTTTAATAAAAATAAAAATACTGATGTTATAATAATGCAACAGTGCATTTTTCGTCCTATTTGTTTAATGGCATAATTCGCATGGCTTCGAAAACGCGCAGGCGATTTATGGAATCACTTAATAATGTGATTAAAATAAAGCACAGATCTGCCATAAACATGGCATGGCACTCTCTCTCTCTCTCTCTCTCTCTCTCTCTCTCACATAAAGTTCACTGGCATTTGCATCCTTTTGTGCCGATACCAAGTTGTAACGTTACATCTATATTATGTATCTATGTTATCTGATTAATATCATAGGATGTAGAACGGGCTTCAGTTTATTGGGGTCACTCACCTCAGGCGGCTATTCCTTTTAGATGCTTCCTTATTATTTTTATTTTTAACATTCATTTTCCTAACCGTCTTGAGATATTTTTATTATCTCCATGACGGCCATGCCCCGCCCCCCGCACACGGCCCTCGAGTAGTCGATTAACCGCTTTTGAAACTTATCAATGATCGAAATGAAAAATTGGCAAAAAAAATGCCCATCCCTAATCTCAATCTGACCTGGCTAATTTATAGGTCTATCATTAGTCAATAGTAATGCTCTATGCTTAAAGTCGGCATGAAACAGAATTTGCAATAGCCTTCCCCATTTTGATGAATCCTAGCGAAACAGCTTCTCGAGCAAGACGAAATGTAGGACGGAACAGGACTTAATTTTGTTCATTGGGAATTTATTGGATCATTGTCCTTGGCTATTACTGGGATCTCATGTGAGAATCAGAGAAGAAATTTTGATTAAAGATTACAAGAGCACTTCAATACTCCATTAAAAAAAAAAAAAAAAAAAAATTGATTTCATGAGGACTAATTTTTTCACAATTTAGGCTATTACATTCACTTCACATTTCTTGTCATTCTCTAGACACAACCAGCGCACACCCACCAACAAACATGCTGACTTATCTACATACTAACTATATAAATTCACACCATATAAACATCTATTGTTAGTACATAAAGTGAATTATAGAGACAAACACAAACTCTACTCTAAAATAATTTTTTGGAGGTTGTCAGATTTAACTAACTTCTGGGGATAATTTGCAGAATTTTGTCCCAAAAGTGTAGCCAAGTAAACACACTTCTGCTCAATGCACCCACATCACGCAAACTCTCTCTCTTTCTTGCCTCCGTTCTATGCCACACCAACTGACAAGCTGCTTAACTGACTCTCAGTGCATTATGAAGAGAAGAAAGAGCCCCCTCCTCTGCAGGACTAAGCCACCCATAGAGACCCCGATCAGTGCCGTGTTGTGACAGAGGACCTGTCAGTGGGGCCAGGCTACAGTATCACTGGGCTGATTTAGCACAGTCCAGACAGGGTGACAGAAGGTGAAAGCTCCAGCTATTTGTCACTGCTGTGCCCGTGTCAAAGTGTCAGGTGTGGGGACAGAGGGGGAGTGCAGCTGGGCTGATAGTGGAAGAGACAGGCCCGTATGGTCCGAGACCCAGCAGCCTGTCAAGCAGGAGTCAAAGTCTGGTGTCTTCTGGGGAGCTACACCCCTCCTATATGCTTTCTTGCTTTCTTCCTTTCTAGCAAGCTGATCTTTTATTCTTCCCTGCCCGATTCTCACTATGCCTTCCTACATTTTCTCAGCATCTCTCTGGAGGAAATCTGCTTTTTTTTTTCTTCTCACTGTCTCTTAACACATCTTAAAAACATGCCCGCCTAAAACCTAATCTTACTCTCAGTTGTATTTCCCAAGACACAGATCAGAAGTGCAGGTTAGGACAGCTGAACAGATGCAAGTCCTTGCGAAAATATGTCAGAACACAGATAAAGACTCCATATTCTGAGTTTAGAGACCAAAAGAACAACACAGCGCTACAAAATGTTTTTCACAGTTTAAGCTACTTTGTCTTTGGGAAAAACAACTGTAGTTTAAATAAGAAAAACAAGTGGAATAAAAGTGTAATATTGTGATTACACCACAACAAAGTATCCACAAAGTACTTTAGCCAAATAGTCACAGTAAAAAATGCATTTATCCTCGAGACTTGAAATCCATGGAGATTAAGTGCAAAAATAACAACAGCAGCAAATCAAATCAAGCAGCATATGAGGACTAAAAAAACAACATTAAATGTGTTCATAAGTCATAAAGTAATTCATTTCTTTATTCTTTCTTAAGCCTCTTTACTTGGATATTTATTGGAGGGGGAGTATGAGCAGTGTTTATAGTTGGGTCAAACACAGGCTCTCAGGCTTAATAGGGGATTACGGCTCTCTCCCTCAAAAGAACACTAACTGACTTTAGCACAAGTGTAACTGGCATTTCTTCCGTTGGATATCCAGATTCATCTGAACGAGTGTGATGACGTGATAAAGGATTAGAGGATGAGAGGAGATGGAAGGAGGGAGGAGGTGCATCCTGACAGTGATGCGCTCGGTTGTTTATCCCCTCTACACTTCTTCTCAGTCTTTGCTTTTTTTTTGTCTGGTTTTGTTGGCTTGTCTTAATGCCAGTCCCCCCTCCCCAAGTCCATCTGGTACCTTTGCTCGCCCTCAAAACAACCCACTGGACTAATTATGAAAATGCGCACGCGTGCACACACACACTCTTTTGGAAAAAGAAAATATACTGAATTAGCCAGCAATTCATTTATAAGTTAACAAAAAATCCATATGTCAGCAGTCATTTAGAAGTTTTGGCATATTGTTTAGGAAATGTCACAACTTGAGAAGGACCCTGTCACACAGCTAAACAAGCAAAACAAATCATACTGCCAGAATCTGTGTAGCAGGGTTAAAGTGTTTGTATTGCTAAACTCTTCATGAGGAACGCATTAGAAAAACACTTTAAGCAGAATAACAGTAACAGTGACGTAAACTATCGTTAAAATTTTCTCTACCGTAAAAATGTTTTTGAATTAAGTCTCTTATGCTCACCAGGTCTGCATTTATTTGTTAAAAAATACAGGAAAAATGTATAATTATGTATGAAATATTATTACAGTTTAAAATAACTGTTTTCTATTTTAATGTTTTAAAATGTCATTTATTCCTGTAATGGTAAAGCTGAATTTTCAGTATCATTACTCCAGTCTTCAGTGTCACATGATTTCCTTTAGAAATCATTACGCTGCTCAAGAAACATTTCTTGTTAGTTAAAAACAGTTCTGCTGTATTTTTGTGGGAAACATGACTTTTTTTTTTTCTTTTTTTTTTAGGATTCTTTGATGAGTTGAAAGTTGAAATGAATAACATTTATTTAAAATAGAAATATTTTGTAACATTATAAATGTCTTCACTTTCACTTTTGATCAATTTAATGCATCCTTGCTGAATAAAAGTTATAATATCTTAAAAATTTTACTGACCCAAAAACTTTTGAACAATTGTATGGTTCTGCACAATTTTTTGACTTTCAAGCGTTTCACAAACAGGCTACTTAATGAGTTTTCACATCAAATTTTGCTTTAATTATTTTATTTCAAAACTTCTTCACTAGTTTTTTTCCCTAGCGACTTCATTTCTTCCACAGACAGATGATGTGCTAACCAGAAAATCCACAAGTTCATTTCTCATATATTACACAAGTCTTCTAACCTTTCCTCACCCATGGTCCATATTAAAATCTTACCCTGTTTAACTGCTCAAGAACAACATAGAAGCACATCCAAAAGCTCTTCATCCCAAGATAAGGACAGAGGAATTAAAAAGATTGATGGTGAGAAAACTGTTAAACAGCGAGAGAGAAGAATGGAGTAGATGGACATGCAGGAACCCATTCAAGATACATATTGTAGTTGCCAGTGCATTAAGTGAAATGTTTTCAGAAGTTTAGTTATGGCACTTCTCCAGACAGCTGGTCTTCTGAAAGCTCAATCTTTCATGTAAGGGCAGAGATAAACCAAGCCGATGGTTGGCCATTGACTAATGTCGGGCCGTCGGTGAGCATCTGTTGGGTGTTCAATGTGTTCAATGCGTTTGCGGCAGTTCACCCGATTCAGCATGTTGAATCGCCGTTGGGGCCATCGGAGAGAGAGATCACTCTGATTGGCTCAGACAAAAGGCCAATCTAATTTTACACCATCTTACCTGAGCATTCCAATCCACCATATTCCTACGCCCCATGACGCTTTGCGCGAATTATGGGTGTAACTTCCATTAAGCTGTAAACAGTCATGCCTCGTTTCCACCGAGCGGTACGGTACGGCACGGTACGGTTCAGTTCAGTACAGTTCGGTACGGTGCGGTACGGTGCGGTACGGTACGGTACGGCTCAGAATGGTACACCCTGAACAGACTTGCGTTTCCACCGCCAACAGTACCCTTACTTGATAGGCGTGGTGTAGCCGGAAAGTAGTGATCGACATCATTCTCGCACGAAGAAGAAAACGACACCGTAAACAACATGGATACAGCAGATCTTGTTCTTGCTTCTCGGCTTGAGGCTGTCTGTCACAAGAAGAAGACAGGCTTTGCTTGCTGCACGCCAACATTTGCCGTTTCACAATACCAAGCCTACGCAAAGTTCAGACGTCCATGCAGCAGCGAGTGGAGGAGAAAACCCGCGTAATTTAAAAACTACTTTATTGTGTCATGAAATGTAGTTTTAAATTTTTTTCAGGCGAGAATGTAGTTGTTTAAAGCTCAAATCTGTGGTTTATTTATAAAGATAGCGCCTACTTGAAAATTTGATCTGACGCTGTCGGAGTTGTGAGATCCAGGCGACCACCGGGCGCTCAGTGCTAATGTACCCATCCGAGAACAGCTGTACCTCGGCTAGTCCTTCTGACATTTGCCGCTGGCTCAGATGTCTCTGTAGTGGTTAAAAACGAGATATCATTCATCTTGTATATAACGGGCAATCTTTAGTCTCATGAATTTATAATTTGTTCCCGGACAAATCGTTTTGGCTGAGGGCAAAGCGAAGTTTCATAATATATAGCTTCTCATACTTTATACTTATACTTTATAAAATGGTTATTATTGATAATTAAAACTGACTTTTAACAAAAAGAGAGGGTTGTTTTGTCTTATTTCATTTTATTTTAGGCTACATGTAGGCTACATATACAGTGAAAATAATAAGAGTACATATGCACATATTGCCTGAACCACACATTAATAGGTTTCATAATTTTTTTAATGAAAACGAAAAGAGGCAGGGTTGTGTTTTATATTTAGTTTTGTTATATAGCCTACGTGAAGTGAAGATAATCAATGCACGCGTTGCCTGGACCACCATAGTGTGTGGCGCCTCATGTTGTCATTCCCCTTGTAAAACGCGCAAGTGACGATTCTCTGTCAACCAATCAACGTTCTGCAGAGTCTAGCTCCACCCTTTGGTATGGTACTATTGTGTTTGGTACTCCAACTTTCGGAAGTAGGGTACCATTCACAACTTTTGACAATGGAAACGGCAAAAATTGCATACCGTACTGTACCGAACCATACCGCTCAGTGGAAACGAGCCATCAGTGAAAGGCTCGCTCTATGAACGCAATAATACGTTATTTTTTAAACTAGGTACAATGAGATGACATTATTCTACTCACCCTTCAACCAACGAACATTAAAAGAACATTTAAAAGTGTAGAAGCATCAACAAGGTACTTTCAACAGGCCACGAAAAAGCGCGATTCTTTCCACAGCAATAATGGACGGGTTAAATATAACTATAGTGATATATATCTGTATTATGTAATACACGTTGCCTTAATAAAAAATGTTCATGAACTTCAGCATTGTGTGATACTATGTCAAAGTGATTTCCATCATTTTTACAGATAATAAATTGTATTTACCTGTGAAAACAAACCTGGAAAGAGACGTGAGGCTTTGAGGAGAAAAACAAAAGATTCTTTGTGCATTCCAGTGAATTATTAATGGGATATATATCGTAAATTATATCGGGACAACAGACCACAAATGTGCAGTATATGTTGTCCTTTTTCATACTATTACAGCGGTATGCAAAGGGACAAAAGAAAATAAACGAGGAAAGAAAGCAGCAGCTGAAAAGAGCTTTTGCCATTGAAATTCTTGTTATAACATGTTACGTTAAAATACCAAGTGTTACATTATTCTCATGATGTCTGAAAATAATACATGAAAGAAAAACTGACAGCTCATTCAGTCAAACTGACGGATAAGCTTTATTTGTAGGGCAACCTTATGATTTGAAACAATTAATTTCAGTCTTTTTAAATGGAAGTTCCCCAAACCGGAAATGCAACCCATAATTCGAAACGCAGTAGGTTAGTCAGGAATAAGATGGATACGCAAATATTTTCATAACAACATGAGCTGCCTGGAATGAAAAAAAGTGATCAACATGATAGATTTTCAAAACTGTAGTCAAACGCTGCTTTGTTTACGGTTAGTATGTCTGCTGTCCTAGCTTCTGTTTCTCTTTTTGAATGAAGAATATAGACTATTGAGACCTGCTGATATAGACAGTTATTTCCTTACACGCAGGCGCGTGTAGTCTTTGTAGTGTGTCACAGCCTTAAAAGATTGGCTCAGGTTGTACCAGAATTGATTAGGGGTAGTTCACCCAAACATTAAAAGTCTTTCTCAATTTAATTTAGTTCCAAATCTATATGACTCGGTCGATCTGTTGCCAACTAATGCTAATAAAAAAGTTTGTTAAAAAAAAAAAAAAAGACATTTGAAGATGTGAATGTGTCTATATTAGAACTGTATTTCTGATGTTGTAGTGAAGTTTTACAGTATAAGGCTTGATAACAGGAATTGAGTCCTGTATAGGAACTGCTTTTTGATGAGTATCTCTTGTGAGAAAAAAAAAGCACATTTTAATGGTCAACAACTGATTATGGAGAGACCACAGTTTGATCCTATCCAGTGGAACAAACAGATAGATTTGGGCTAAGGCCTGAACAAGCCGGGACACAGACTGCATGTTTGTGAGTCCTGGCATTCCATCAAGGAACATGGAAGAAACATCCACGTACGGATCCAAAAACCAGGAGGCCAGACTCGAATAGGATCGTTGCCACGGGAACAGCCGGTTCTGTTCACACACACACACACACGTTTGACACACTTTTAATGGGGCCACCTCAAGAACATTTTCCTCAGTATTCAACAAACATCCTGCCAGCATTTTGCTTGAGTGTCAAAGGGGAACAGAGGGTCTTAACAGGCAGCACAACAGGGTGCCAGGCAACTGAGCCTGGCATGGGATCAATATTCTCTTTCATTTTCCCTGTCAGAGTGCATTTGTGCACTCTGCATAAACACTTATAAACGCTTTCTGCATCACTGTATGCTAGTGTCATGTCAGTTCCTAGAATAGGAAGAGAAAAAAAGTAGGAAAGAATGGACAAGACTGGAACATAAAAGCTGGCACTGACTTTCAATTACACAGACTCACACTATTAGAACAGGCATGATGAAAAAGCAAAGTTCATCAAATCTGTCAGCAAAGAGTAAAACACACACACACACACACACACACTTTAATAGATACACAGAGAAAATGTGATTTTTTTTTGTTTTGTTTGTTTTTTTACTAAAATTCTGGCCAATAACCCAATAATTGTTTATGTTGCTACAAGTGAATTTTACTACAATACTAATTTTAAGATTTGTTAAAGATTGCATTTAATAGTGTTATTAGTGTTGGTAATGATTCTCTAGGTAATCTAAAAGGTGTTCTAAATGTGAAAATGAGCATAAACAGAAACAATAATATGTACAGATATATAAAAATATCAATAATACAATAGAGCATCATGCTTCCCCATATTTCAAGCATAATCATAATAATATGGTGTCTCTCTTTATTTATTCTACTTTTTTCCATTACATTGGATAAAACCATCTGCTAATTAAAAAAAAAAAAAAAAAAAAAAAACCAACAATTTTCCCTAAGTTTTAGTTATCCTTGTTTTCTCTTTCTTGCTGTTTGAGATTTAATAATTGTATTTCATGCTTTGCTTTCTTTTTTTCTGGCAATTATAAAACAATATCACAGTGGGAACCCAGTGGTGAACAGAGAAGAAAAGGGGCACTCAGAGACAAACATGTTTTAGATTTCCTTCAGTGTAATGTGTCAAACACATACACACACCAGGAAACAAGACAGGATGATTCTGCCTCAGGCCAAACAAACTTTTGTTTGTTCTATGTGGGGATAATCAGATAAAAAAGCTTTTTCACAGCTTCTGAAGTTACTCCCTCTCTCTGCACCAAACTTACTACACAGTAAATAGAGTTGTGCTTCAATTAAACTTTTACAAGTACCCTTGACTCAAAAGCCTGCTAAAAGTCCAAATGTAGTGGGTTTTCTGCAAAACGTGCGCTTCACTTCTTCTGAATTCCTCACTTTCCTTCTCCTCCCTTTCATTCTTCTCTCTCCATCCACACGTCAGGTCATGCATGGACATCTGACCTGTATCCTGAACAAAGTGGGTAATTGGAGAGAGAGAGTGAAAAAAAAATCAAAGTGAGAGCGCAATAGAAACTCAAGGAGATCGAATGTTCATTTATTGCAGGTTGGAGCCCCACTCTGGGTGTGAATGAAAGGCTGTTCTGTCCTGGACTAGCCATCCACTACGACCAAACTCCACACGCAGGCAATGCTCCTCTAAAGAGGGGCTTCACACAGTCACTAAATCTCCTAAAGCACACACACATACACTTAGTGAAAGTATATCCACTCTACATACACAAACAGAACCACTGAAGCTTCTAAGACACACTTACACTGACTGAATCTCCAGTTTCCACACACACACACACACACACACACACACACACTCCTGTCTTTATCAACACTGGATTCTATCAAACAGAGTCTGCTGGTCTCAACACACTTGGATGAAATCTTTCTACAGATACTACCTTAACTCAAAAGAAACAAGTGTTGCTATAAAAAACAAAACTCAAAACTGCAAAATGGCCAATCAATAATTAAGCTTGACTCAGAGCAACCCAGACACAGAAGGACACACAATAATAACAATCCGATCTTTTCTTCCAATGCCTCCTTTTTTATGGAAAAAATATGGCCCTGCATCTCAAAACTCCATGGCTACTGGCTGTGCCAATTTCAAGTTTGCTTATTTTATTTTTTTATTACTACGAAATGCCAAGAAAAACTGTATTTACATGTTATGGTGGAACAGTAGCCAATGCCAGCAAAGCATCATTAGCAGAAAAAGGGATGTGGGAGCAGTGCTTCTTGAAAAGCTCACCTCAGCTGCATTTTTAAATAAGGTCCTTCATGAAACCATCGTCATGGGTGGGCCGAGAGCCTGAGGTGCTTGGCCATGAGACAGCTGATCACTAGAGTGGGTGTAAAGCAAGCCCAGGGAGGCCACTCAAATAACTGCTTTGTTGCGGAATAAAAGTCATTTGTAACTGGGCTTTCAAAGGGCCATTTGTCAACATGTTTACAGCGACAATTCCTGACAAACACTAAAGAGAGGCGGGTGTGCTGGAAGAAGAGAAAGGGACTTAAAATAGGGAGGAAAGGATAATAAATGAGGGACAATGATTCTGATTAAACATTTACGAACAATTAAGAGGTTATTTGACAGAGGGCTGCTGGTAGAGATGGAGATTTCTTGAGGCCTGAGTGAATATAATCTTCATATATGTACACATCTGCATAAAGTATAATGTGTGTGTGTGTGTGTGTGTGTGTGTGTGTGTGTGTGTGTGAGTGTGAGAGAGAGAGAGAGAGAGAGAGAGAGAGAGAGAGAGAGAGTATTTGCATGGACTACTTGAGCGCAACTGAAATTCTACATACATATTCTTATGAGACATTTGTGTCATTGTTCAGTCAGCACACCATCAGATCCTCTTGAAATCCTCTTCATAATTTTATTTATGTAAACTGTTGCATGCACTGCTCAGTCCCTGACTCATTCCCTATTCTGCACATATAATTCAGAGCCAAACCATGGTCATTTTCATTTAGTCTTAAATTACATTACTTCACTCCTTATTTTATTTGCTCAGCAAACACATAAATCTGGACTAACTATCCTACAAACTGTGTGTGAGGTTATATTTTCCTTTCTCATGTCTATCCAAAGTATTCTTCTTGGATAAACAACATATCAGGGTGTAATAATAGCAGCAGTTCATGGGACATAATTTCTTATAATATCAAATTAACCAAGTTTCTTAAAAAAATGGTGTGTCTGGAATCTAATGATTGGCAGCTTAAACCACAAGGTCAGTTGTTAAAATGAAATTCAGCAAATCTTAAAAGGGGCCAAAACAACAGAATCTTAAGCCGGTCTTGGCCTTGATCTAGTCTACTGTGACCATTGACCATTTTGGCTGTAATTAGAAATAATTAAAACAGGGATTAGAAATATCTTAATGCCGGAACAAAGTACAAAGATGTCCCGATCAAGATAAATCCTTTTTAACAGCTGCTGTGGAGTATGTAAGATGATATTCGTGAAAATGAATTCAAGAAAAAGTGCTTAATTAAGCAGCAAGCCCTGCACTGCAGCTTTTCCAAGGCTCGAGGGATAAATTGATTTATTTTGCTGGGCTTACACTCATGAAGTAGTCAAACTTATTTACTTCGACATATAGTGCAGCCATTCTTCAATCTAACAACAGATGTATTACTGAGACTAAGTCTCAACTGATGCTTATCTTGGGGAGGACAACCTGCAGAGTTATGAACGTGGAGTATATGATGTTTTCATGTATAAACAAGAACGCAAAAAGCAAAAAAGCAGATATTAAAATTCTGGCAGCTTATAATTATTACACTGATAATTATTTTCATGTTATGGCCAATAAAAATAAAACACTAAAATCAATAATTTTAAATACTCTATATTATAATGTGATTCCTAAATCCACTTATAGTGTTTTAAAAATTATCATCTGCATCAGATGATAGCAAAGGTAATCTAAATGTAAAATAAACATAAGAGAAATTAACCTAAATGAACTGCTTAAAAATTGGTCTCAGAACAAAATGGCAGATTGTCAGTTATATATTTTGGATTTCATATGAAAAAGTACTCAGGTGGCCCCACCTGCCTGATACTACAATGCTAATAGTTTAACTCTCTTCATTCTCACTAACTTGTTTCCTGTCTTCTGAAAGGACTGCCTCAAAAAAATCTATGCAAATGTAAAACGCAAACATGCACACACATACAAATACACACATGTACACACACTGATTTGACTGACTGCAGTCAGAGCGCATGTGAAAGATGTCCTGTGATAGCACTGAACTCCCTCCTCCAGGTAAACAAGGACAAAGCTCTGCTAAACGCAGCACTTCTCTTGGTAAATGGTTACTGAAAGACAAAACAGTGCAGTAGACAAAATTATTCCTCGGAGGAGGAAGAAAGGGAGTTTTCTCTGCGAGAGACAAGAGGAACATGTCTCTTGATGTCTCTCAGTGCTCAGCTTTCCCCATGCACACAGAGGTGGAGATGATGAATGACAAAGAAATAAATTAATATTTCACCCCAAAATGAAAGCTCTGTCATAATTTACTACTCACCCATATAACTTTCTTTCTTCAGTGAATCACAAAAGGTACAGTTTTGAAGAATATCATGGCCAGTCTTTGGAAAGAGGGCAAACACCACACAAACACTTATAAATGCATATTATAAGGTGGTCCACATGAATTGAGAGCTATGTCTTCTGAAAATGTCACTTGAAATTTAAGTCTAAAAGTACACAATTTAAAGAGTTTTAAAGGCACAATATGTACGATTTTTGTATCAAAATATCCAAAAACCACTGGCAGTGTTATATATTTTGTTTGTTCACTTGTGTACATTATTCCAAATATGTTTATGTGTATTTATACATATGGGATGGTGGTGGCGGCATATGGGGTGTGGCACAGTGATTTGGAAACTTGGAAACTTGGCACGTCATGACAAACAGGTTGCCGACTCCTGTTCTAGTTCAACATCCCAGATTGGGTTAAGGTTTTGATAAATATTAAAGTGACAAACTTTGGTGGATTCTGAATGATTGTTAAGGCCTCAGGCATTTCTGTGGAACTGTCTGTCCTTCACCACAAGGCATCTCAGCTGCTCTTTTACACACTGACCCTAAAATAGCAGTCATCTCCACAATCTGCTGAGGCAAAGTGAAAGTGGCAAAGTAAAAGAAGAGGATGAAGAAAAGGAAAAGACACTCGCACAAGGATTAACAGTCCTGTCAAGGATTTGAAACTTTCCGTCTGGAGACACCAGACTGATGCTCTGTGTGTGTGTGGTGGGGGTCACAGGAGGCCACTGGGAGAAAATGAGGGGCTCTCTCCTGGGCTTAGTGATCTGGTGTCCCCCTTCTCTTTTAATCAAAGTCACACAAACCCACAATCAGGGCAGATTACATAAAGGGTATTATTGTGTGGTTAATATTCCTGATTAGTTTCAATAAGGATATCTTTCTATCCATCCTTCTCTCTCAGATTTTCTCCATTTGTTTAGAAATAGCTCCCCTTACAGGGACCACAGTGATAGGGAACATAACCCCTCAATAATTGAGACAAACAGGCCTGTGCATTTGTACATCATCTTAATTTGAAATGTTTCATTACATTTTGACTAAATATGACAGCACTGAAATAAGACAACTTGTTTGTCCCACAAATTAGGATGGGTGAAATGATGTAGGCCAATTCATGTTTTAATGCAAACACTGTCAATCCCAGTCCTTTTTCCAACAATACAAAAGTTAAATCATTTCTTCTATTATACATTGCAAAAGCTATGAAAGCCCATTGTATATAATTGTTGAGTTGCGAGAAACATAGTTGTAATTGTGATATACAAAGTCACATTGTGAAATGTAAAGTTGCATTTAGAGATGTACAATAAATAAATAAATATGAAAAAAATAAAGCTAAATAAAGCGAAGTTGCAGATCTAAACTTTTAAACTTCGCTGAAAACAACCGTTGCGGCAACAATGTATCCAGCGAAGTTTAAAATGTTACAAAAATAACAAAATGCACAGAACGTTCGATTCGCGCGCTGCACTTAGAAATACACCACTCAACTCATTCCTCTAATACACCCCTTTTTTTGACTTCCATTTTGGGCTTCCATGCAAAGCCGGTAAAAGATAATGTGCACAAATCTGAGAGCAGGAGTATACATTGTCCAATATAACCAAGATAACAGGAAAAAAAATCAGCAGACATCAAAGAGGCCTGCAGGCAATGCATAGTTGTTAAATTCGTAGAGTGAGAGAAAGACGAAGGGAAACCGAGGGAGAGAGAAAGTGATTCAATCACTTCAAAGCCGGCGGAGGCTTTAAAAGGTCGGTTTGTTTTGACATAGATCTGCAGAGGTGAATGAGAATCAAGCGGTGAATGGCAAGACCACTTCAGACGTCAGATTCATTCTTACCCGCCTCCATTCCGCTCTTTCCCTCTAACACACACATACACAAAACCAAAAAAAAGACAAGAAGAGAATTCAATAATGCCTTGGAGAATCAGGATTATCTGACAAGAAACACAGAGAAAGAAAGCGAAAAGAGAAAAATTGAGAAATCTCCTATGCTATCAAACTTGAATATTAACAGCTTTCTTTGAGGAAATGGCAAGCAATTAACCCATATAGTCCAATTCCAGAGATTTCTGTGCATATGACACTTTTTTGGCAGGAGACAAAGACTGATTCAAGGCGGTGTGTGTTTGATGTGTGTGTTTGTATACCAACAGGCTATTCCATTCAATAGAGTAATGATGATAGTTCCCTTTTTGAAAGAGACAACCTATTTCTGTCAGTCTGAGGCTAAAGTAGGCTAAATCTCCAGAGAAGAGGGCAGCTGTGCAACGCTAGCAGGGTTAGTATAGCGCTGCTGGAGCCGCTCACTCCTGAGGAACAATACTGCTGTACTAAGGGAACAAAAGAGAGACGGTCTCTGTGTGAATTTTAATTAGGCCATGGGTGAGGCAGTACAATACTGAGGTCTTTCCCCATTTTGGATGTGTTTGTGTGTCACTCCTCCCATCTCAGTGCTTTGCATAAAAACAAAAACAGACAGAGAAGAGAGGAGATCTCTCTCAAGACATCACCAAGCTAAGACGCTGTTTTGTAAGACGGCTCCTCATTTTCTGAACCAGGACAGATCTGAGATCTATACCAAAAGTTATTTATTGGTACTAATTAATTTACCGTATTACCACATCAATATGACAGAGGTAAACAGTCCAGCACGTACCTCAGAGCACACAAACCCTAGTATTCACATACACGTAGAGTGGCAACCAACACCACCAAGGTAACAGGCATGACTTATATACCTGTATAACAAATAACTAAACTAAACTACGAATTAATGTTTCGAAAAATGAACAATACTTTTAATCAAATCTATTAAATTATGTAAAGTTATTTTCTACATGTCTGTAAGTTGTAAAATTTAACATTAATATACACTGCTCAAAAAAAATTAAAGGAACACTTTTTAATCAGAGAATAGCATTAAGTAGAGCCGGGTGCACACTGTGCGATTTATAATAGTCCTTTACGATTGTTGCTTGTCAGACGGTACGTTCATGATCCTCTTGTCACACTGTTGGATCTCAGCTGTCATTTATGTCAGACTGTACGACAGTCAAGACGCGTTAAAAACAGATGCGCGCATGAAAACTTGTCCAGAGTATTACATCATCGACCCATACACGTTCGGTGACTGTGAGCTGTATTACATGTGGGACTGAAATGATGGCTAACAAAAACATCTCTAGCGTTAATTTTGATCACACCCTTCTTGAAAAATTTGATCACAACGATCATTAATCGACTGTCTGTGAACATGTCAAACTAGCGATCAAAGACTACAGATTTTAGCCTAGGATTATAGGAATCTTTTAGGATTCTCAAAACTGGTCTCAAACGACCAAATCGTGGCCAAAATCGTAGTGTGCACTCGCCTTAAGTTAAACTCCTGGGATATTGATCTGGTCAGTTAACTAGCAGAAGGGGTTGTTAATCAGTTTTAGCTGTTTTGGTGTTAATTAAATTAACAACAGGTGCACTAGATGGGCAACAATGAGACGACCCCCAAAACAGGAATGGTTTTACAGGTGGAGGCCATTGACATTTTTTTCCCTACTCATCTTTCCTGACTGTTTTTCACTAGTTTTGCATTTGGCTAGGGTCAGTGTCACTACTGGTAGCATGAGGAGATGCCTGGACCCTACAGAGGTTGCACAAGCAGTCCAACTCCTCCAGGATGGCACATCAATACGTGCCATTGCCAGAAGGTTTGCTGTGTCTCCCAGCACAGCCTCAAGAGCATGGAGGAGATTCCAGGAGACAGGCAGTTACTCTAGGAGAGCTGGACAGGGCCGTAGAAGGTCCTTAACCCATCAGCAGGACCGGTATCTGCTTTTTTGTGCATGGAGGAACAGGATGAGCACTGCCAGAGCCCTACAAAATTACCTCCAGCAGGCCACTGGTGTGAAGGTCTCTGACCAAACAATCAGAAACAGACTTCATGAGGGTGGCCTGGAGGCCTGACGTCCTCTAGTGGGCCTGTGCTGGAGAACGTTATGCTGCCTGTAACATTGTTCAGCAGGACCGGTTTGGTGGTGGGTCAGTGACGGTCTGGGGAGGCATATCCATGAAGGGAGGCACAGACCTCTACAGACTAGACAATGGCACCCTGACTGCCATTAGGTATCGGGATGAAATCTTTGGACCCACTGTCAGACCCTATGCTGGTGCAGGGGGTCCTGGGTTCCTCCTGGTGCACGAAAATGACTGGCCTCATGTGGCAAGAGTATGCAGGCAGTTTCTAGAGGATGGAATTGATACCATTGAATGGCCCCCACGCTCACCTGACCTAAATCCAATAGAACACCTCTAGGACATTATGTTTCGGTCCATCCGACGCCGCCAGGTTGCACCTCAGACTGTCCAGGAGCTCAGTGATCCCCTGGTCCAGATCTGGGAGGAAATACCCCAGGACACCATCCGTCGTCTCATTAGGAGCATGCCCCAACGTTGTCAGGCATGCATACAAGCACGTGGGGGCCATACAAAATACTGAGTACCATTTTGAGTTGCTGCAATGAAATTTCAGCAAAATGGACTAGCCTGCTGCATCATTTTTTCACTTTGATTTTTGGGGTGTCTTTGAATTCAGTCCTCTTTAGGTTGATAATTTTCATTTCCATCAAACAATGTGGCATCCTTTCATTCCCAACACATTACTCAGTCCATATCAGTATAGAAATCCAGCATGATATTTTTGAGATCTCAATCCCATTGAGATCTGATGTGTTTTCAAAGTGTTCCTTTAATTTTTTGAGCTATAAAAAGTCATTGTGTGGGTTTGTAGATTTCATGGTATTTAATATGTAAACTTTATTTAACAAAATTAATTTGGTTTTTGGACAGTTTTTTGTGTTAAAATTAATTAAAATTGTCTGTAACAAAATCTACTCAATTTTGTCGTTAAGGATTTATCTGTTCTTATTGAGTAATTCCAAACAGAGAGAATATTGAATAAATCCAACATGATGGAAATGAGTTGTTTTCAACTGACAAGCATTTCCGATTGCAGTGCGTGCTTTTAAGGCAATAAGGCAGCTGTAAACCTACTGAGCACTGCTATTGAATGGTTTATGTTCACGAGGCCTGGCTTTACTGGATTCCCAATGACAATGTGGAGGCTGACAACGACAATGATCTGACGACGCTATTTTTAGCTAATTCTTTGACAAAGGTAAGGAAGATAATTTAATTTATTTCTTAAAACTGTTGTTAATTGTCCAGGTTGTAGGTTATTACCACCAACAATGTAGGAAATCGTGTTTTAGACCGATTAATGGCTAAAGCAGATAAGCTAAAACTATTAGCCTATTGCTACCATTCAACAGTGTATGCCATTTCCAGTGCTCACATGCACCGCTCCCTTTCCAGCCCTTATAATTATCATTTCAACATTTTTAACTCTTACAACAAACTATGAACATAGATTCATTTGTTTGCACATTATAATTAGGGATTAGAGTCACAAAAATGAATTAAAGTGCAAAAACATGCAGTTAAAACATCTTAATGTACTCATGTGTGTTTTTGTTTTTCTCTCTCATGTGTTTTCTTAATAGGTGTAACGTAATGAGATGGTGGTGGTATATATATATATATATATATATATATATATATATATATATATATATATATATATATATATATATATATATATATATATATATATATATATATATATATGTATAGCAAAAGTAACACAGAAAAAAAAAAAAAAAAAAGATGGACAAGGCCTTTAATCAGGCCTTTATTTTAAGCTTTCATTTAGTGATGAGGATTTTTTTTTTTTTTGCTAGACAAAGAGCAAGAGAAATAACAAGCGAGTGTCTCAGAGCCAGCAAAAGCTATGAAAAGAGTGACTGTTTATCACACAGAGTAAGATGCAGCCTGCAGAAGTGACATGCATGGTTGTTGTCCACACTGGAACTACCCACTGTAGCCAAAACATAATAAGGTCAACCTTTTCCAAGGTCCATATTTAGAAAATATAGACTTCTGGGAATCCACATTCTGGTGTCATGAGACAATAAATATGAGATATGAGATATGAGATATGAGAGTCAATCATTTTGAAACTAACGGCATCCAAAATGTTGTAGCTAGAGTACAGTAAGAAGTGCATGGTTCCCATAGTAAAGTTCAATGGTAGTAAAGCTCTTTTATATATATATATATATATATATATTTATTTGATTGATTGATTGATTGATACACACACACACACACACACACACACACACACACAACCTTTAACCTAAATTAATAAGCTCAATGTTAACAAATTTAACCTTACTGTAATGTCACAAGCGTTACCTTTTCTCTTTAAACTGTTTTAATTAAATTGCATTTAAAGCCAAAACAGGTTATAAGAATAAATCCCTTGTATTTATTTCATAAAATCATTATGTCAAAATGAACACCTTTAGGGTGATACAACATGACCCGCTGACTGTACATGATCCCTTTCATAGTCTTCATATTTGATATACATTCCATCAACACATGAAAGGCATCAGTCCCAGTACAGAAAAGCTTTTTGCAACATCTTGAAATGGATGTTGGAAATAATACGTCAGAAAACAGAGCTGTAGCTAATCTGAGCTGGTGGGATCTTGCAATTACATTGTAACAAATCTAACATACTAAAAAGTTACTTTTTTTTTTTTTTTCTTTATACAGAAAAAGATTGTAAAAATACTACAGTAAAAACCTGTTAACTGTACGTTACCTTGTACATGTAAATTATTTAAAATCATATATGTCATTTTCTATAAAATCCATGTCAAATGTATGACTTTTGCATGTAAATTGCCCTATAATTTACAGTGAAAAACAGTAAAATGACATTCCTATAAGTCCCTGCATGAGATCACAAATGATTATATTTTATATATATAGTTCTGTTTTTTATTTTTGCTCAGTAATGCACATTAGGGGGGGGGGATTTATGTTATTTAGTTGATATTTACTGCATTATTTTAGTCTCAGGTGTTACCCTGATGGTGTTTTCTTTTTTGTTTATAACCCTGTGCACCATCTAGGGTTGGTCTTGTTTTATGGACAGGTTACTTAACATGAAATCTGATTCATCATGGTTTTGTATTGTACCACCTGTATAATAATGGTGGTTTTAAGTACATTTTAAGGTAGAAAGCAGATTTTGGCTCTTTAAGCTTGGTATATTAACATTATATCACTGAATGAAATATACAGTTATAAGTTGTTAAATATACAGGCACCAGTATGCCATCCTGTAATATCTAAAACATTTTCACATTTTCTTCTGGCAACTACAGCTATTATAAATTTAACAGGATATTTTTTACAGTGCCACCCCAGTGAATAAAACCACCAGAAACATATATAATACATGCCTGAAACAAATGAACGCAGCCTGTCCAAAACCAGTCACATGAATGAAGTTTTCACAGATGTCCGAATGGCAAGAGACAAATGTGCAAAGACCACAAACAAACATTATGATCACAACATCTAAACTGTGCTCCAAACATCACACTTTCAATTCTGTGTCTTCATCTGCCCAAGAGCAATGGCTTGACATTCACAGAAGAATCTCACAGCTTTTCATTACCAAAGAGAGTAGAAAGAGTTTGTGATCTTGGCGTGATATTGTTGTATAAGGGGATTTCACTCCACCCTCCCCTGGCACACAGACAGATTACACAGTGATTATACGCAACTCAATATTGCATGACAACCTCCAGCGCGTGAGGGGTTTACCATCATGTTTCATTCATTTGGCTTGAATGAAGCCTCATTTGAAGCATCGGAAAGCTTAAGATTTATGTGAAATTCATAACGGAACAGATGTCCTCTCGAATTTGCTTCTCCAGAAGGAAAATTTCAGAAAATAAGCCTTGATTGCCTCAAAAACTTAAACATGTTTAGGTCTTAACCTCAGAGGGCTTAGAGGTTATTTAGTTGCACTAAGAAGCAAAGCACCATGGGGAATATCCAAATGACAGATTTATATCAATGCCCTTATTCTGCCCTGCCTCAGTACCTTAATCTGATTGTGTGTATCTCCATGTGTGTGTCTTTGACTACAAAGTAATAAAGAATGAGAATCAATTAGTCAGTGTATCTTCCTCCTTCCTCTGTTTCAACAAATGTTTTCTGTGTTCAGTCTCTGCAAGAATCAAACTCACTGCTGCCGAGGGCCAAAACCGAACATTAGTTCTTTTTATAGCATCTCCAGAATGTGCGTACTGAGAGTTTGATACTACGACATCAGACAAGATGAAGCTGAAACTAAAGACTGATTTTTCCTTCTCTTCCTTTATAACATCTACACAAGGTGTCATCTATCTCTCTAATGATTATAGTGAACTTTGAAAGAGTCAATCCCTCTGGTTGGATTTAGTTTCAGCTAAAATCCTTCTCTCCCCTTTTCTTCTTGCTAGTTAAGTGTGACTGGCATTTTAATTACCTGCACAGATTGTTATGCTCATCAATCATCTCTCAGCAACCGAATTGCGATGACATCATTGACAAATCCCCAAGTATGAGATTTTCACTTCAAGCTTCATAAAGTCCTACATCAAAAGATGATATGGTCAGCGCAAACAAAAAAGAAACAGCTTTGCTCGGGAAATAGATAAGAAACATCAATTTAACATGAAGAATGGTCAGTGACAAGTGTGACCACCCATACTGTACCTTCAGTTTAAAGCCCAACACGTAAACAAAGAAAAAATGTGTGTGCGCACGTACGCCTGCTTATATATGTCTGTGTTTGGAAAACAGCGGAAGCTAGATTAGGAATTTGAAGGGCATATATTTGTGTTGAAAAAATGACTAATACTTTAAATAAAGGCAGGCAGTGGAAGGGAACAGAATGTAATAAGCAGTAGAGATAGATTTATGCCTATTCCAAGAAAGGCTGAAGGCTCTTATTGAGCACATTAAAAGCCCTTTTAGCCTATATCTAATATGCAGTCTCTCCATAATTAATTTAATCCAATAAAGAAAATGATTTAATATTTTCTGCTGCTTTCCATGAAGTGAACTATGAATCCAATTTCAAGTCTTCTGATTGAGGATTCTCTGTATTGCAGCTAGCACACAGACCTCATTCTGGACGTCTTTGTTAACATTGACTGTGGAAAGAAATGCATCTTTCTCTGACTATTAAACAGCTAACGCACGCCTAAGCTCCGGAAAGGAGTAGAATGAAAACAATAAAAGAAAATGTGAGTTATTAAAATCACATACTAAAGTAATGTATAATCTCCACTTGTCTGGTTGGTTCCTGCCTGAATATCTTTGTTTAGCCAGTGTGTGGCTTGACTCCAGTAATTGAAAAACCAATTCAGTCTTTTATTTATTTATTTATCTATTTTCTAATGAAAGCCAAAGTCTGCTTGAATAGTGGGTGGATAAATGAATAAATGAAAGGTGATGAGGAGAACCAACATTAATCTTTGTAAAATTACAAAGAAAAATGAACTATTTATCTATGCAACACCATTAGATCCTACATCCAGTTTGCACCCAGTTTTCAAAGAAAGAAAAATAAGTGTTATCTTAAATGATATCTCCTTTGTGGCCTTTAATAGTTTGTAATGCACAATGATCTCACAATCTTTCCACCTCCTTTTCTCGCTCTCTTTCTCACTCACTGGTTCTTTCATTCGTGGTGAAACACTTGAATGAACCCATTAGCCTGGCCGGCTCTAGTACTGAAAGGAGCCGGGTTGAATTTAACGGAGCATTGTGTGAGATCGGCCTTTAATCGACTCTCTTCAAATACGGCAGCTGTTTTCACTGTGTCTAATTCATAATTACATCTTCACAACAAGTGCTGCACATTCTCTTGCACTCGTTCATCTAAACTCTGAGCGTTACATCCAGCAGAGGTCCACAAAAAAATTAATTAAATCAGTCTTTAAAATACCTTGTAAATGGTTATTTTATTATTTCGCTCACCCTTTTGCTAAACGAGGCAGCAGTCTAAGGCACAGCGATGCATAGTGATGAAGGTATGTGTGTGTTTCCCTTTAAGGGTGTTGATTTCCTAATAAATAGAAGTGGAGGCAGGGTCAGGAGCCGGGGCAGGGTGTGTCGGCTTGAGTTAGACCCGAAGGGTGAGGTGAGAGGAAAGGAGACTACAGGCCTTGGCCCAGAGCCAGGGTTAACTGTACCTCTCCATTCTCTTCAGACCAAAAGTCATCCATCTCTCCCTCTCTCCGCTGACACCCTGTTTATTCCCTCATTCATTTGTCATGTCCCCAATCAGCTGGATGAATAGAGGCACTGCCTCGCTGATGTATGGTCTTTCTAATTAAGACCAAAAGAAAAGATCTGTGACTCAACTTCTCTTGTTTTTCCTCTGTCTCTTCTTTTCTAATCACCATGGGCAAGTCTTTTTTTTTATTTTTTTTTTATCCTGACCAGGGAAATGTACTTTTCGGGCAGGATTGGGGCTGTAGGTCATTTACAAAGAGAAAAAGAAAGAGAGAGAAAGAAAAAGAGCAGTCTGGCATTCAGGATGCTTTTGTTTGCTCATTTGCGGTGTTTAAAACAAAGACGGCATGGCGTTGAGAATCTCATCAGCAGGAAACCCCCTTAGAGACAAGCAGCATATTCAAAGGCATGCAAATGACAGCGCTCAGAGCGGGGGCTGGGTTCATTTTGGAGCTGCTTAATTACCTCATTTCTAAAATAACTTGTGCCTTGTTTATGAATACAGTGCATGTAGGTAATGGCTCTGGAAATGTTTTTTCTTTTTTTTTATTTATTTATTTTTTTTATTTCACATGGTTACACACTATACAGTCAACACCCACTTCTGCCCTGGCGCTGACACCCAAAAAAAAAAAAAAAATTAACAACGAGCTGGTGAGGGAAAACCATCATAGATAAAAATGTAATATTATTGTATTTGGGTAAGGGGATGGAAAGTTTAGGGAGCACTGACTGATGGAGAACTTACTCTAATTACACTTACTCTCATTTCAACTTACTCTTCTTTTGTTAATATTTGTCCAGATCATTCACATGATAATACAATAACTCAATAAATCTGCCAGTAAATGAAGATTCTTTAATTATTTACTCCCTCCTCATGTCATTCCAAGCCTGTATAACTTTCTTTCTTTTGTAAAATACAAACCAAACCAGTACTAGACCCCACTGACTGTTATTGCATAGACAAAAATACAAAATTACCTATTTCAAAATTTCTTCCTTTGTATATTACAGGAGAAAGAAAGTTATACAGGTGACATGAGGGTGAATGACATGAGGGGGAGTAAATGATTACAGAATTTTCATTTTAACTAGCCATTAGGAGACCTAAAGAAACAGGCAAATGTATAATATTAAATACTGTTACACTCCAGTGCTTCTTAAAAATGCTCGAGAGAGAATGTGCGTGTTATATAGAGAGAGGGAGGGAGCGGGAGAGAGAGAGGGAGAGTGTTCGGCAGAGCGAGCGAGGTGGTGAAAAGTGAGAAGACACCTTTGAAAAGAATCAATTACAGTAAAACGCATCAGAATCACTCGTGCATTTAATACATCTCATATCTGAGCGTTTCAGCCCGTTCCCTCATGCCTGCTGCATCAGCCTGGCCCATCTGCACTGCTTTGCAAAGTAGCAATATTTTAAACTAATATCAATGCATTATGAGCCAACAAATCCTTTAAACAGCACATTAGGATGAATTGTTGCAAGGCTGCGATATCAAATAACAGGTATCAGCAGCACAGAAAGCCCCTCATTTCTCATCTCTGCAGAACACAATAGCACATTTGGCAAGGTGAGTCAAAAAGACAGAGTGAGAGAGGCAAAAATCTGGCAGTGAAAGTAAAGTGATCCTTGTTTTTGCATTAGCAAAACCGACAGCACTTCTAAATGAGTCACATGGGTGCGGATTATCTTCCAGTGTCAGGATGTGTTTACAAAATATGTTGTGCTATCTGTTGTTTACAATACATTTGATAGAAGGAAAAAATCTTTTCGACTACCAAATCGCCAACATTTGTGGAATTTTCCCCAACATCCCAAAAATGACGTCTGCCACGCAGTCCACGGTGACCCCAATCGGCTGAAAAGACATGTTATTTAAACTAACATCCCTAATCCAATGTCAAAAAGAAATAACACATTCGAATAATAAAAAAATAAAACCCGCAGCTGCTGACTAAATCTTCCTTTCCATGTCATCTTTTAGTGAACAAGCCATGTTTATTACAGACTAACAAGGACGAAGACAGGGATCAGAACCGTGGCCTGAGAGCAGAACGACTGTTTTCATGCTGTATTCACACTGTAGACATGCTGTAAGCCTGTAGGGTCCCTCACCAAAGGCCTACAGGAACACTTGTTTGTTCTTACCCACGTCCCTAACGACACAAATATTTACCGATATAAATTTCAGACACTTGCTAACAGACAATGTCGACAAGTGTACGACAACCATGCAAAAAAAGGGAAAATGTGATATAATAGCATTCCCTCTGTAAATTCCCTCCGTGATGGAGTGCACACGACATGAGACATACAATTGCAGTACAGAAAAAGGACGCTAGCAACTGCCGCCTAGCGTCCAAGCCGACCCACACCGCCTCAAAATTAAACTACCTGATCATTTGTTACCTGATTGCAGCTGTCAAAGCAAACAATGAATGTACAGCTGAGAATTGATGACTATTTGGAATGCATATGGGCAAAAAGGCTTCAATTTAGTGCTGTGGTGTACGTGGATGAAATGACAGTTGTGATTGATTTGACACGGCAGTCCAGATTTATCTTGCAAATGGAGAAATGGCTGCAGAACGGTAAGGACGGTGATCTGGCGCTGAGCTGATAGCGCACAGAAAGAACAGAAGAGCCGAGTCCCAGTGGCTCTGAGGCACATCATGAGGAATTTTCGCTAAGTGTCGTTGAACAGATTGTCTTGGTCAAGGTTATGATGCACTCATAAGTCTTAAGGAGTGTGTGTGGCACTTGGCTGCCTCTCCCCCCCCCACACTCACCCAACCGCCAGATGACCCTCCTTACAAGGTGACCTGAAGAAGGGACTAGAAAGTAAAAGACTAATCAGCATTTTCCATGGGAGGCGCTGAAATTGGGACAGAGAAAATTAAGTGGATGCACAGAAGTGTGGCTCGAAGCAGTAAGGAAAAAACGCATCCAATATAAACAAAAAACACCAACAGTATTTCATTCACTGTTCACTGAACTAACTCTGCAGGGCTGAGGACTGTGACATGGGATGCCTTTTTTTGGATAGAAGAATTAAAACAAACACACACTTTCAGACAAAAGCATCACATGCAAATGTACAGCATGTCGTCTCAAAAGAATGAATTTCCATCACACACCATCGCCCCCTAGTTCCGCTCAGTGAGTTGAACAGGCTTCTCTCAATACATTTATAATTGAGGGAGTGTTTCTTTACGAAACGGCACAACAAAAAAATCTTCTCCTTGCTACATTTTAGCCTTCTTCCATGTTTTATTGAACAACGGGGGGTGGGGCAGAAATGGCAACACAAAAGAAAAAAAAAACAGAGGATGGCAATCCACGAGTGCAGCCATTGATAATGTTTTGTTTATGGCTTCAGCTCCTTGAGAATAATCTCAGGTGTCTGAAGCGAGAGTGAGTTTCACTGGTATCTGTCATTCGGGTGTCAATCCAACTTCCACATTTTACACTCCGCTGGCACACAGGACTCACCTGCTGAGACAAACACACACACACAGCACCAAATGACTGGCAGCATTTACACAAGAGCATGCTCAATCCATAAAAAGAACATAAGAGAAAATAAATAAAATAAAATAAATCATAGGTGGGTTTTGGTTGAGAACATTTTCAAGAAAAAAAAAAAAAACCTTCAATATACTTTATTGAACTATAATTGATGTAGGCCTATTTGTTTAGGAATTATAATGTCCCATTTATTTTAAACTAGAGGGTAGATGATCTGTAACAATCGGCCTGCAACATTTAAGGCAAAAGAGGCAAAAAGGCTTTCTGCATGCTACATTATTACACCAGTAGACGATGTAGGCGTCAAGTGGCTGTTTTTATATATTAATCATTGAACCATTTTTTTAATTTAGTCATTCAAACACAGTAAATAATTTAGAAACAAAACAACTAACTTTCTTTAATCACTGAATCATTCAACGATTCATTCAAAAACACTGATTTATCAAGGAACGACAAACAACAACTGCATGTTGCTCAAAGACAATTGAAAAAAAATAGACAACGTAACTGCCAATATTGTGTGTATAAATCTCATTTGTGCTGTTGTTCTGAATAGCTAACCCAATCTGATGAGAAAAATGTAACTACAGTATTTTAAAAGTTGGCATATGAATATGTACAATGTGATACATACAGAAACTTACGATTTTTAGAAAAAAAGTAAGAATTAAGGTCCACCACTAAACGTCAATGGGGCGTAAGCAGATTGTACAAAAATGTAAGAATGAGTATGAATTTAAAGCATTTTCACAAGCTTTCAGAAACAAATAATCCATACTAAGAATATGAATCAGGTTAGTATAACACGTTGTTAACATATTAACGTGCATGATAGTATGTCATAAGGGTGATTAAAGGAAAGGTTCTCAAACAGACTCAAAGCTCCACAGCAGGCTGTGTCGTGATAGGTTATCCACTGATATGAGGCCCTGCATGTTACCTGCTTCAGCCTTTCTATCTGTCTACCTGTCTACAGAAGCCTTTAATGCATAATATTCAGCCTCTCAATGAGGTGTGCAGGCTTGTCTCTCTCTGTCACATGAAACGGGCACACAGCTTAACCAGGCCAACTTAAACCAGCTTTACTCCTCCTTAGATTTCCAATGCAGGCACTCATCATGCCAGTACTTTCAGTTTTCTCCTTGTTTTTCTCTCCTCTATACCTCCACACTTTCATTAGCTCGGTTTATGAGAAATACACCATCGGAGACCTCACGTGAGCGCGGGTGTTCCTTAAAGCTCCACCGCAACCTGTGATTTTCTCGGTTGGATTTTTGAGTGAGTCAGTATATCTACTTCTGCATGAATCCTGTGTAGTACACTTAATTCCCCACGGAACACGACGAGCAGGGGCGCTTCGTCAGGGGAACAGAAAGGCATTTGAGAGCAGATTAAGAATATGAACAGCAATATTCCCATCGCGGCATCTGCATGCGCCTAGGATTACAGGGTTCTGAGGAGATTACTGGCAGGGGAAGAGAGGTTACAGGTTCTGAAAACTTTTCATTTTCACCTATGGAGAATGCACCACGCACACAGACATCCACGAGTTTCATTTTCATACTCATTTGAGTTTGATTTTAATTATTGAGTTTGTGCACACATTTTTCATGCCTCATTCACAGTATGATTTAGGCCCCATCCAAAACAGTTTTAGTACACTTGAACCCATAGTGTGCTACAAGTGGTAACTAAATATATTTTTTAAATACAGAGATAGTATATTAAAAGCACATTTTAGTTCATATTTCATGGGGTCTCAAAATAGTACAGTTGAGTACACTTAGATGTTCTTAATATTATCTTAAGAAGTACTAAAGACTAATTTTTAGTAGAGCACTTTAGTAGAGAAAATAGAGCACTTTAAGTACATTACAGAAGTGTACTTTTCACCTGGGAGACCTTACATTATTTGTAACTTTGTTATATTGTATTTATCTATAATCAGGGTATCTTTCGTTAATTTGTTTTTTTTTTTTATTTAATACTGAAACCAGAAAAATGAGAAAACGGTACTTTTTTTTTTTGTTTTTCATTTTTAAAAAGGAAACGAAAAAAAAAAAAAATCGGCTTGATTTTTCGTTTTTTTGTTCTGGGGTTGGAAACAAATAATCAGCTTGAATATTCGATCTCTACATGTGGGCGGGAATGAAACTGGCTCTTTCCGCCGATTGGTCAACCAGACATCAAACCATGTTGTCATCAGTTGTTCATCGGTTCCGCTCAACAGAATAGAAGTCCCTTACTCTACAGCTGTACGAATTCTTAACACGTTTATTGCAGCTACATTTCATCTCTTTCTCACAAATATTAGTTTACTTTGCAGCTGCACATAAACTACCCCCTAGACTACAACGTTGGCACAATGCCTGTTTTATTTAACTGACCAACTATAAAAATGTGTGTGGCAAAGCTGCTAGATGCACTGGGCAGCCGGAGGAATGTAGGCTACAATACATTGAAACGCAAATCAGTAGCCTATCGATTTAAGTGTAAATATGCAGCAGTCAAAACTTTTGTTTTAGACAACACCCTGAGTTTTGGACATGGGATGAATTTGATATATGACAGATATGAAAAGATATTACATGTTATTAGTTTCTCAAAGCGGTGCTATTAGTTCAGAGATGGACTTTATTGTATGGGAATTGGTGAACTCGTTTGAGATGCCAATCTGAAATAGGCCATCACACATTTAAAAAAAAGTAAAAAATAAAAACTCAGCCGAATTAAATTTTAGGTGTAATGTTAAATAAATATAGTGTTAAATATAGCCATTATAGTGCTCTCTCAGTGATAAGATATCAAAACCCTGAGATAACACTAACAATAAAGAGATGAAGAGTATTTTTATAGCCTATTTATTGCCATCTGTTGGTGTCAGAAATTAACTTTACCATAAGGGCAATTGATTTTCAGGGGATTTTTTTTTTTTTTACGTTTATATAGGATTTTTTTCCTAATCTTATTAAATCTGTAGGTATGCCATCTTTAATGTGAAGTTCTTAGAAAAATATGACGCTATAGGTTGTTACCAATTAAATCAGTATCAACCAAAGGCTTGCAGAGGTGGCAAAGAAGCAGCACCGGAAGTTGCTTCTAGATCTATTTAATGAGATGTTAGATAATGTTGCTCAGAGAGGGCAGTAAATGCGTAGCAATCACAATTGCATAAAGTAATGAGATTAATGTTTTAAACAACATTTTGAATACAGTAATATTAAATGAATGACAAAATGAAACAATATTTGGATTGGCAGCAAGTCATTGTGTTAATGAATGAGTCATTTATTCAACCGATTCGTTCAAAACACGGATTCATTCAAGAATAAATATCAAGTGGATCTCTATAATTTATTGGGCCACTGAAACACTCGGTCAACTGATTTGTTCAAAGACTCCGATTCATTCAGGAACAAAACACTGCTACGAGTCAGTCGCACAACGGTTCTGATTTGCATGGGAAGTTTAGTTGGCAGAGAAAATAAAACAACATTTTTTGTGACATCCATTAATACTCAATATTAATGAAATAAACTCAGATTATTGCCTAAAACAAAAGTTATGACTTTAAGTAAAAAATAGCATGTAGCCTATTATATACATTCTGTATATTTGACATATCACGCCAGTGATAACCTGCATTTCCTACGCTTCTTTGTGTTAAAAAAAAAAAAAAAAAAAAAAACTCAAAATAGAATATAGGCCTAATAGATATGCTGTGACTGTAAAATACACAAATAAATATCTTTTCATAGCCTATCTGTCATATAATTTCAAATTCATGTGACTGCTGCATATTTACACTTAAATCGATACTGGTACTTTGTGCGTTACTGCAATGTATTGTACATTCGCTCCGGCTGCCCAGTGCATCAAGCAGCTTCGCTAGATTTTTATAGTTGGTCAGTTAAATAAAACAGACCGTGTGCCAAAGTTGTAGGCTAGGGGGTAGTTGTGTGCAGCTGCAAAGTAAATTAATATTTATGAGATAAACTAATATTGCACTTGTAGATGAATTTATGTCTACACAGAATTAAGCCCTGACTCCGCACCAGTACGATTTGCGTCAAGCCATTCACTAGTCTGGTTATTTGATGAGAAAGATGAAATTTAGAATAAACGTGTTAAGAATTCGTACAGCTGTAACGCGAGGGACTTTTATTCTGCTGAGCGGAACCAATGAACAACTGATGACGACATGGTTTGATGTCTGGTTGACCAATCAGCGGAAAGAGGCGTGTCATTCCCGCCCACATGTAGAGATCGAATATTCAAGCTGATTATTCGTTTTTAATTCCAGAATGAAAAAACGAAAAATCAAGCCAATTTCTTGTTTTTTCATTTTCTTTTTAAAAATGAAAAAAAAAAAAAAAAAAAAAAAAAACGTTTTCTTGTTTTTCTGATTTCAATATTAAATCATAATGAATGGAAGATACACTGATTATCTATGCTTGTATTTTGTGCATTTGCTCTTATTACTGACTGTTCACTTGTCTGTAATAATGTTTAATTATTAAAAGCTAGATTTTTGCTTTGGTATCGAAGTACTTAAAGTGGGCTTTAAGTTATAAATGAAAAGCAAAGGTCAAGATCCAATGCATGACTCATAACCCATAATATGACTCAAATGTTGAGTTTAGTGATCCGTTGCACTACTAGATGCTTGTGGACAAACAAATAAGGCAGGAATTTGCAAGTGACGGCGAACACTGGTTTGTTTTGTAGTGGTCAACTGTCATAGATTCAATGACATTTACGTGACGTCACTATACAGACATGCAAATAACATAATGCTGGTTTTTGACATGAAAGCTTTAGGACACAACAATACCAAATTCTGGTCTGGAATGGTTACGTGAGCGTTACGTGGAGGAACAAATTAATGTGGCCTTAAATTGTTGTGGAAATTAAAAATTGTGTGAATGAATTGTTAATTTGTGGCTTTTTAAATTACAAAAGGTAAACATTAAACTCTATTCCTCAGTTTCTTTTCTTTTTACAGGTTTGCTATTATTTTGTAATTTGTTGGTTTATTACTAAAGATAAAAGTTTTCTACAGAGCCACCACATTCATAGCTAATATGACTTCACCAAAAACATCTGTAAAAGTGGTGATATCTTTAGATAGTCACTTGACATAGAGATTAGATGTGGTTTCAAAAGAACTCTAGAAGATCAAATTTCAGATGTGGCGATTACTTTCAGCCATCCGTCATCTCACAGACAACAAAGAGTTTGTGTACATCATGGCGTAATTGCATACACATGTCCAGTATGAGCAGTTAGCCAATCTGTCGGCCTCACTCTCTCTCTCTCTCTCTCTCTCCGAAAAGCCATTGTTCTTGTTTTTCACCTTTTCAACTTTTGCTTAAACTCATTTTATAGGTATGAAAAATTATGGGTAGATAGCAAGTGACAGCTTTCTCGTATTCTCTTATGTAGATGGTGTCCATTTCTTCCATTAACTGTCAGCCTTGATTTTATCTTCTGGCATGTGGCATTTCCCTCACCACTGGCCCGTCGCTTTGGCCAACAGCATGCCACGCGTGCAAAGCAAGCACAGGAAATCTGTCCCCCCAGGAGACGGCTAACAATGCTACGACCATGCAATTCCCCTCCACACCTTTCGTGTGAGGAACATACACATATCACATATTCAGCCGCCATGTGCAATCAATTACAAGCCTTAATGAATGCCAGCCGGGAGTCATGATCCGCGCAAAAGTGTGTGCGCTTGCCTTGTACTGTATATGTTTGAACAAACACTTTACCATGAAGTCTGTATGAAAATTAAGGCCCCAAAGGCTCATAATTAAAAACGTATTACAAGGAACAAAAAGAAAACTAGATTACAGTCTTTGCTCTGATTTCCAAACGATAGAGGCGAAACAAAAGACACAAACATAGGATTTCAGCATGTATCAAGACAGAAAGCAGGCACTGCCACTCCCCAGACACAAGTGTTAACCTTATTGCTGGTAAGGAGGCCATATGCATGCTGGGAGGAAGGAAGGAGGGTGGGTGTAACCCAGCCACTTCATGCAGGGTTGAAGTGTCCCTGCCAGTCTTTAAGTGTTCAATGAGAGGCCCAAGAGACATGCAAAAGGGACTTTCCCGAGGAGTTTCCGTGCCCTTGGCTTCCGAAATGCACCCAGTAGTCATCAATTAGCCTGACAGGCCAGATCTAATCTTAAACACAGACACAAACTATAACAGTGTTCAACTGTTCCTAATGAGGTTTGATAACCTTAATGGATATTATTAAGATTCCAACAAGCCTACAAAGACATTAAAGCTATTCTAAACCTTTAATATATATATATATATATATATATATAAAAAATTGAAAGCTTAATTGCATAAATTGCTCTTAACAATTACAATACAATTCTGTGATGGTCATTATCCGTAGGATTAGAGGGCAAAAGTGATCCAAAACCCTTCCTAAATAACAGCCAAAGCTCCATCAGCGGATACATCTCTACTCATAAGGCTACGAATTTATCATTATTGAGATAATACGGAGGATGAATTACCCAACGTGCATGAGCCTTGTGGGGTCTGACCCGAGATCAGTCCCAGATGAAGGCAACTGGAGGGCTCAGGAATTCATTTTCATATTGCAAATGGCCATCCCAATCAGTACGCCTAAAGTGCCTCCAAAGAGATGTGTATATCTGAGAGCAGTGCACTGCAATGAGAATACGTGCTATAAGATACAAGAGACCAGACTTTAACAGATTTGACTGATGCCAGACTTATGCTGATGCTCAATCACTTTATGTTGTGAACGAGAAGCTGATTTGCTAATCACAAAGGATTATGTAGCAATAGATAGAGGTCACATTTGCATTGACCCTTGCATTCTCTCTTTAAACAGTTCCCCCCAGTTCCCCCATTTCTTACGCATGCACACATACATGTATGCACACTTTCCTGTCAAGACGGATAACGTTTCAAGGGGAAGGAGCTTTTAAATGATTTAGCACTATGATCCGGAGACATTCCAAGCAATTTCATACACCGCTGATATTCACATGATGCTCTTAGGAAATGTCTGGGCATATGCTACCCCCACCGTTCACATACACATGCACACACAATAGAAATTGTGACATTGGCGTGAGATATAAAAAATAATGCAGGGGATTAGGTCCTGATACTAGGCCTTATTTACTCATAGATGTATTAGGAAAAACACCTGCCTCCTACTCCAATAGGATCAAGAGATTAATCTTACTGAGACCTAATACATACAGATGGTCAGACAGGAAAAATTAGAAAAATATGAAATATGAATACATTCGTCTTGTATAATAAGAAATATGATTCATCTATTGCAGAGATTATAGCTTGATGCATTGGTGTACTTAACAAGGAGACAAAGTTAATTTCTTTATAGGCCAAATGTTGCTGGCAAGATCCCTAGAATAATAATGATTCTTTGGGGAATATTATATAAATTAAACTTAAGCCGTCTTCTCTGTTTGCATATTAATGGCTGCTGGTGCAGGGCTGCTTTTGATTCATAGGCTGTCAGATCTTTGTGGAGCTGCCACACAAACATCTGACAGCTCACAACACAACATTTATTTATTCCACACAGAAACACACATACCTTTAATGCTGGAGAAACCCTACACAGCCCAATAACAGGGGTCTTTCTCAATCTTGGTCTTTATTCTAATTCTAACATAAGACCAATCTCCTTTACTTTGCTGATATAAATCTAAGATGCTGCAGTGACACTGATCTACTGACATTGCTTACAGTGTCTTATCAGTGGAGACTCACTGAGAACTGATTTATTAAAGTACTTCTTCAATAGAGCACCTGCAGTATTAGTAGTAGAGAATATGAAATTGATTAAGGCAGGTGTTTTCAACATTTTTGAAGCCAAGGACCCCAAAATATGATGACTCCAGCTACAGTACATACTGTCATATATTGACCTATATATATTGTGTGAAAAAAAATATTAAGAGTTCAGAGATGCTCTTCTACATACCTCAGTTGTAACAAGTGGTTATTTGTGTTATTGTTGCCTTTCTCCTCTGATCTCTGGCATCACCAAGTCATTATCGATAACAGAACAGCCGCTCACTGGATTATTTTCTCTTTTTTTTTTTTTTTTGGACTATTCTCTGAAACCCTAAAGGTGGTTGTGCGTGAAAATCCCAGAAGTTTTACTGCTGATCTACTTGCCCAATAAATACCCAGTAATCTAAAAATATTCCTAAATATTTTTAAAAGAATAGTGAGCTTGCTGTGACAGTGGTGAGAAGAAACTCTGCAAGTTACACAAATACAAACTTTTTTTGAACGTATTGTAAATAATAACGTCGAAAGAGAGAGGAATACTTAATGTTTCCCTACAAAATTATGAAAATTAATTTCCTTAAAAACTAGGGCTATCGATAGAATAAAATAATTGTAAATTAAAATCTATCATCACTCTTTCACCCAAAAGTCTCTGGTACCTGTGGTCTGAAAATGTAAAAGTGCATCTGTTTTACCTACATTCTGAAAGGTGATCCACTAGTCTTGCTTTGTGTCTCTCTACCACCCCAACACCCCATGGGCCTCTACTTCCTGACAAAGGTCCTTCTAAATATCCTGAAGAGAGAAGGAGAGGGTAGTGAGGGGTATGAGTAAGTGAGAGAGACAGAGAGAAATCAAGAGAGAGAGAGACGGGGAGAGGAAAGGAGAGAGATGGCGTGCCAGGTAGTGCTTACAAAAAGAGAGGAGGCCATTTAGATCACAGGCAACAGGAATGAGGGGAGGCAAGGCGTCTGTACCCGTATAATCAACATCCTAACTCCCTAAACACATGCACACATCACAACAGAGGTGCTAGTTTTATGCAGCAACACAGACGCCACGCTGCTGTTTTCAGTCCACATATTCATGAGAAAACCCACTAGCGTGACTGACTCTGTCCTGTAATATAAAAGCCCCCAAACTTCAGCCTGTGAGCTGGATATGGAACAAGAACTTAGTCCGGTCCTATTACAAAAAAAATAAATAAATAAAATAAAAATAAAAATCTGCGTAATAAAGTGATAACTATGAAACTTCCAGGAAACAGAAACGAAAATATGTATTTAAATTGTCACTAGGGGGCAGCACTCTCATTCAATTCAATTCAATTCAATTCAAAATTGCTTTATTGGCATGACTGTAAATAATACAATATTGCCAAAGCATATATACATTAAACAATAATAAAAACATCTGTATAACAGAGGAAAATATTATCAAATATTATAACACTATCAAATGTTATAACATAACTTAAAACTTAAATTATTAGCGTAACAAATTACAACATGTATGAACATTTGATACACTCTCATTCAATGACTTCTGACTTGCCAACCAAAGACCAACATGTTAAAGATCAAATGTGACACACATGGCACAAAAATCAAGTGTTAGAAGTCAAATATGTAAAATGAATTTTGTTAGGCCTCGTGTCTGTTCCTTCTTTCTATCACAAATAGATATTTTTTGTTTGTTAAATTAAATATAGGTTGCAGATCTCCATAGTTTTTACAAATCCTTTTTCCTTTAGTTGCATCGTTTATTTGTATGTGAGTTATGCACAATGTCACGTAAATAGTTCTTTATAAGCAACTTAAAAGCAGGGTAATTCTGAAAACACTGTAATGGAACTTAAGTGACAGTACGAACACACACTTTTGTGTTTTATCCTGTCAATTTCCTGAAAAGTAAATAGTTACTGATTTACGTAAAAATGTAAAGAAAATAAGTGCCATATGCAGTCAAATCCATATACAGATTTATGAAAATCTGCTCTTTGGTGTAAGGCCATCTGTGTGACACATACAAATCATATCAAATGAAATCCAGCTCTTACTGAAAGCACACAATCAAAGCTGATTAACTGTGTTTACCTGAACACATTACAACAGCACTCAATTAAGGACAGCAGGACTGAGCAGAAATAAGACTTTTTAATCTGTGTGAGAGACAAATGTGCTGCAAACTAATCTAATATCACACATAATAAACAGTAAAGACAGTTCATGTGTGAATACTTTAACATCAGGTAGGTATTAATGTCAGGTAGACATTAATGTAGTCATAGCCAAATACAAGTCCCTGTTAAGAGAATACACACCTCCAATTCATGCTTGGAGAAAGATTTCTGAGCACTGGAGCACATCCATCCCTGGTTACACACAGAGCTTCTAACACAGCTCTATCTGAATTATTATCTTTCACTGATTCTTGAGTAACCATAAAATAGTTTGGGAATCAAGGAATTATATTCTATTTGTATAGTCAGACACCAAGATAATGTTAAATATTTATTATAAATACTGTCAAATCTAGCATGTGCTTCACTTCATGAATGAATGGAGGCTAGGGTTATTCAGTGTCAAATCGACCAAATTTCGGCTCAAATGTTTGGTTTTGTTAATATTTACTGTTAATATTGTCACAGATGTATATTTACTGACTAAATTACTGGACTATAGTAATCCACTGTTTTATAATTTGGCAATTTGGAGCCAATTTACAGGGGTGTAAAAATGACTTTAGAAAGATGGCAGCATCATTTTATTTTTACACAGAGATTGGTTGGTCTATTAGTAAAATCTGTTGACTTTTGACTTTATTCTTTGTTTCTTTATATGCCAACGGTGACAGTTCAAAAATGGAAAAAAGCACTGTTTTTCACTATCTTCATTTTAAAGGCCCTCGATGATTCAATCCCAGAGATATGGAGATCTAAGTGTGGCTCCAAGAATAAATTGGTGATTGTATGTTCAGTGGTCAAAAACCAGATGTGGGTCACTTTGCATACAGCTGATATATATATATATATATATATATATATATATATATATATATATATATATATATATATATATATATATATATATATATATATATTTTTAAGAGAAATATCTAAATAACAAATAAAATTGAAAATAGAAATGCATCTCCTGTTTTTTCTATCAACTCAATTTCATAGAACATACCTGTTTGAGTTCCATAAATATTCCTTTTCCTCTTACTCTAAAAGAATTTAAGATATCTTTATATCCTTCTAGATTCTCATTCTTAATAAGCTTTTCTTTTGAAATCTTCATTTTCAATGCCCTATCTAGTTCAGTCCTAGATATGGGGATCTCAAAGCAGCATGTTCAAATAGTCTAATTTTACCCATTTTCAGTGATTGAAACTCAGTCTGAATTGTCACAACTGAACTGTTTTTTTGTTTGTTTGTTTGTTTGTTTTTTGTTTTTGTTTTTTTGATTAAAGAGAAAAGTCAAACAAAATTGTACATTTGTGTTAAACACATTAAGATTAATTTCAAAATGGAAATGTTAACATTTGCTATTTAGTAAACTTGGGGGACACATTTTAATCGCCTTTCTCAAAACTATTATCTACAACAATAGTTTTCGCTATTTTTTTACACAATTAATCTTTATATGATATGATAAATGTATATGAACAGGGGTCACTCTGTCAGCCTCTGTCAGGAGGGAAAACAATAATATATGAATATTTTAAAGTAACTAAAAGCAATTCAAGGTTCTCATGAATATTCGACCTGAATGTTAACACACTTCCTAATATCTCTTAATTTGCCATTTCTACAAAGCTTGTGAAAACATCAATATTTCAAACTGGTAAAGTGTAAACAGTTTTCAAAGGTATAGGTGATTTGGGATGGTAAACCCATTCACAGCACCATCCGCACCTAGTATGAATATGTTTAGATGAAGTGTTGCCTACTAATCTAAATGTCAGTTCCGGTCTGATTGCTCTGTAATGGATATGCATGTGTGCACGTTGTGTGTTCTGAGCAAATGCATTCACTGCAAATGCAAAGCAATCAATCGAACTTGTTTCCACATGCGCCCACTGAGCGCACGTACACCGGTGGAGAATACGCACACGCGTGTCCTATAAAAGACACAAATCATTTACATGCTGGTCTCATCAAAGGCAGCACCGAATCCGCTCATCTCCACCGAGAGTTTCCGCCGATCAGAATGCTCTGGTTGCATCTCCAAAAGCGACGGGCTAACCTTTGCGACTGCCAAGAAATGTGATTAATTTTTTAAATACAGCTGTTGACCTATTATTGAGACTGAGAGACGCCACATGAGACACTCTGCACGCCCACTTCGTCTTTATGGAACGTGTTATTCCATCAGTGTTTACAAGATCACAGAAAAAAAAGCAGTAAATCAAAATAATACAACAAATGCTGTTCTGGGCCATTTTCATGAACAAAACGCCAATCAAACAAAAGCCCATGGAAATCACCATCCTTTCAGAATTTGCTTTTGAGAGTAAAATAGCAACAACAATAGAGAAACAAACATTCCGAAGCGTTTGAGTCTTGTTAATGCGCTCATGAATAAATTATGCTAGAGATAATGGGTTTATGATCAATAATTCATCCTAGTATTTCCATCACCGCGCTATAATATGTGTCATGTAAATGTAGCGGCATATACTTCACGAAATTAGCTTAACAAAGGTAGTTAACAAAATATGCCAATACTGTGTATAATAATTCAGAAAATTCATTTTCAAGTCATTCTTCTTTAGGCAACATACAGTATTTTCTTAATGAAAAGCATCTTTCACACAGACACAGCTCTTTGTTGGCTCCAAATTCTGTAAGACACATAAATGCCACATAAAAGCTGTACTGAAAGAGTTTTGTTCAAATGTATTGCTATAAACATACAAAATTTAACTTGCAAATATGTTCTGGCCAGTGGTTCTCAATCAAGGGGTTGGGCCAACTAGGGCCTTTAACACACTTCTGGGGTCTCAAGATGATTTAAAATAAGAAAAAAAAATATATATATAAGAAAAAAAAGGCTAAAACAGCTTAAAAAAAAATAAAAAATTATAAAATAAAAAAAATCAATATATTTAATATTTTGATTCACCTCTTAAGGATTCCCACATTTTTGTAAAATCTGAGGTATAGCCTAATTTTAAAAAGTGTGATTTCTAGACTTGGAAAAGTAAATAAAAATATAAACACCATGAACATTTTTATAAATATACATTTTTCTAGTTATGCCAAGCTCTAAAATATTTTATTGGGTACACTGTAAAACCCAACGAGTTAAGATCATTTCAATTGAGGAAACTGACTGCCTAAATCCATTTAAGTATAGAAACCAATAGTTATGAGTACATGTGAACTTATTTCATGTGAATTCACTAAAAAAAAATAATATTTCTTAATATAGCATATTAAGGTTAATAACGTTAAAACTTTGTGTAGCTGAAACTTCATTGTATTGATTAAAACCAATAAACTTACTAACATTAACTCAAAGTTCTTGCAATTAGCTAAAAACAACATGTGTTAATTTAACTATACCAAACAGACTAACACCCATGACATAACAGAAACCCTTTTAAATTCCAACAGAACATTGAACACTAATATTGTGTAATAAATATTTTTTTAAATTCTTATCTAGTTAAATGACAAATGACTAGAAAGGTATTCAAAGCTACTGCTTTACGTGTCCTCTGTCCAAGATGAAACAGTCTGTGTACATGACAGTACCGAACTGCGGTATATGCAAATTTACTGTAAATATACCTTTGCAGAGTAAAAATGGCATTTTTCACCTAAAATGCTCATTGAAGTGAGGAAGTGTTCTAGTCCTTCGTACTGCACAAAACCCTCTCCAAATTGACATGATTTGTGAGTGCACTGCCCTGAAATTCACTTTGTAGGTCAGACTTGTACACTTGCCCTTCATCGAAAAATTAATTCACTCTGTTGTGAGCACTTGTACACTTTTTCATCCAAATTGGAACAGGACCACAAGTGTCCAATGTAGCAGGGACAGGTCATAGCTCAGTGGCACATATGAACACGGTCAGAACATGCCCCAAATGGACTGATGTGTTGACAGATCTTCTGACATGACCCAAATGAATCCCCAACACCCTGCAGTACCCAAACATACACTGGGCCTGTTGACTGGCCTGATTCAACCAGCTGGGACTTCTGGAGTCAAGAATCACGCTGGTGGTTCAAGAGGAGAAGCAAGGGCCAGCTGGATGTGAGAGAAAGAGGGGAAGAGGACAGTCACCAGCCTCATGTTGCATTCCCCTTACACTAGTGACAACATGGAGAATGTGAGAGGAAGAGAGAAGCGAGATGGCCCTGGAACAGACACACTGACTGGCCCAGAGGAACTAACTTGAGAGAACTGCCAGACAGAGTGAAATATGATGTTTTCACTTTGTCAAAGGATTTTCCGACTCCTACAGAGTCATCTTACGAATGTAGCCTATTTAGTTTTAAACTCTGCCAGGGATGTTGATTAAATGTTTTATCAACCAACAGATGAATCAGTTGTGCATTTGCATTCTGGTGGAGAAAGCGTGTTTGGGGGGATTGGAGAGCATCAGCAAGAGAGACACAGAAAAGGAGAACAAGCTATAAGTAAAAGATCTCTGGCAGCCAACAAATGCAGAACAAAAGAAACAATTTGCATACAAATCAAAGTTTATCATCTCAGTCTCCCTATGCCTGTTGTGCATTCATAAGCACAGATGCATTCAAAGCCCTGAGAGAACGGGACACCTCTATTTGCTAATATAGGCCAAACGTTTTTCTCCTACAAGAGCAGGGAGAAAGAGGTGTGAGAGGCAGAGCCAGGCGGACAGAGAGAAAAGAGGAGAGAACAAGACAAATGAAAAAAAAAAAAAATGCTTTTCTTTCTGTTTACGGTCCTGGGCGTGAAATGAGATGAACACTCGCACATCGTAGCCAAATGAACAACGCGCTTTCCATTTGCAAACACTCTGCGATTAAAAAAAAATTAACTCCTTTCAGTGCAAGGAGAATTGACAGGTGAGATATGCGGTAGAAATCTTTTTTTGAGAGCGTTCAGCCTGTTCGATTTCAATGCTAAGTCTTCCAGCTTTCTCCTATAAAGAGCCCACATCAATACACTGTCGACTTTAATCCCTCCACTGGAGGAAAAGAGAGACGTCAAGAGGAGTTAGAGGAAATCCAGGGGCGAACTGCAGGCCTGCTGAAGCTCAATAAAGCCCACTGAGGACACATCAAAGCATGTGAAGACTTATATCTACCACCAGAGGGCACACTTACTAAGGTTGATTTATTTCAAAGAGGCAGACAGATGCTAATATATTTTAATCTGCTATGTTTACAGCGGATTTCTTATCTGTCCCATCATATCCACAATATCAATACAAAATATCCACAAAGAGATTTTAATATATGACGCTGGAACATTTTTAATTTAGCTATTTGTATGAGCTTCATGTATTTAAAAAAACAAATCCCTCGCACCTCTATTTTTGGAAATATTGAAACCGATGTTTATATCATAAGATTACCATTATTTACTCAGTAAAAAACATTTAAATGCAATTTATGGATAACCACAAACTTGTTGCAAAAACTTGCAACAAATGGCTCAAAATTACAGCTCTTACGCAGACTTAAAGATCACAGAGAAAGAAGATTGTTAGACACTTAACTGTGTCAGTAGCAACTGAGAGGGCATAAGCCTGCTGTGTTGTGGTAAATTATACAATAGCTTTAACCTAGCTACAAAAGTGCAATCAGCTACATCTACCAAAATTAATAAAAAATGTGTTAAATTAGTTATGGAATTTTAAGTGTACTGGTGAAGGTTAAAAATGGGCTTAGGAAAATGAGATTAACTAAATAACACTGAAATGACAGTGTCCACCACATGTTTAGGAAACAAGGGAGTAAGTGGTAGGTTTTCATAAAGACTGTGAACTGTGTGAGAGATACAGTACCAAATTGGTTTAGTACAGCAGATGGGATAAAAACAGCAGGTGAGATGGAAGATCTTTTAACATCAATCTTACAAATAAATACATTCTTAAAATATGAAGAAAAAAAAAAAAAAAAAGGTTGTAAACTGTAGGCCATTTTAGAAAAGTGTTGTGAAACTTAATTTCATCATGTATTTTCATGACTACACCACTAGAGGGAGGACATTAGTCATTAGACTGTCAAGACTGTCAAAATCATGACATTGAAGTACACAAGACTACATATAAACTATATAGACTATATATAAACCCCAAATAAAAATCCCATATAGCAAACAAAAACAAATTTACTTGCATATACAAGGGAGCAGGGCTTAAAAACGAAAAAAAATTTAATCGTTTCACTCCGAGCAGAATCTGTACTTTAACGGTATTTTAAATAATACAGCGTTCCTTCTGTATTATTAACATTGCGAAACCGTTTTGATCAGAAAAAATAACGGTTAATAACGTTATTTTTTTTACTTTTTTTTTCTTCATGTAGCCTACTTAATAATAATAATAATAATAGTAATAGTGCGTACAGCATTTTATTTATTAAAAAACAAAAACAAAGTATTTGCCGTCTTAGCCAATAGGCCTATACAATTATCTTTATAACAAGATTCTGTTCTTATGTAAACCTATGAAACAAAAGGAAAAACAACGGTTTATAAATTTAAGTATTTTTTCAAGATATAAGGCTAAATAAACGTCAAGACAAAACTAATTTAAAAAAAAAATGTATGTATATATATATATATATATATATATATATATATATATATATATATATATATATATATATATATATATATATATATATATGTATGTATACACACACACACACACACACACACACACACATATATATTCTTTTTTAACGCCATTCCAGATTCTATTGCAATTCAAGACAAGAAACAGGTGTATTTATTACAAATAAAACTAAATAAGATGCAAAAACTAATTAATTTAAAGTGAATCTGAAGCCTACCTTTCTCATTCGGGATGAATCCAATTGTTTCCATTTTCGACGAATACTAAACTATTTATTAGGCTATGTAATACGGTGTCCCAGTAGTGCACAACACACCGAAATTAAAAAAGCAAACCTAAGTTCACAACACAACGGAAATGCTCCCGACCAGTAGGGGGCTTTCAGAGCTCGGTAAAGTTAGTTTTCCTTGCCAATGTTCTATACAGTCGGCAGTGATATCAATACCACGATTAGTTTCAACAGTATGTAATCACTGTATATCGACATGAAATATTAATTCAAAATCAACTACGTGGTCAATAGCTTCATATTTATACCTGTGAACGATTTGACGCACTACCACGGCGCATGCTGAGGAACGTCTGCCAATTCCACCAAGTGGTTAAAACGTATAATGTGTATTAATTAAAATTACTTTTAACATTTAAAAACAGATATGTTCAAATTCCAAAGCTTGTCAGTCTTAACAACAGGAACTAATAAGCTTTGGAATTTGAACATGTCTGTTTTCAAATGTTAAACAAAGTAATTGTAAAAAAAATACAAATTATACGTTTTAACCACTTGGTGGAATTGGCAGACGTTCCTCATCATGCGCCGTGGTAGTGCGTCATATCGTTCACATGTATAAATATGAAGCTATTGAGCACGTAGTTGATTTTGAATTATATTTCATGGCGATATACTATGTTTACATATTTTAAACTAATCATGGTATTGATATCGTTGTAAGACTGTCGACTTCATAGAACAGTGCCAAGGAAAACCTAGTGGTCGGGAGTATTTCCGTTGTGTTGTGGCTCGTTTTCCGTTGTGTTGTGAACTTATGTTTGCTTTTTTAATTTCGTTGTGTTGTGCCCTACTGGGCCACCATAATGTAAGCTTTATATTTCACTTGCAGTATCGACATCATCCTTCACATAACAGCACAGGCGGTGATCACGGGTGGTAAACGGCAAATTGTAGGCCTATTGCAGAATTGAATTGAGCAGTGTAACGTTTTATATGTTTGGTTGATTGTATTTTATTTTAATATTTAACAGCTGCGATATCAAGTAAGCAATGCAAGAATTTGGGTGTGCGCACGTGAGGCGCTGGCGCGACCACTGGAATTGTAAAAGCAAGACAATAATTCATACATTTACAAAAGACATTCAAATAACGAAAACAAGCAGAATGCCTGTTTCCTTTCCTAGATCTTTGGAGTGCGCCACAATGAACCACTTTCGTTTTGTTAACAGACCTAATTATTTAAGTGAAATATATTTCGCGTAGCCTAGGCCTATTCCCTTTTATTTGTGTTATGTAGGCCTATTGTTTTATTCTGTTTTCTGTTCACAGAAGCGCTAGAGATGCGTGATGTGGCGTTGTGTGAACTCATGTCCCACATATCCTGATATTTTCGCTGGTTTCAAAACGCACAAGCTGCATATTACTTGACATTCATTTTCACTTAAATGTAGGCCTAATGCTTTACGGTTGGTGACATTTATCATCGGAAAAACTAACGCCAGGGTATTGCCATTGTGACTTACCTAACCTTTGGTGATTTGACAGCTGAGCCTGAGCGCGTCAGAGTGGGTATTTCACACACTTTTGAACGTGAGCGCAGGCGTCACGTTGGATGCGTCAGCATAACATTTGCATAGGCTGTACTATTTGAATTCGTGATTGGTTGACTGCCAAATCAAAATATTAAACCGAACGATAATACAATAAAAATAACATTGTTAACCAGTTAATGGCCATTTAGCGTTTCTGTTCAGAATGATTACATTTGATTTCGTTTCCGTTTCTGGTTACATTCCAGTCAAAATTTCGTTCGTTTTCGTTCCATGAACCGGTTAAGAGCCCTGCAAGGTAGAGCAGGGTAAGTTTTGAAATTTTTTACTTAAATTGACTTCTAGGCTAAAAAAAAAAAAAAAAAAAAAAGTAAAATGGACATAAAGATACTCTGTCTAAAAATCTTTTGTTGTTAAAGGGGACCTATTATGCCCTCATTTACAAGATGTAAAATAAGTCTCTGATGTCCCCAGAGTGTGTGTTAAGTTTTAGATTAAAATACCCCACAGATCATTTTTTATAGCATGTTAAATTTGTCACTTTTTGAGGGTTGAGCAAAAACGCGCCGTTTCAGTGTGTACCCTTTAAATGCAAATGAGCTGCTGCTCTCCGTCTAAGAGGCGGGGCTTCAAAAGCTGATTCTCCGGTGTCAGGAGTCAGTCAGGACGCACTATGATGAAACTGCCAATATATGCTGCATGGAGATAGAACAGGTATCGTTTAGTTTAATTACGGTTATAACTTATATTCTCTTTTTGTTTTTATCCACTATATTAGTACAGGCCAGTTTACCGATGAGACATTATTGTACTTCACACAAAATATGAAGCGTCTGTTTTCACTCTAGAAAATCACTGTAAGAGTTTAAGAAAACACAGAGCAAGTGTGCATTAAAATATTATCCATAAACTCTCTCTCCCTTGCATTATCATCAAGATACACAGCGAAGTACACAGAAACACTCGTTACAACTAACAGTAAACATATATATAAAGACCTTATGCCTTTTCGGGTGGTGCTTAATAAACTGGTAAACTTTATACCCGTAAATAAAGTGCTCTCACCTTTTTTACTGCCATATCCAGTATCACTCTGAAAACTGTGTTTTGTATTGTCCCTTTGTATTCACATTCTTCACAAAGTAATCCGGTGTGAAATAATTCGCGCAGCCATAAACAAATTTCGGTGGAGTTGAGGGAGCATTTTTTTCAAAAACAAAATGAATCCACCTTGTCTTCAGCGGCTCAGATTTAGGGAGTAAATGGAGAGAGCTATGTGGATTAATCCATCCAGCTAACGTACAGAACACCTAAAATGCCTGGGAGACATTCTCGTCAGTGCAGCAATGGCGAACTGTGTAAACTCGCTGTGAACTCGCTCAGGGCGGTTCTATGTTAAAACAACAGTGTCTGTCAACATCCGTGGGCGGGACCTGTGGCTTTTGTGACGTCACACTGCCAGGGATCTGGAAACTGAGACACTGCTTATGATTTATGGGGATTAAAATAAAAAGGAGTGGTTAGATTTTTATCATTATGAGTGGTTGTGTACACACACTGCCAACACATATTTATGTCCAAACACCATGCAAAAGTGAATTTTTAAGTTGAATCATTAAAATATGAACATTAATATAAAAAAAAAAAACAGTTAGTTAGCAACTATAGGGCCCTTTGTAAACACATGGTTTCATTAGAAAAATTATGCAAAGTGTATCTTACTCTATAGTCCTCTGTGCCAATCAGAACATGAAAACAGAAGTCAACTTAAGGGTTAGTTCACCCAAAAATGAAAATTCAGTTATCATTTACTCTCTCTCTCATGTAGTTCCAAACCTTTAAGTTTTTTTTTTTTTCCCCCTCTTCAGAACACAAATGAAGATCTTTTAAATAAAATCAGAGATTTCTGTTCCTCCATAGACGGTCTACACAACTGACACTTCGACGCTTCAAAACGTTCATTAAGAGTTTGTAAAACTAATCAGTTGAGCAGTTTAGACCAAATTTTCTGAAGAGACACTGTCACTTTGTATGATGAACAGATTTAATTTAGGCTTTTAATCACATATAAACATTGATCAGCAAACATAAACAGAAGCTAGAACATACCTCATTGGTTCTTGCGGAAGCTCAAACACGTTGTGTAACACAAGCTAAAAAAGTGAGCCTAATAATGCAGGGTGTCAATATCCATCTGAGATTTACTCTTGTTTACCCAAATTTCCTTGTAAGAACAATTTTTTCACATAATGTTTTAACCCACAGCTAGCTTAGCCCTGGGGCCAATTGCATAAACGTAACCATTATGTTAAGGCTGTGTTAAGGCACAGCATGTAGGTTTCACCACTAGAGGTCGCTTATTCAAAACAGTAACAAAGGCGTAGCTTGATGATGCCATGAATGAGCGTGGAATCATAGGAGTTGTCATCTTTACCTCCAAAGCCAATGGAAAGCAATCCGACGGGACTCGTGAGTGTTCATGGATGAGCTAATGTATTAAAGTCTTATTAACGTTACTGTGGTATGAAGCAGGGCGGGGCAAAGAGCCTGGGCCATTTTACGTTGTTTAAGTACTGCCACTCCTTTCGTTTTGTTGTTTATGCATATACTATTAAAGTTACGATTACAGTTATGTTTAAAGTTTGCCTCCATCTTCGCTGAACTTAAACTTTGTTATAGTTACGTTTGATCACTTAAATTCACATTATTTTATTTTATTCTAATAAAAAGAAAAGCTGCAAGTACTGAATTACTACTCAGGTCACTTTATTTGACAAATTCAAATTGTGGGTAACGCAAAACAATTTTCCTAAAAATACATTTGAGTATGTTGAAAGTTATGTTAACATTCTGTGGCGTTAACCCAGTGGTAGCTAGCAGTAAGCTTAATCGATTTTAGAATATAACATTAATAAAAGCTGAATGACTTGTGTTGCTAAATGGCATGCAATTCTAACCATGTTTAGCTATAACAATGATTAGTTTTCTGTCGATAAAGGTACCAAAACAGTTGCTCACCTGTCTAATAAAACACATAATATATTAAAGCATCTTTAGTATTTCTGTGGTTTCTACAGAAGTTAAACCGGAAATCAAGTTTAACACTGATATGACGTCATTGACAGGCAACGCACTGACACAGGATGTTACACTGGTTAAAATAGCTGATTTTTTGAAAATTGTTAGAAACATTTGGGCTAATGTAAGTACACAAGTCAAATATATAACATTGTTCTGGTGGTCTTTGGTTGGGTAAATACAATACACATACATTAACATTACACTGAAGGTTGAAATGGCCAATGTGCCCCTCTGTGTGCCGTTTGTGATTTATGCTGCTTTCACGTGCTCTCGGAATTATTGTAAATACAACTTTCCTATTTAAAAATGAGACCTGCGAACTCAGAAGAGGTGAAAAAGGTGACAAACTATATAATTGTAGGGGGGTCTGGGGGAATTGTCCCCCATGAGAAAATCAACAGTGATCAGCTATAATGATTTCTTTTTTTTTTTTTTTTTTTTTTTTTAATTCTTACAATTTTGCTAAGGGTTTTTACATTTTCATTTAATATACTTAGTTATGACACATTTCTGCTTCATATCCATACTTTTATTATAATTTTTTTACTACTTTTTACAGCTGTGGTCTTATGTTATGTAGCTAAAAACTTTTTTTAATGTCATTGCAGGTCAACCTGCTTAAAGATTATGGAGACTGACCCTGACTGGACACCATCTCTACATCAGGGCCACACCAGCATTAAACATACAGGTTGTGTCTCAATTAGCTCCTTAGTTTAGTACTTAGGACATTGTAAGGACTGTCTCAGTCACAAGTAAAAAAAGTTTTGCTCTTTATTAATACCAGTGATGACATTGTATAAAGAGGATGTGGTCATCTTGCCGGAAATAGAGTCATCAGTGCTATAATTTGTAACAAGCCAGGGTCCTTGCCAGTGCCTGAATTTGTGTACACAATACACTAATTCAAAAGCTCAGGAACTGATTGAGATGCACATACAGACACTAAGTAAGAAAGTAAGGAAAAACACAACGCAGTCAGCTAAGACTATGGTCCACCAGGCTGGAGAAAGTGATCGGCTTCACATTGAGAAGATGTAGGAGGCTGTTGGTGATTTGCATGTGCAGAAGTAAACTGACAGCTGCAGCATAGACTTGATATGTACAGGATGTCTGGTGTTCGTTTTGGAGATGATGATTGTAAGATTGAAAATATCTATATGATATTTTAAAATGAATGTTTCAACCCCCTCTCTCTTGTTACAAGGGCCATTTGGAAGACAAAGTTTTAATTTCCTGTTTGCTCAGTTTGAATGTCTCACATTTGGGTTTCAGTCACATGGTCAAGGAAGGCATAAAAGAAGATCGTAACTGTTGCTCTCCCCCTCCCTCTCTTCCTCTCTAACTCTCTTTCTATCTCTCAGGTAACTTTTTTACATGCTGGGTACGATTAATGGTATATGATTTTATCATCTCATACATCTCTTTTGTAACTATTTTAAGTGTAACCATAATCAGATATTGTCATTAAACCATTTCAATTACAAATGATGTGCTAACTAGTTTTGATTTTTAGTATTAACATTAATGTGCTCCCTATTGCAATACAATATTGTCACACTATAGCAACGCTCTCCCACATATTTTGCTATTGTAACTGCGCTTATTTCCGTCATTGGTATAAGTTGCAGTTGGTGGTAATGGACAAGAAATGTACAGTTTTATGCCATCTCACTGATAACGTTTCTTTAGTCGCTCGGCAACCCTACAGCCTGAACCCCTGTAGGAAGTCCACCCTTACAATGATGATGATGATAATGATAATAATGTACTATACGGGTCTGCCAAACCTGGGAACCTTTATGGCGTTATTGAATTTATATATTTATTTATTTATTTATTTATTGGTGCTCTGATTCCAGAGGAAAAAAACCTTCACAATCCATTTCAGATGCTTCTGTTAACTTTAATGTACTACAGATTTGATCTGTCTGCAAAAACACCAATCTCTCATGTTTCCCCAAAGACAGTATACAGAACATTCAATAAAGAATAAATAAAAATTTCTATATGCAAACCTAAAGCTTTAAACTGTATGGGCAGACAGAGATGATTTACACAGAATTATGTCTCCTTTGTTTGAACACAGAGTAGCAGTGTTTATTGACTGTTTTGAGATTTTCACAGAGAAACCAATCTGAAAGTGCATGCTTGAATCTACAGTTCTACAGTTCCCATCTACAGTTTAAGAATACAATTTTATGTGCTGATGCTTTATCCAGTCTTGCATGAAAAATAAAGTATGTACAATAACATTTTCAAAATATGGTGTTCTTTATTGTCCAAAAATATTGCTATTATTGATTCCTTGTTAATTTGTTTTGTTGTTTTTTTTAATTATATTTTCTGTTGCCTAAAGCCACTCTGATAAGCATTAAAAAATATCATAGTATTTACTATAGTCAACTAAGTAAATTGTAGCATACTGTATATATATTATAGTATTTACAACACAACACAACTACAGAATTGCCACAAATGTATTCAAGTACTTTACTATAGTATGGTTCAAAAGCACTATAGTATTTACTATAATAGTATTTTTGCAATAGGCCTACAGATAACATCCCTCTACTTTTTTATATAAAATGTCATTCTGCACCAGACTATATCTGTGCTAGATCTTAAGACCTTTTTTATATTAATATTATTTTATTTACTTGAACAAAATCCATTTACATTTACAATTCACAGTTTACAGTGTGTTTACACCGCAATTCTCTCCTTGCCATTTTTGCACTCTTGCAAATTGGATTCTCCGACTTACCGTAGAGTCCTCCAGCCCAGTAGAGGAGGGGCCGTGTAGATAAGCTCATAAATCTGCATTTTGAGTGGTGTGTGGTGTCAACTTAACGCCTTTTAGCGAGTGCCGTTATTTTAACGGATGGCGGCGTGTGACTTTAACTTAACGCCTGACAGCACTTATTTAACGCCTGACGGCGTTATGAAAATGATGTTTTAATATTGATACGGTGGTCAAAAGCACGCAAATTTGAGCTTGAACGTGCCCCAGGTATGCCATATGTCGCCACGACACAACGGGAGCATATGGAGTGTTTTTGTGTCAATTATGGCAAAAACAAAATATATATATATATACATAAAATCGCTTTGAAAACAGCTGACGAAAAGCAAAAACGAAAGTACTATTACCTAAACGCAATGTCTAATGTTACAGTTTGTTTTTAAGTTTTTTTTGGAAGTGACGCCATATGACGCGTCTCGCTGAGGTTAGAGTTGACCGATGTACCCCGCGTTCACACGCAGGTCGAATGTCTACTTTGAGTGGCGTTCTAGACGTTATTTCCAAGAACAAAGAAAAATCCTAATTCCGAGCTGTCTGGAATGCAGCATAAGTCGCTGGAAGTCGTACTGTTCCCTTGCGATACTACAAGAGTAGTACTGCGTCGTTCGTCTTATTAATTAATATCGATTATTAATAAGACAAGACGCAATGGGGAAAACTCCTTTTTCTCAGATTCTGAAGCCATTATACAATCATGCAGCGTAAACTGCATGGCCATTGGTTTGTGAAGTTTTTCTCCGATTCTGAAGCCATTATACAATCACACAGCGTAAACTGCATGGCCATTGGTTCGTGAAGTTAAAGAAAACGAACCAATGAACCAGCGAGCCCGCTCGAGCCTGCCAAAAGGGGCAGGGTCTCGGGCTATATAAGTGGCCATCTCACCATGGCAAATCGATTTGGCCATCTCATCTCTTCGCTTGATCTATGAGACTTGAAGCCGCCTTCACCTGCAAGCAGCTGGATTCGCCGCTAATCAACTTGCCGCTCTGCAGCAGTTTGGTCAGCTCGCCTCCCTGCACGCTAATGACGGGCACAGTGAGTGTGTATTATGTCTGGGGAAATCCCATGCAGAAGCTGCACTCACAGAAACGACATGCTCCCACTGTGAGAGTATGAGTCTGGCCTCTTTGCGCTCACAGATAGCATTTTTTTCAGAACGTGACTCCGCCCCCCAGGAGCCTGTGAGGAAAAAACAGCGGGCAGAAGATCCTAGCGCTCGGATGAGAGTGAGCTCACATCGGCTCAGGTCCCACGTGCCTCACTCTCTCCACATAGAGAGGCTTCCCCCATCTATTTCTCCCGCCTAGACCAATGCCCCTCTGCCATCGCGAGCGACTTGGTCTCGTTTGGGGGATCTGATGATATGCTGCTGGACGACAGCATGTCATTGGCAGCTTCGGATGCCGAGGAGTGGTCGGGCTCACTTCCTGACCCTGCCCCATTGCCGTCTTTGGAGCCTATTGACACCAGGGCATCCATCAACTCGGAGCTCACATGTGTACTGTCTAAAGCAGTTGAGCAGCTCGGTCTGGAGCGGTCTGTGCCTGAGGAACCCACACGCAGCCGCTTGGACGAGTGGGTCCTGCCTGGACACCGCCAAGCGC